>OY754310.1:82819656-83351841 GCA_963573325.1 Astragalus glycyphyllos
GGTTTTCAAATTTTGTGGTGTAGATTCTGAAATGGTGGGGGTAGAAAAAAAACCCTAAGGGTAAACTTAGAAGAAAAAAAATAAGGAGGTATGGGGTATGAGTAACAAGCCCAAAAAAAAAAGATTGGCGGGGCGGTGAGATGTATGCCAAGGTGGGGTAAAAACATGGGGGGTGTATGTAGCAGGTCCCATCTTGTTTTCTTACATTACATTGCATAAGTTGGTAAATGAAGTAGGAGAGAGGAACGATGTTGAAGGCGTGGAATTGGTATCAGAGTTGCCTCTCCGTTCACCCAGTGAAGACCCAAGTCATCAGCTCCGGCGTCCTCTGGGCTGTTGGAGATGTTGCTGCTCAGTATGTCACTCACTCAGCTTCCAAAAAACCTCTTCAATTATCAGCCACCGCTGTAAGAATATCCATAATACCCTCCGTTATCTTGTTCCTGTTTTGTTTCTCTAATTTCTCAATCAATACCATCATATATCCTGCTTCCTTGCTCTTTGAATGGAAACTGGTTTTTCTAAAAAGATACCAATGAATTATCTTTTTGGATAAGACAGGTTTAGGTGGTATGCATCTATTTTGCTTTATGACTTTGTGGACTTTGATTTTTGATATAGGGCTGTTTAGGTTTGTTTATGAATAGTTTATTTGGGTTTAATTACTGACATAAGCACTTATCAAAGTTTTTGAGAGAGATTTTGAAAATAGTTTATGAGATGTTTTCAGATTATTTTGATAAGCTCCGCACGATAGCTTGTGAAAAATAGATAATACATAAGCCTTTATCCTAAAAGTGCTTAATTAAGTTGTTTATTCAAATGGCCCATATTTCTTGGTGGTTTTAGCAAGTTGCCTTATTGACAAGTTAAGATGGCATGGCCCTTGTTTGGTTGAAGCTGGTTGATTTTAATATATTGACTACTAATGACGTTTTTTTGGCTATCTAAAATTGTATTTGATGTTGGTCAAAAAAAAATTGTATTTGATGTGGTAGGAAGCAGATGCTAAATTTGTGATCGATTGGAGACGAGTGGCTGTTACAAGTATGTTTGGTTTCGGTTTTGTTGGACCAGTTGGCCACTTCTGGTATGTTTTTCTGTTTGTTTTGTATACCATTAGATTTCCAGTACTATGCTTATCAAATTAGTTTGTTAAATCATGATATTGCATCCCATTTTTGAAAGGGTTTTGATTTACTTATTTTTTGTTGCAAAAAGTACATCAAGTTTAGTAAATTTCAACATGATGGTTTGATAGCTGCTGCCAAGGGACCTTTTGAATCATGAAAGTTTATTGGGAATTTTGTTTCTACAGTATATGAAGATGTATTATGAAGTGAATAAAAAAGGTTATAAACATATTAGCAGACCGTACCATGCCAGCTACTGGAGCACTTGTTTTGCTGACTTGAAAATGTACACCATAAATAATTCACCTGGTTATAAAAAGTAAGATCTTTCCTCCAGTAAAAAAGTTAGAGCATTAGCTATAAGATTTCTTGTAACTATTGCCTCTCCTAAGTACGAAATCTTTATTAACTTCAATTTTTTGTTCAAAGTTAGTTGTAAATATAGAATTGGTTCTGCACTAAGATTGCTTGCAACTAGCAAGCTATTGATTAAGGATTTTATGATTGAAAACTGATTTGACTTTCATTTATTGATAAGCTTAAAGAATGGCAGTTCTAAAAATTAAGTATGATCAAAGTTATAATTCCAGCTGCCAAAAGATTTGTACTGACTCACTGTTTACCGTGGATTTTGGTAAACACCGCTGGTCTCCAATTTGGTTAACTTGCAGGATCAACCAGTGAATCCTAAGACCATTTGTGTTTAGAGTTTTTACAGAATCGCTTGTGTTCTCGCTGTTTAACAGTAAAAGAAGAAGATAACCGTCGATTTCTCCGCGAAACCGTCAAATTACTCCAAATGAGGGAGGATAAAACAAAGAGAAAATTTGCAGGAAACGTAAAGAAAAGGAAAAATTAATATTGCATTAATTTAAAGGGGCGGTACACAAGATCATACATGCGTTCCTTGTACTCGTTTCTCAGTGCGTGTCGGTACTTTGAGCGTGGGAACTTGGTATGAGAAATTGTGACCCTTGTTTCTTCTCAGAAACTACTATTTATACAAAGGAAAAGAGAGGGAAAAACTAAACTAAGTAACTGCCTAGAAATTCGAAAATTAATAACTGCTACTCCTACTTTCGACAAGAACCGCTTCATCACCCTTCGACCAACTGCTAGTTCTTCAGCGCATAACTGCTCTGTTTTCTGTCTGTCGAAAGCTTGTGTCCATTTTCCTCTTTCTTGCTTTTGCTTCCCCGGAAGCTTGTCGAACTTACTTTGCGCATGACCATTTTCTCTGTCGAAATACTTTGGTCTTTGTCAAAATATAAGTCAAGCTTTGTTGACCATTTTCAATGAAGCCTGTCGAAATTACAGGCTAACACTCACATGGAGCCAACCCTCATGTCTTGTAGGTATGAAGGCTTGGATAAATTTATAAGCCTTAAGCTTCAACTAATGCCAAAGTCTGCAAAATTGGTAGCTACTAAAGTAGCAATGGACGGCTTGATTTTTGGACCAATACATTTGTTTGTCTTCTTTAGTTACATGGGATTGTCTGCTGGCAAAACTATTCCTCAGGTGAAGGAAGACTTGAAAAGGAATTATTTTCCAGCCTTGGTTTTAGAAGGTGGAGTGTGGCCAGTTGTGCAGGTTTTTAATTTTTGGTATGTTCCTGTAAAGTACCAGCTTCTTTATGTAAACCTTTTCTGCTTGTTGGATAGTGCTTTCTTGTCATGGTTGGATCAACAAAAGGATGCAGCTTGGAAACAATGGTTTACCCCATTTCATTCATCCAATGAAAAATGCGGTCAATCTCAATGAGACTGATGGAACATTACACATCTATTAAACCTTATTCTCCACAACGACTGTGGAGACTAATCTTTGAGGTATGTAGATTCATTTAAGGGGTTGTCATTTCCCATCAAATATTTTTTCATACGAACTGCCATGGATTGAACCCATGACCAAATGGTTAAGGGACCCAAGTATCTATCACGTGTGCCACATTATGTTGGTTATTATTAAACTTAACAATGTGTTAATTTGCCTATTAATTTGCTATTAATTGTGTAATTATAAGCAAATTAATTTATTAGGTATGTTTAATTAAAGCAATAAAAAATCTCTAAAATACAAAAATCTTTAAGGGAGTGTATTGGTTTGGGATTTCAAATGATTTTTTTAGCTTAAAAAAGTCCTTCGGATTTTAATAGACTTTGTAGAAATTTCAGGATTTTTAGGACTCTGCAGGATTCTATAGGACTTTTAAGTCAGGATTTTAATGGACTTTCTGCAGGACTTTGTAGACTCTGCAAGACTTCGTGGATTTGTGAGATTCCATAAGAATGTAACACCGTGCCTATATAAAAAAATGACTGGAAATAATATAGTAATTAAAGAAAACCAAAACAATAGTTCAACAAAACCAAAACAAGTTCTTACACAACCAAAATATAAAGAAAATACTTTAATCATGTGCAACCAAAATAACACTCTAACTCAAATCTACTTCGCTTACGACGACTAACTTTTCCGTGGGAACCTCTAAGCTGAAATCTATATTTTCTTCCCCAAAAGTTGTTGCATCAATATCATTAGGGTCTATAGTTAAATTTTCTCGTTACCCATTCATTTTTTTCCTGCGAATCGCCCATTTAAATTATTAATACAACATAGGTGGAAAGTTGGTTAATTATAACATATAGTTTTTCCTAAATTATGAACATCATAGTATCAAAAGCAGGCATAAAAAATTATTATGGCATAAAACAACAACAAATTTCATAAAGAAATTAATAAAAACACATCATAACAAATATTATCACGTTCTTTACTTCTTTACCAAAAAAATAACAATACAAATCATGTTATTTATTACAATATCTTATTTTTCAATATCATAATAGACAAGCAGGACAATAAACTGTGGTCTAAATCATTTGATCACTTTCATTTGATGGTGTTGAAGCTGGTGGTGACGTGGTCGAAAGTGGAGAGAAGATCTTTGAATGTTGCAAAGTTGAGGCACTTTGTATTTTTAAGGAAGCATCCTTGTCAACAACAATTCCAGTTTCATTGACCGTATTTTTGGACTTTTAAGGAACTATCTTGTCAACAACAATTGCAGTTTCATAAGCTTTTCTCGGCTGCCAACAAGCGTAAGCCCGTGCCTCTCATAGGAAAAAGGCAGAAGCTTTATAATCCTTACAATTACGCATGGAATTGTAGGAAAAAATTCATTTAATCATTACGATAAACCTAGTGCACACATAAACATTTTCGATTAACGTATCCTAAAGTGCGGCAAAGGAAAAATATTAATTAATTCCTATAATCATGACTCCATAGTCAAAAGGAAACCAAACGAACTGAAACTTTAAAAAATGCCACACCTTATACCAAAACAAGAGATCAATTTTTTAAATCACATGATTTCATTCATTAAAACCGAAAGAACGAAACCAAACGAAAAGGTAAACCGCAACAGACTGAATAATGACTTCTATTTTATCTTAAACAAAAAATCAATATTTATATACTGAATTTAAATAAAAGCCATAGGAACTTTTATACCCAAACAACCAAAAAAAGATAAAGAATAATGAATTCAATTCAGAATTTATGATGAAGCCAGAGGAACCTAAAATACCATAAATTGAATTTTTTAAAAAACAAAACAATAACACAATTATAAATTTGTGTTGTGAACCGAAGACAATCTTATTATATGCCATTCAATTTCAAATTCAATCTTTATTTATTCTTTGAACCAAATCGTGTTCTGATGATATAATAATAATAATAATAACATAAAAACTGAATTCAACCTTTATTATTTCTTATAGACTCAATTTTATTTTAAACCTAACCGAAGATAAATGTTATCATTTCTGATAATAATCGAGTGTTCTCACATGAGTCATCCCATATATATATATATATATATATGAAAAGGAACATCAGCTCTAACAATTCCGTCTCCATCTACCAAAACAACCGGAAATGTTTCAAAAAAAGTAGGCATACGACGTACAAAAAGTTCACGCCCCTCTTTGTCTCTAAAGATATGATGTCCTATATATATATATATATATATATATATATATATATATATATATATCTTTATTATACTAAACCATGGAAGAGGCCATGTGTACGTCCACCTAAGAAATGACGTCATAAATTACATCAGATTACTAAAACTCCACGTCAGCATTCACACTATTCATGCGTTCCACATAAGTGAGACACTGTGATCCAACGACTGATGTTAGTCCCCTGTTCCACGTTTACAGAATCAACGGCCGTGGTTTATTTAAATTGCGGCTGGATTAATAAGGGGATTAATAAGACCAATAAGACCTGAAATGAGGCAACAAAATCCCAGAGATCGCAGAGGATTAATAAGACCTGGCAATCAATGGTCCATACGTTTTTCCTTGGAGACAAAGCCTTATTGGCATTTAATGAAACGACAATAAGGCAACAAAATCCCTAAATAAGTGGCTCAAGCTTTAGCCTAAGAATGAATATTCCAAACGGACTCCCACCTTATTGGCATCATGTTTTACTTTTCGTTTTTTTAATTCTTATTTTCAACTACAAAATTTCCTTTTCATCTTTTTAAGTCACTTACATATGTAGGAGGTAATTAGTTGAACCAAAATACATAAATGCAATGTTCTTCTGTTAAATTAACAAATTTCGAGACTACGACATTTCAAAGTGTCGGGTTATGTACATAGGTTTATGCCTATATATAAACATAAATAATTAAATTTTGTCAGTGCTAATTTGTTTCAGTACACTGTATGACAGTCTGTGGAGGTCTGACCTTGTGGTAGAAATACCGATTTATGACCCCCGGTTGCCGAGTTCAACTATCCCGGGTGTCGAACACGGATTTCCCATTTGTGTGAGTGTGTGGCGCACCAGTTGCGCTGGCTGACAAAAAAAAAACATTGTATGACACGTTGATCACCGAAGAATAATAGCATAATTTTTTTCAAAATGTTACGGTAATTGTAAAAAAAAGGACAAGTATTTTTAATATTAATTTAAAATATTTGGTCAAAAAATGCTAATTTAAAATAATTATATTTTAATTGTTTAAATAATAATGTTATATAATATTAGAAGTATGTAAATGTTTATAGTGTGTTATTTTTTATATTCGAATAAATTATTAAGCTTTTGGTAAATGATATTATTTTAAATTGATAATTAAAAATTATTGACTTTCAAAAGTCGAGACAGAAAGAGAATATTGTTGTAAAAAAGGAAAATCGTACTGAGAACTGAGTTTGAGGGTAGTTCAATACTTAATTGGTTGTATTTTTGTGTGTTTCAAGCGGTGTATAAATCACTACCAAGAAACTTCATCGACTTATAAAGAAGAATTGGTGCTTAGATCGCGTTCGAGTTCATAGGATTTGTTGTAAGACGCCATTTTTTTTTTTTTTATGATGTACCGCTTTGCATTGCTCACATTATTATAGTGAAATGATATAAGTCACGTAAATGGCATCTATTGTTTTGCATGTGTTTTGTACATAGAGTAGTTGATGCATTAATGTCGCATGCACTCATACACCCCAATTAAGAAATAAACTACTAATCATTTACAAATAAATAAAGTTTTAATTATTCAATAAATAAAAAATAAAACTTTCTTTGATTAATTTTTGACAGAAGTACAATATCATCTTTTTCTTTTACAGCAAGTACAATATCAACTTAAACCACCCAACTAATGCATTGTTATTTAAAAGAAAATTATTTGATTATTAAATATTCTCAATAACAAATAAACATATATAATCATATTCAACTAAAATTTTAATGTTTTTTTATCTTTTATGAGGGAATATATTTTAAAACTTATATTTAATATTACATTATTTTAGTATTTGTAAGAGACAAGGATACAATTATTTTTACATAAATAATAAATATGATTTGTAACTATATAATTTTTTCAAAGAAAAAAGCTGTATGTGTCAAAAAAATAAAAAATAAAAAGCTTTCTAATATTATAATTTATGAAAATCTTAGGTTTTTTTTTTGTCAGGAAGAAAAAAAAATCTTAGATTTTAAAAGAATGGTGTTTCAAGGTAAGAAATACCTCACCGGTGTACCACTAACTCCATTCTCCTCGGTTATGGTTAGTCTTTTTTTATTGATTCATTTTATTTTCTTGTTTAATGGAATTTAGGAGTTGTTGAACTAATTAACCATATGAATGAATAATGATGATGATGCAGATATTGGGGTTATGAGTGGGGTTGGCATGTTGATAAAGGAAAACCTTAAAATATCACGTGTCCAACAAAGGGAGTCTCAATGTGTGTTCTCTATTTGGATCATTAGCTTCAGGAAAAACCTCCGACATCATAGGAAGACGTTACACAATTGTATTTGCAGGAGCGACATTCTTAGCCGGTGCACTTTTCATGTCCCTCGGACCTTCTTTCATTTTCATTCTTAGCTGGCATTGGTGTCGGTTAGGCTCTCATGATTGCACCTCTTAACTCTGCAGAAATTTCTCCCACAATGACACGTGGCTTCCTCACATCCCTCCCTGAAGTCTTCATCACTCTCGGAATTCTCTTGGTTATATCATTAACTTTGCTCTTTCTATTAGATATATAGTTAGTTAGAAGTTAGGGAGATAGTTAGTTAGTAGTTAGGGAGATAGTTGGTAGTTATAAGTGAGTTTGTTATTAGATGATATCATATTGAAGAATATGGCATCCATTGAAGGTAAGAGAGAAAAGATTATAATATTCTAATATTCATCAAAGTGAATTGATATAAAGTGATAAGAGTTGTTTCTAAATTGATTACATGAAGCTTATTTATAGGCATGTACCAACTAATAACAAACTCACTTATAACTACCAACTACTCCCTCCGTTCCTAATCTTTGATACTTTTGGCTTGTTACACACATATTAAGGTACCATTAATTTGTGTTGTTTAAGTACTAAAATGCCCCACTTGTAGTTGTATTGGGATAATTGAAGTTAAAGTAAAATAGTCTTGGGACAATTAATTCATTCGTTGGAACTCTAAAAGGATAAATAAATATAGAGGGTATATTAGGAAAAATTAGGTGAATTATACATTGGGTTTTTAAAAGTACCATTGTTTTGGAACAAAAATAAAAGGCCAAAAGTACCAAAGATCAGGAACGGAGGGAGTATCTCCTTAACTTCTAACTAACTGTATATCTAATAGTCCCCCACAAACTAGAAGTTATTCACAACACTTCTAACTTGACATAAACAATAGAGAGATACATCAAAACAAAGGAAAATTACAATGATTCATAACTAATCAACTACTGTGAGCCTTGAACTTTTAAACTTCACATTTGACAACTATCAAGGGCCTAAATGAATTCACAACTAGGGTCGATTTTGCAACAAACTTGCATTGATATTTCATAAGCATTCACAACTAAAAAAATTGGAATTAGAGAGGGACGAAATCCCTCACTAATTATATGAAAATCCATCACAAACGATATTAGAGACGGATTTTGTGACGACCATAAATTCGTAACTAATTTTGGCGTCGCAAAATTATTAGCGAGGGAAAATGGCATCTCTCATCGTTTGTGAGGGAATACATCCGTCACTAAGCAATTGACAAAATTGATTAAAGAAGAATTTCCGTCACTAATTAGAGAGGGAATCGTTCCTCCACTAATTAACGAGGGTAGTCTTCTGTCTCTAACAAAAGGGTTTGGAAGGAACCCCTCTGTAATTGTGAACTTCAGTCTCTACATAGTTACAATTTAAACATCGTCTTTTTTTCTGAATATATAATTGTTTTTAAAATTCATAAAAATTAATCAAAGACTAAATTTTAAGTGGCTCCCAAAATCAGATATAACATAATGTAAATCTACTGTCATCAACAAAATTCTTAATCTAATAAAAAAAAATCTGCAAAATTCATAAACTATTATTTTGCTGACAAATTTAAAAAAATACATCAAATTCATTATCTTTCTTTCTCTGAACATCAAAATCATTATCTAATCCATTATAAAATATCTACATCAAGATTAAAAAAAGAAGAGATCTGCATCCTAGTTATGACGGTGACATCAACGGTGGTGTATGGACGACATGGCGGCCCACGGTGGCTGAGAATCGAGAAGAATGACGGTAACGCGGGATTTCAGATCTGCACATTTGCCGAAATTACTTTGTGGATCTGATAGAGGAGCTTGAGATCTTGCTTTGATAGATTCTTCGGTTCCACATAAAGAGGTTTACATTGGCATGAAATCTGGCCACACAAAATTCCTTGTGGTGGTGGTGCTAGTATGTATGGCAAAGAAAAAACGAGATGGAGAGAAATGCTTGAAAGGGAGAGATCACATTCAGACATAGAGAGGGGAAAACAAACACCAAAACAGTCACAGTGAGGTTGGAAAACTTCTGGTCAGAGACTGTGAGAGAGTGGAGTGATAAGGCTTATCTAATGGTTATGAATATCCTCTACCTATTTAATCTAACGGTGGATATTCATTTTAAGGGTTTCACGCGGATCGGTCATTTTAAGTCTCTAAGACTAATATGATAATGGGTTTGTGCAGTTTTTTTGACTTTTACTAGTTATTTGCTAAGATTATAATAATATAATAACATGACCACTTCGTTTGGTAAAAAAAATATATGACCACTTCATATTTTACATATTATTATTATTATTATTATTATTATTATTATTATTATTATTATTATTATAAGATTATGATGTTCATGCCTGTTTTCAATAATATGACGTTCACCCACTCATCAGTTTTAATTTTTTTTAATATTTGATGTATTAATTAAAATAAAAACTAATAAGTGCAGATACATATAAATTAAAATAACTGATTGAATAAAAAAAAATTGGTCGAGATTAGGGTATCCACCGCCGAATGCAGTGACTAATTCCCTGGCTGGATTGGAGGCACCTCAAAGGGTGGGACAACTGGCCCAAGGATTTAAAGCTGCTTCGTACCCAATGCAAGAATGAACCCTTGACAATTGATTAAGGGAGCATGAGCCCCAACCGCATAACCATATCCCTGGGTTAACTGATTGAATAAATTAAGTTCAAATGAAAGTTTAAAAATATTAAAATAATTACAAAACATTAAAGTGAAATAAGTTGTGGGACCCAATTTGAGTTTGTGAGAATTCACTATTGGAGCAAAAATTAGGTTGTGTTTAAAAGTGAGGTGGCATTGTGGAGTCTATTTTAAGAACCCACCATGAGTTCACCCTTGGAGATGCTGTAAGTGAGATGCAAATGATGGGGCGCCGATTTAGGAAATTGAGGGACACAATGAATATTAATGAAGATATAGTTAATTTTTCACCAATCAATTCAGATTAGAATTAGAAGGAGCGATTGTTTCTGGATCTAAAAAATTGAAATAAATTAAATATTCACGTTTTGAAATAAAACAAATTGTTTTTCTTAGGCAAAAATTTAAACCGTTAGTGAGAAATTTAGTGAGGGATTCTTTAGAGAGGGATATAAAAATCTGTCTCTAACAACAAAAGTCATTTTAAGGGGAAAATAATTTGACTAAAAGGGAACTCACTTTTTCCCAAAAAAAAAAAAGTTTTTTTGTGAGGAATTTCTTTAGAGAGGGATGTAAAAATTCGTCTCTAACACAAAAGTCAGTTATCAGTGTGCAACATTTCTATTGTTTTGTGACGAATTTTGTGAGGGAAACATTAGAGAGATATATTTTTTCGTCACTAAACTCATCACAAATGTGTATAACTGAAAGTTTCATCTGATTCTTCAATTTTGTAGCTAAATTCGTCACTAATAGTGAGGGATACACGTTCGTCACTAAAATCTCTCTCTAATTTCCATTTTTCTAGTAGTGATTTTCAGCATGCTCTCTTTATTCATCACTTGATAAAGATTCATTTGTTAAGCCTTGTGAACCCATGAGTGCAGCAGAAAATTTTCGTTGCAGAAACAAAAACAAAAACTGGATCAAGAATCGATCCAAGAAGAGACATCAATTTCAGAAAATCGAAATCGCAAAGAGAAAAGGAATATCACGATCCAAAATGAAATTGAAACTCGGCTTCAGATCACAATCATCGGAAATCAAAATGAAAGGAAGACAATGAAGCGGAATGCAAGACGGCGATGTGAAAGAACGCCAAAACGCAATGTGTGGAAATGCGGAACACACAACGGAGAAATTGAAATCGAAACTCAAGAAATGGGGAATCGAAATCAAGAAAGTGAAGGTTGAAGTCGCAAATCAACCGAGAAGATGAAAATGCAAATCAAGAAATGAAATTGCAAATC
Source organism: Astragalus glycyphyllos (assembly GCA_963573325.1). Taxonomy (NCBI): domain Eukaryota; kingdom Viridiplantae; phylum Streptophyta; class Magnoliopsida; order Fabales; family Fabaceae; genus Astragalus; species Astragalus glycyphyllos. The sequence goes on from OY754310.1 coordinate 82,831,080, forward strand.
GCACATGAGGAAATGGAGTTGCAAATCGTGAAATCAAAAATAATAAAGAAATGCAATGCAGCAACACTAGTCCAGAAGAATGACGAACGCAAAATTAAATTGCGAAACAGAATCGCACGAGAAGAGTGCGTGAAGAAGATGAAGAATAGAATCAAAATGGATTCAAGAATAAAAAAAGACAAATAGTAAAACGAAAACGAAATCGTAATGTAATCTTGAAGCGATTAAATGTGAAATCGAACCAAGATTAAGATGAACGATTCTGAATCAAGATCAAAGAAGAAGAGAGATTGCAAAATCAGAATCAAAAAGAAGAAATCGTGATGCGATGCTCATGAAATCAGAATCGCAAACGGAAAAAATCGGAAAAGCGATATCAAATTCAAGAACAAAACATAGAACACGAAGTAAGAAGAAAACAACACAAGTAGAAAAGGAAATGAATGAGAAGAAAACTAATAAAATGAAAAAGAACCTGCAGCGGAATTCAGATTCAAGGTGGATACCATGTTTGCTCTGATACCATATTGAAAAATATGGCATCCATTGAAGGTAAGAGAGAAAAGATTATAAGACTCTAATATTCATCAAAGTGAATTGATACAAAGTGATAAAAGTTGTTTCTAAATTGATTACATGAAGTCTATTTATAGGCATGTATCAACTAATAACAAACTCAATTATAACTACCAACTATCTCCCTAACTACTAACTAACTATCTCCCTAACTTCTAACTAACTATATATCTAATACTTTCTGGTCTTCCTCTTAACCTTGGTTGGAGAATCATGCTTAGACTTTCAGCTTTACCTGCAATTGCCATTGCTATTGGTGTTATCGCCATGCCAGAATCTAAATTAAAGGAAGAATTTCTGAAGCTAAAGAGGTTTTGCTCTCAATCTCAAATTATCCTGAGGAAGCTGAATTAAGACTTCAGGAAAAAAACAAAGCATCTATGGATCGAGACTTCAGTAAAAAAACAAAGCATCTATGGATCGAGGCCCAATATTATCTGGGCCTGGAGCTGGGAATTGGCATGGGCAAGGTGTTTGGAAGGAGTTATTGTTAAGGCCCACTAGGCCCATTAGGCGAATGTTAGTTACTGCTATTGGGATCAATTTTTTCATGCAAGCTTCAGGAAATGACGCCGTTATATATTACTCGCCGGAAGTTTTCAAAGCCGCGGGAATTGAAAACAAGAAACAACTTTTCGGGGTAATAAATGTAATTATGGGGATTTCGAAGAGTTCGTTTATTTTTCTATCGGCGCTTTACTTGGATAAATTTGGAAGGAGGCCTCTTTTGTTGCTAGGGTCATTTGGAATGGCTGTTTCGTTGTTTGGGTTGGGTTTGGGATCGAAGATTCTAGAAGATTTGATGGTATTGGGAGTGGGAAACCGGTGTGGGCTGGTGTATTGTTGCTGTTTGTGCTCGTTTTTTTCGATTGGGCTTGGGCCTATAACGTGGGTTTGCTCTTCGGAGATATTTACTATGAGGCTTAGGGCCCAAGGTTCAAGGCCCAAGGTTCAAGTATTGCAATTTCGGTGAATAGGTTGGTGAGTGGTGTGGTGTCGATGACATTCTTGAGCATTTCAAAGAAGATTACGTTTGGTTGAATGTTCTTTGTGTTGTCGGGGATTATGGTAGTGGCTACGGTATTCTTTTTTGTTTTTATGCCGGATACCAAAAGAAGAAATGGAAACTCTATTTGGAGATGTTGTAGATGTAAATGATAAACATAATAGGGGAAGTAGCGTGCAAACGAGAGGAAATTAAAGGTTGCTTAATTTGGGTAGGTACGTGTTTGTTGTACTAGCTTAGCTTGTATTAACTCATAATTGCATACTTGAATTTAGTGCTTGCTAGGAGAAATTTTTAATTAGGTGTCTTTAGTGTATGTTACGCATTTGCCACTCCAAAAGTGCGTCCCAGCCCTCTCTTACCGTGGTTTTCTAGAAGCTACAAATTGGAGCTTCAATGGTGTTATGGTAATGTTTCTATATGCTATTAACACCCTTAGGCCCATTTTCTCACTGGCTCATCCTCTTAGGTGAGCCCATAATTCAACGCTTCAGATACAGCCAACACATCCAACGGTTCGTGATCATTAAGTCAACACCATTCAAAGCCTATAAATACCACATTCAATGCTCATTAATGGTAAGCTATTCTACTCATAACATACTCTGCTTGATTAACTTACTGACTTGATCGTCGGAGTGTCATTGCAGGACCAACAACCCAACCTCGACCGGAACATTGAAGATCAAGGATCATACCTACCAACTACCTCAAGTCGACCTCTAAGGTCAGGAGTACGGTACAGAACAAATGGTATCGTGGTTTTTTGGCCGTGAGTTTTACTGGATGTGGCTTACCCACCACCAATCCAAACATACACTTAATCTAACTAACTAAGTGGCCAATCCATAATTAACTTGTTTTTCTATTTTACGTGAATGAACCATGACATAGTTGCCATCACCATGGGCAATGCATTTGGTTTGATCAACACCCAGGCCCTGACAGATTGTTTGTTTACTAGATTTTCTGTTTGGAATTTAGGTCTGTGGGTGAAAATATAACCCTACTTTGAGTCACGGGTGCTGAATAAACTTGATAAAATTGGATAAGCTCCTCTCAACATATGGGTTTATATATTGATCTAAGTCGCATGGCAAAAGGCCGTACGAAATTCATGTTTTCAATCCCTTTTTAGATTGTGTAGGTCCTTTGAAATTGAGTGGGCATTTTCATATATCTCAGTTTCTGCTAGGACATAAAATCACTGATTTGTAATAATTGAAAAGGATCCTTTCTCCCCCATACTCACTTCCACTGTGTTTGTCAAGGTTTTCTTGCATTTCGATTCTTGATATGATTGAGAATTGCGTTCAAATAGAGTTGATGTGGCTACAATTGCAGTCGTTTGTGGTCACCAAAACTTCAAAAAAATTGATGTCGCGGTCTAAATAGCGCTTGACTACTTGTGAACCATTTTCTAAAACCCAAATGTTGGAAATCTCTAAAATATATGGACGGCTGATTGTGTGTTAAAGGTCAAATAAATATGACTTTGTATCGGCACCATCAATAAGTGAATAGCCTAGCGATTGTACCGGTTGCCAGGGAGCTTGTTGTTGTGTATTCCAATCCTTGCCTTAAACCTTTTATTATTTTATATATACTCGTTGAAAAATAAAAACCAAAAGAAACATCTGTCGGGATTCTAACTCACACCTCAAAAGCAAACTTGTTGCAAGGTGAAAGAATATATGATTGTTAACCGTTTTTAACAGTTGCGAATGATTAGATTATTTTTATGAAAATTGTTTTCTTTCATTAAAAGAAGACACGTAGTTCTCTATAACAAATTGGAACTGAATAAATACACAAAATCAATTGTTCACAAGTACAAATTCTATTATTTTCTTATTCTAAATCATTTATTTGCTTATCTAGTTTACAAGAGTGAGTACGAAGATTTTATTTGGTAAACTATCATTAATTAAAAGATACACTTAAAGTGGTTGTGCAAATCAAATTAAGGTTTCTAAAGTATCCTGAAAGGGGTTCACAACACTCTATCGCATCCAATTAGGTAGAATTGAATTGGTGGGGTGAATCAAACCGAAAAAGGTTAGTTGTTTACACACACTTTAGAATCATGTGCAACCATCATCATCTTTTCGCACGTTTGGATCCACGATAAAGTAACTCATACATACGATTAGAGTGAAGCTACTACCAGGGACGGAGCCACGTTAACAGCTCCCATGGCTCCAGCCCCCCCTGATAATACGTTGCTAACCTCTATACTATGTGCAAGGCCATTGATGGGAGTGGGATTAGTTGCCGAATGAAAATCTTGCCACGTTCAATGACTAACTTCTATGTTACGTGTTTTTGTCAACACCATGATAAATATAGTGATTTTATTAATACTATTAGAAACATATATTTTTTAAAAAATAAGTACTACTTTTACAAAAGTTTTTTGATAAAATAATTTAATAGTTCGCCCCCGCAACTTTGTGTTCCCGGCTCCGTCCCTGGCTACTACTTGTTGCTTCTATGTGGACGTGAAAAGTTGTCGTACTTCCAAACACATATTTTATCATTGTTCGAGTGTTGCAGCATCCTCTCCTACTACAAGTTCCAACAAGTGCTAGCTACTTTCAATATTCAAAACTTGAAAAACATGAAATTGATACTCCACTATTTGATGAATCAGTTCGTAGTGTCATTTTGTTTGAATGCACTTGTCTCCTTCTATAAGAATAGTTTGTTTGATCAATATTGATGCAAACTTGAGTCTAAGGATTTGAAATACTGACCTAATTAATAGATTGTTAAAACATACTATGGGCCCGTTTGGATGAGCTTATGGAAAACAACTTATGGAGATAAATAAGTTTTGATGTTAACCCATAAGTTCTCACTAACAAAAGTTATATCTCTATAAGTTGTTTTTCCATAAACTACATTAAGAAGCTTATGAATAATACAAAAAAACTTATTTACTTGCATAAGCTGTTTTTCATAAGCTCAAAATAAGCTCTATTCAAACTGACCATATATATGGGTTGTGCCAATCATAGTGTGGTAATGTGGGATAATTTGAAGGATTATTCAATAGTAGTATTACTATGTGTTGTATATGTATAGCCAATATTATAAAAGACAATTTCATGAAATAATGTAAATGAGGACCAAACGTCATGATCCAAATGCCAAACACTCATCATCTTCCTCTTTGCTTTTTCATTGACAAGCCATAAGCTAACAAAAAATGGGGTTCAGACCCTTTTTATATAATCATAAGCAGAGAAAATCAGAGTGAGCAACAGTGTGTCAAGAAATCCATGTAATATTGCAATATTATCTTCTTGTCATGTTCAAGTGAATTTTGAAACTATCCAATACTGTCTGTTACCCCTTGGTTGGTGGGACATTTGAAGTAGTAATAAAGGGTAAGACCTGTTTTCTTCCATTTGTCGTTATCTATTTGGAAACTTCCACGACTTTGAGATTCTCTTTAGCCCTTGACCTCTTAACTCTAAGGTCTTTTAATAATAGTGGAAATTAAAAGGTTATTTTATTTCCCTTGATTTTTTTTTTAGTTGCTAAGATTCAACTTGTTGGTGCCAAACACTTGAAACCTCTAATCTTTGTCTTGTAACTACCGGACGAGATGAGGAAGACACGAGCATGTTGACAAAGTTATTTATTAGTAATAATATGAATTTAGATGGGAACACCAAAAAGGTGACAATAACACCTTTGTCTTCCACTTCCATATCTCACAATTCGAAAATCAAATTTCCCCCACTCACTATATCTCTCTGAAACATGCACTAGTATCAACTGTCTCTTGTAGCTTTCTAAGTTCAGAGAATTCAGAAAAAATATTACCCGGAGCCCCCCAGCTTCTAATAAGTGTAAACAATTGTATTTTAGTACATTCCAATAAAAAATTGTTTTTAGTATATAAATATGTGAGACGCTGTCATTATAAATCTTTAATATATTGAAATTGCAAACACATTCTTTAGTGTCTTTTTAGTAAGTTATTTTGGTCATCAAAAGTGTCTTTTATTTGTCATTTTGGTCTTCAAATTTATTTTTGATAGTCAATTTAGTTTATACAATTACTAACAAAAGAGACAATTTGGGGATGTATTAACAATTTCAATACATTTAGGGACTATAAATGACAACAATGATAGCACTTCACGAGAAATCAAAATGTTTATTTACATCTTCTTATATCTAGGCTTTGTTTGGTAAAAAGTAGCGGATAGCAGATAAGTTAGTGGATAACATATGAGTAGATAATAAATGAGTTAACAGATAACATGTAGTGGATAAGCTAGCTGATAGTAAATTAGGTGTATGGTAAAACTAACGGTTAAAATAGCTGAAAAATGTAAATTGACATAAAATGATATTTAATTAATGATTAAATTATTTAATGAGGAAAGAGAAGTAATATAAGAAAATTAATAAGGAAAAAATGTCAAAAAAGTGAAACGTCGTATGCTATCCGCTAAAATGTTATTTGAAGTAACGTTTTAAAAAACACTAATCACTACCCAAAAAACGGTAAACGCTAATGTTTACCAAATACATGTACTTGTCACGTGCTAGTCAAATACGCTAGTCTCATCTGCTATCCGCTAGCGGATGGAACAGGCAGCGCTAATGAAAAATAAGAATAAGGGTCAAAATTAACTTAGAGAAATATACGTTAACGTTGCTTACATGTATTAATTTTTGTAATTCATTATCTTGGTTTAAGTTTAATGTACTGGTGCATGGTAGCAATTATTGAAATATGCAGCAATCTGAAATGGAAACTATTACCTACCATTTTGATTTAAATAATTCACTATTCAACAAATAAGTTATATATAGGATATGCTCAGTTGAATGATATAATATATGCATGTACTAGGTAGTATATATATTTAATGCCTTGTGAGAACCCTTTCTCTAAGCAACAACTGTTTTTTTTTTCAGAAGCATATATTCTGATGGTTGGTTGGAGAGGAGCTGGCAAATGGGATTTTGAGATTTTTCTCTTATTTTATTTGGGAAGGAGGGAGTTGCGTTGAAACGGGAGACACAATAATTTTGAAACTGCTATAATATAGTACCTACAGACAATTATATTATGTGTATACATTCTTCTAGCTCGTGACCTTCTTTAACAAATATAATAATAATCAACTAATCAACACCGTTAGTTCAGTGAAATAAGCTACACTCATATAGTTGTCGATTTGATGCCCTCAAATTTGATTTCTGTAGTGAATAAACTCGATTTGACCAGTGCAAAATTTACTTCTTAACACAAACAAATATTACTCTTTTCTTAAAAGCGTTGAAACACTCGTGGATAGCAAGTAATGGTTGAAACAAAAAAATATAATAATCACATACCAAAATGATTAGGTCACCCTCTTATTAAGGAATTTTGCAATTTTGTCAAACCGTCGCTATGGCTTTATTGGGTAAGATCAATCCTTTTTTTGTTATCGTGTTACACATATGTAGTATCCGTTAGTTAGTTTTGTTGACGACTAATCTACATTAGGAAATTTAACCGATCATGTGTACTAGCTTTATCGATTCGTTGGTAATGTGAACCTGCCAAACAGATAATATTTTTATAGGATTCTTTCTTTCTAATATAACGTATTACTTTTCTAATTTATTACTTTTTTTAAATTAAATTCATTGTTTATCTTTCCTAGTACTAAATAAAATAAGATATTATTAACTCTTTTCGTCTTCTCACACCTACTAATTTTTTATATGTTAATGTTAATTTATATTAATTAGTTAATCCAACTGTTAATTTTATCAAACAATTTAAATTCAATCGAATAACTTATCTCCTATTAAATTCAATCAGTTTAAATTTAATGAATGTTGGCTCAGTTAATAAGGAGTTGACTCATTCTCCACAACTCAAAGAGCCGTGAGGTCTGCCCTAATCTTGGTGAGCCCCCGGAGCCCACCCTAAACTTTTTGTAACCAAAAAAAAATTATCTCTTTTACTGGCTTTAATTAGTCTCATCAGGTTTTGTTACCATCTAATTTACTAGTATTATATGCTATATGCTGCTTGTTACCAAACCTACATACAAATAGCCGTGGGGACAATCAATTGAAATTTAACCCCAAAATTTAGTCTTTTTATAGACAATGTTAGTGGGGAGAGAGGAATATTAGTTTCACCAATTGAGCGCGGGAGCTCCTGCTTACATTCATTTGGTATACTCCTTCAGTATTCTTTAGCTCGTCAACTGAACTACTACTTAAAATTTGAGTTTGCATCGATCGAGCTAGAAAGATGGAAAAAAACGAGAAGAAATTAAGTAACAAACGTACTAGAGTATTTCATTTTGGTCATACTCATCAGTATCACATATACTTCCCCACATGAAGAGTTAAAAACGAAAAGGGGGAGGAATTGATTTCAAAAGCAAACTTTTTAGGTTTATATATTTGATCCCCCGTAAATATCCCATTTTTCTATTTACTCCCCTGTAAAAAAAAAATTAAGGTTACCCCTGCAAATATAAACAGTTTTCGGTCACCCCCTGTTAGATTATATAGTGTATAATGGGTAAAAACCATGTACGGTTACCCATTGCAAAATATAAAAACTTTACGGTTACCCCCTGTAGGGGGTAACTAGAAACACTTATTATTTGCAAGGTTGATTTTAAAACTTTTTTTTACAGGGAGGTAAATGGAAAAATAGGATATTTACAGGAGATCAAATATTTAAACCACCTTTTTATAATAATAATAATACATTACTACCAATCCATCACGGGACTATACGTAGAAGGAATCAAGTTTAGGTAAAGATTTTTTAACTGTTAGTATTGAAAAGGCTTTTAATTTATTTTATTTTAATTTTCTTAATTTGTGTGTTACTGGAGATGCCAGCTCTCCCTTCTTCTTCTATTATTTGAATTTCAAACAGCATTAAGCGCTTTCAATTAGTTCATTTAACGTCCTTCATTCTGGTCCCCTACCACTACATATATCTCCCAGTCCCAGATCAAAGATAAGCTGTAATTGTTAATTTGTCTTTTTTACTTAATCAATTAGTACAATTAGTCCTTTACTATATTAATAGCAATGCAATTTCAATAACACTTACTTTTCTACAAAAGGACTAATTGTACACCACTTACTTTTACTTAATCAATTAGTACACCACTTACTTTTCTACAAATTTATTTAGTTAAAATGATTTAAACTTCAGGCTATTTTTTCATTTTTATATATAAAAAAATAGGCTCAGCTATATTAGATTTTATTTTAGTGCCTTAAAATTATATATTCATTGACTTATTTAAAAAGCTTTGATCTATATTTGGTTACATAAGGCTCTCAATCTAACTAACTCTATTGGCTCGTTAGCATAAACTGCCATTGGACACGGAGTTGATCCAGTGCTTCTGGTTTTGACTCCCGCAGTGAACAAATTCAATGTTAGCCAGCCGAAATTTACTCCAAAACATGGTTGGATATTATTTTTTTTAAAATGCATTGAAACACGCCATAAGTAGCCAACAATATGAATAAAAAAATTATGTTAACCTCATTGAATTAACATGCAACTATTTCAAAGTTTCGGTAGAAAAGTAAATCTTTGAAGTTTGAACAGTTTGTTCAACACAAGTTAGGCCAAAATATTAAAAAAGGGATATAGATCATTTTTTTTTGACAAAATAGATCAAGTTTTAATAAACAGGTCTATATCACCTAAATAAGCTTTAAAAAGAAATGTTTTTTGTTAGGACTTAAGCCCACGAACCATATGGAGAACTCAACCAAAAAAACGGTCTACTAAGTGAGAGAGCCTCATAGCTTAAGTACTATACATTGAGCCTTCTTATTTATTCAATGGGGAACTTTAACACTTTCTCAATAAACAATATCTAGATTACACATTTATAAAGCATGCTTATAGGATATGTCTTCCTTTGGTAAAAAAAAAAAAGGATATGTCTTCCAAATAATAGTAGTTCAAGATAGTGTTATCTAACGGATACAATTAGGGCGGCTTGTGAGTCACTTTGCATTGAATTTGGTCGAATTCGTTACTCGAACCAATTATAATTACTTGATTTGGGTTGATTCGGATTTTACATTTTTTCTCCAAAATCCAAGTCAAACCAATTCGACATTGGGCGGGTTAGCTTGGATCGTGCTCACGAGTCATGCACTAAAATATTAATTTCCAAAAATATAAAGAACAACATTTTTTTTGCATTATTCCAACACTTCTAAATAACCAAAAAAATTCTAAAATTGAAAAATTACACCAAATCAAACTCAAATCTATTAATAGTCTTCCAATTAATACTATGAAAATTTTACAACTTAATCATATATTATTAAGGTAAAAACTCTAAGCAAATAAAGTTTTGTGCTTCTAAAATTACAAAACTAGTAATCTAAAAAAAAAATACAAAGCAACTATGGGTTGGATCGGGTTCGCGGGTTTATTTTTCAAAATTGGTTGCCCTAACTAAACAATTATGGGTAGGATTAGGTTGGTTCAAGTTTGGCACGAACACGAAAAATATTCAAACCAAACATATTAATTTGGATTGAATTATGGGTTGGTTTAGATTTGTCCAAACCATTAAACATCCCCTAAATTGATAGCTACTATTGTTCAAGAAAACGTTATTCAAAGGAATTTTTGAACTTTTATTATTTCCCATGTATAAATTAATATTTAGCCAATAGAATTTAAATTTTAGTGTTTGACATATGATGATAATGCATTCATTATTGAGGCGGTAAATTGAAAAGATGATTTGTTGAGAAGCTACAAGAACATATCCAAAATCAATATCTCTTTGAAAACAAGGTAACATAGCAGAGTGAGGTTGTACAAAGGAACTAACTTTTTTTACTTGAGGACAGTGAGAGACTTGTGCTTGTCCAGTAAGGCTCTCTCGCCCATGCCTTCATGTTTGTACTACTTATGCACCAAGTTTTAGGCTTTTCAGAGTTTCACTCATACACCCACCCACTAGTTCAAGCTAAAAGGACAAGCAGTAAATTACTCTCAATATATTTGAATTCTGTTATACGCCACCAAGTTATTTACACAATATGAGTAGAATCTGACTAAAGGTTATATATATTAGTAGACTCGATTTTGACATTTTGAGTTGTAGTTGTATGGTTGGATTATCGGTGCTCTTTAATTTACAGGGTAATTTGTTGGTTATTACATATAAATACATAACAATATGCAATATCGAATTCCTCATAATAAATGTGTAATAAAATATCAATACAGATGTCAGCACAATAAAAAAGGCGTAAAAAGTAGGAACAACGGTGCACGTTTTTCTACTAGTAGTAATAATACAAAAACAAACATAGCACAAGCATACTCATTATAAAACCATGTGCATAGTAAAATGATCTTCTCGAGTGAAAAAAAATACTTGAGAGAATAATGTGATACAAATCTCACTTTCAAAATTCTTTTTCATTTATTGTATCATAAACTCAGCTTTCTCTCTCTCTCTCTAATGGATGGTTAGGACTCTCATATCACATAAGAGAATCTGGTATGCATAGAAGAAGTGGAGCAACAAAAAAGCAAGCCCCAACAAGCAAAGTTTTGGGTTTCCTCTCATGAAATGTGTCATTTAATTGTAATCCTCCATTAAATTAGATAGATAAGCCCAAATTAACAAAAACAACTAGCACTGCACTATGAGTAGAAAGAAATCCTAACATTATCACCAAGCAACAAAGGCCCAACAGAAGGAAAACATTCGTCAAACAAAACTTAATTTGGGACTAGTAATCATACAAAGTGAACCTCCTAAGATAACTGAAAGACCTTTGGCATCACTTTATTAATGTATTCTCCCACAATCCGCCACATTATTACTGGTAACGGTGGATAGATGGAGCAAAAAGGATTTTTAAGTGTGAGTATTATTCAATACACCATCTAGCGAAGAAGTCTCCACTAGAGAGAAACTAAACCCCAATGGCAAGGTCAATTACAAAATCCAAATTCTCTCATTGATCCACTCACTGCACAATCAGGACAAAGAAGTGGTCGAGAAAAAACGACATAAAGTTGCTTCAGAAAATAACCCTTTTTTATTTTATTTTATTTTATTTTTAAATTAAATTAAATTAAATGCTTATTAGTACCACTTCCACTTTCGGTTACTCATGCATTTATATCTCTCTCACTCCCTCCCCAATTTCCTCCTTCAAATCAAACCTCTCTCTCTCTCTCTCTCTCTCTCTCTCTCTCTCATCATACCACTGTAGAGTTGTAATGGAAAACCAAAACCGTCTGAAAATGCGAATCTCTCGCATGTTTCGATCCTCATTCGGATCCTGTAGAACCCGAAACATAAACGATGTAATGCAAAAACCAGTCTTTATATCCTCTCCCATAACTACAACTTTACCCTTTCACCCCATTTCTAAACCCAAAACAACCTCCGAAACCATCAAAAACAACAAATGTATCATGTCGTTTAAGGATTCTCTTCCTAGACGCAAAATATCAGAATGTTCATCACCCTTTCTCTCTCATTCCAATGGAAGGTTATGTCCCCCAGCTTTACCAAACACCCCTCTCAACAAAATCCACGAACCCAACTTCGATTTCTACCACAAAAAAACAAACACTTCAGACAAAAACACCATGAACAAAAAGAAAAAGAAGACCAAGAAGAAGAAGAAAACAATGAAACATGCCCAGAAGAAAAACAGAGCTTTCCCATTTAACTCGTGTGCTAAAGATACAAACTTTGATAGCTATTATCGTTGGTATAGCAGTGACGAAGAAGATGATGAAACAGACACACTTTTTTCTTCTAAGAGTCTGTCTTCAGATTCTTCAAGGTCTCGCCGGCGATACCCTTCTCGCCGGAAACATGACCGGAGTTCTGTTCTGCCGTTGGATGAGAAGGTGAAGGATACTTTCGCGGTGGTGAAGCGCTCTAGTGATCCGTACAATGATTTTAGAACGTCAATGGTGGAAATGATTGTTGAGAAGCAGATATTCTCGCCAGCTGATTTGGAGAATCTTTTGCAGTGTTTTCTGTCACTTAATTCTTATCATCATCATAAGATCATTGTTGAAGTTTTCATGGAGATTTGGGAAGCTTTGTTTTCTGACTGGCTTTGATATAAATATTTAGAAAAATAAAATAACTAGCTTATCTATTTTTTTTTAATCTTTCTGCTTCTGTTAATTTCTAAGGAAATTAGTAGTTTTTAGTTTGTCTAACTCAGTTTTTGCATGTATGATATCCCATCTTATTATCTGCAATGCAACTCAATTCACTCAGTTTTACTACTTCTTTACTTCTTTTTTTAAATCGATGACACATTTGGGTCATAGTTCAACGGCTTAAATTCAGATGAAATCTCAATCGAAGTGCTCAAATAACTAGATTGAAATAAGTGTCTGATCATAGTTTAACGGATTAAACTATTTCATTAGTTCGAGTTTTAAAACACTAATTAAGAATCAACATTATTCATGCAGTGATAATTTGTATTTTTTCCTTTTATGTATTGTTTTTTCTTTTATTTATTGTGTGTATAGTGTTCAAAAATGGAATGCTGACAAATAACTATATTTGCAAAGGTGGGGATAAAATTTGTGAAAAGACCTTAAAAAAGAGGACTTGTCTTGTTTCTTGGGGTGCAGCTTTTAACTTAGTTTTTATTTTTTTTTCAAAAAAATTCTCATGGAAAAGATAGTTCAATAAAAATTGGAAAATGTAAAAGCTGTCTTACTCTCGTGTTGTTTCAATTTGGACCTTTTGAAATTCTTTTTCATTCGGATGCGCCAAAATAATACAAAAAGGTAAGCTCGTTTTCTAAGGTCCCCAAGAAAATAAGGGAAAAAGTAAGAGGTAGAAGTACAAATTTAATGTCTTTCCGTTGAAATTAGGAGGTTATTATCATTAGAAAAACTTCCACATGGGAATGGGATGTGACTTTGGAGGCCACGGAGTAAGGGAGAGATCTCCCTTTCTTACTTAAATATCACTATTTTTTAAACTCCAAGATAAAGGTAAGATCTACATGGATTGAGTACAAGGTAAGGTGGTAGAATTTGGTTCGGATTAAATCGTGTTTAATTAAAGTATCCTACTACTTTTGATCACAAGGTGTTATTATTGTTTAAAAGTGTTATGGTTAGTCTTTTGACCACATACACCCCTTCTTTCGGCTCTATTCACACCACACAAAAGCCCAATATCAAAGGGCTCAGTCCGAACATCAATGGCTCAGATCAAACCACCAGATCGGACGGTCCTAATTCATTGGAATCAACCCCACCTCACTCTATAAATACAACATTCATTGCCTCATCAAGGTAAGCATACTCGTATTTATCACTTAATTAAGACTATTCCACTGACTTTAGCATCGGAGTAATATTGAAGGTACAACACCAGCAGGATCGGACACGGTCATTGACTAAGGATATCAACCACTAACTACCTCGGACCACCCTTCAAGGTCGGAAGTACAGTGCAGAACAAAAAGTATCCTACTCCTTTTGATAAAGGTGTAATTACGTTATAAATCCTACTAGTTTTTAAGTTTACTTTTGAATTAAGGTGTCATTGTTTTTATTTCATCCAATCCTCCATTTAGTTGAAAAGTGAGAGTGTGAAAGAGAATATTGTTAGTATGTCTCTATTGACTAATAATTGTAACACGTCCCTAGTGATTAATAGTTGTACTAGGGCTAATGGTAAAGGTCATAAGTTCTGACATCGTATTTCTTGAACCCCTGGTATGATAAGAGTGAGTTTTTGAAATTCGTTCATACTAATTTTAGAGTGTATTTGTCTGATTTTTTGAGGCTTAAAAGATACTCGAAAACTCATGTTGCACCCAACTTCAATTCATACCTACATTCTGAAAAGATAAACACACACATAGATACAAAATATATTCTCTTGATACATATATAAACCATTCATCTAACTAGTTATGATAACAAAAACAGTCAAATACAATAATATATAAAATTCATAAAAGAGAAGCTAGTTGTGGCTGCTAGACGACTCCTTCCGATTGAATATGGATGAAGATTCTTTTGAAGGAGTCGATGGAGCGTATTCTAGTGTCATGGGAGTGTACTTCCCGATGAGAGGGAAGAGTTGTATAGTATTGAGGCTGGTGAAGATGATTAGGTATCCTTCTATTTTCAAGAATGCAGGGTTAGATAAGAAATCTAAATTCAAGATTAGCCACATCAGATTTTTTTGAAATAGGCCATTAACAAATAAACCTATTTGAAAAAGGTTGAATTTATAGGGAGTTTTTTTTTTTTTAAAAAAAAAAGTTGAAGGGAAAATCGATTGACATTATATTTGCAGAGATTAAAAACATATTTAAACCTTAACAATTAAAAAAAAGAATGTTTATTAAAAAATTTAAAATGAAAAATACTTTTTTGACACAAAAAATGAAAAATACTTTAAAAATACTTTCTAACATGCACTTATAAATGCACTACTCTTGTAAGCATTCGTTGATGAATGACGAGACTTTTGTATCAGTCTCATCACCTTTAAAAACGAATATGGCCAAACAGCAATTTTATTTGTCTCTTGGTTCATGTTACTCAAATGTAGTAGCTAGGAGCAATTATTAATTAGCCAATAGCCGCGAAGAAGATTAGGATTCAATGAATTTATTTTCAAATAAGCTTATAAGCATGCATTAATAAGGTCATCAAAGAAAAAAGTTGTTCAACAATTTAGAAAATAAGATTGTCATTATGCCAATGGACAATATAAATATTTTAAAAGTCAATTAAACCATACATCAGAAAGAAATATTAGGAGGTGAGCGTAGAATCAGGTTTGTTAGTTTTGCATGTTAGCTGTTGGCACACACAATAGGAGACAAAATATATCATTGTTTGGTGAAAACATGTTAAGATTGTTTTGTTAACCAAATTCATACCTATCAATGTATATTCACTATCAGTGAGACCAAGAAAGGACAGAACAAAGAACACCAACATCAAACACTATCCCGATGACCGGAAATCATGTGTACTTCAAAATCTTAAAATGATCTTGGGCCTGTTGGTGTACATATATCAATGACAAGCAAAGATATGTGTTGGGTTCTAATGAGAATGGGGATGGGACTATAGACTGCAACTTCAATAAACAAACTAATGCAAAAATACAAATGTAACCAAAATAAGGATGAGTTAAATTGGTATATATCGGCTCGCACAATTTTTTTTTTAGCATCAACCAATCAAAAACTATAGTACGAGTAGTGACCTCCGTTTGATTTGTAAACTGGTAAGTACTGGATTGAACAATATTGGACAATTTTTTGTTTTGTAGACTATTTGGTGAACAATAGACAACACAAGAACAAAAATGTAAAATTTACTATAATTCTCTTTCTAATGTTTATAATGATCTTATGATCTTATATAACATATATCATAATATAATTAAAAAAAGTTATAAAGAAAAATGTGCAATGGAGAGGATAGGATGGAGAGAGAGGGGGGGGGGGGGGGGGGGGGGGGGATCATGAGATGAGAAAATATATCATATAAGAGAGATGAGATGAGAGAGGGAGAGAGGTGGTGAGATGAGAAGATATAATAGATGTTAGAGGAAAGAGTAGAGAGGTAGAGAGAGAGAGAGAGAGGAATGAGATAGAAGAGAAAATGGAGGAGAGAGAGGGATGGAGGGAAAAAAAGTACTTGAGTAGGAAATAAAAAATGACATTTTTTTATGATTATAATTAGAAAGTTGTACAATGGTAAACAAAGTTGTACCGTGGTTTTGTGAGTAACAGAAATATGGGTTTTTGTCTGGTACATTGCTCTCACTTTTGTCCAGTACGATGAACAGTTGGCAAATCAAACAGGGTACAAGAGTTGTCCAGCTCAGTCTCTTGTTTTTTAGCAAAGCAAATGCAACCTTAAGGTAGTTGAGATTAAATCAAACATTTTTTATGACTTGTTACTTTGTGATTGTTTGATGTTGTAAAAAATCACACACACACGCAATCATTGTACAATATTTTTTACGATGTTTGTCTATCACGAAACGCGGAAAAACGACCTAAAAGTCATTCATACCATATATTTTTATTGGTAGATGGTGAAAAAGGTTTTACGGCCATAGTGTACACCAATTAAAAGGGTTTAATTTATATACACCGTCGTTGTAAAAAAATTTACACCATTATCCAATCAAAAATATGGTTAGTCGACTTTTAAGTTAGTTGGGATAAAATCATTTCACATTTTCGTCCATTTTTTCCCTTATTATTTTTATCAAATTTCTCATTTGTCCTCCATTAAATGAATTCTCTCATTTTTAGCATTAATTTCAAATGTCCATGAATGTAATTTTTTATTTATAAACTACTTCAACCGCTAATTTTACCAAACAATTAATTTGAATTCAATCCACTAGCTTATGCATAATCAGCTATCCGCTATAAGCTCATCCGTTATAAATTAACTTATCAACTATCTATTTTTTTTGCCGAACAGAGCATTAGTTTCAATCAACAAGAGACTTTTATTTTGAATGAACAAATTTAGTACCAAATATCACTTGTGATTTTTTTGATAACGTGTTGTTTTGTGGTTGAGAGAACTTATAAAAACACTTGAAGAGTGACTAAGGACCTAAAAAAAACTAAAAAAATTTCATTGGCCACTCAATGCATTCAAAAAAGAAGGGAAATGTTTTGTCATGTGTTGTTTGTCAGATCGGCTGGGAGGCGTAAAGTCGGTATCAAAGGAATGGGTGCGTTGTTTAAAAACTGAAATGAAAGAGAAGGCACAGCGGAATGAGAAAACTGTTATGAGAACGTTAGGTTTGGTTTGCAGAAAGAATATAAAACCAAAACGTTTAGTTGTGATGTGGGGACTATATGCAATACCTATAGCTATAAGGCTATATAACCTATGATGATAGCTATGTAACATTATTCACACAGAGAGAGAAGAAGATGGAAATTTGTATTTTCTCTCTATCCTGTGAGAATTAAATTGATGGGGTTATTAATTGGGTGTGTCCATTTGCCTCAAATGGAAAGCGAATTAAAGAATATCGATGTATCCATTATGTCTTGCTTTGGTTTCCCATCGAGTCTCATTAATGATCGCATTTTTTGGGTTCTTGAGCCCCTCATACTTTGCATTTAATTCTTGGCTGTAAAAAGGGCCAATGAAGTGGACGCATTGGGTGTCGTTTTCTGAACATGGGCTTTTTTCTCTGCTTATTTGGGCTGCCCTACTTTTTGTCGTTTAATCCCTGAGGTTTTCGTTGGGCCAACTTCAACTTGTCACTGTCGTCGTTTACTTACAACTAGCTCGTAGTAGTTCAAAACTTGATGTTTATTTTTTATACTATTAATTAAGAACAAGAAATTCAAAATTGCATTTAAGATCTGTTTGGTTTTAAATGTTTTATTTTTATATTAATTTTTTAAAATTTTTTAGATAAAAAATGTTACAATAACTTTCACCTTTTTTAGATTTTTTATACAAATCTTTAAGATCGTAAATATGATGAATTTTTTTATAATTATTAACATAAAAAAACAGAAATCAAGATTTCTCCTAACTATACATGAGTATGATATTTTTTGACAGTCCATAACAAACTGAAACTCACATAAAAAAATGTATAGCGTGAAAATACAACAAATTTTTAAGCAAACTCTGATTTTTATTTTTATTTTAGTAAAAGCTAATGCCTTTTTTATTTTAAAGTGTGTTTTTTTTTGGCAAAATTGCACTTTTGACTCTTTATGTTTGGGGTTAGTGTCAATTTGGCCCTTTCTGTTTTTTTTTTTCTCGTTTTAGCCCCTTATGTTTTTTGTGTGTGTCATTTTGGCCCCTACCGTTAGTTTTTTCTAACGGACGCCACGCTGGCAGTTAACTGCTGACGTGGCTTCCTAATTGTCCAATCTGACGTGTCTTCATTAAATGACATGGCCAATGAGGGACCAAATTGAAACAAATAAAAAACATGGGGCCACTTTGACACAAACACAAAACATAATCAATCATTCTCCATCTTCTTCCTCCATCTTCACCTTCTTCTCCGGCAAGCCACCACCACCTCCGGTGAGTCACCGCCACAATCTCCGGCGAGACAGTCCTTTAAGCCACCCTAAATCCCAATATCAATCCTAAATCCCCAAATCCTAAATCATCAAATCCCAAATCCTAAATCCCCAAATCTCTAGTTTCACAATAGCCAGTGCAAAATCTGTTACAGCTTCATTGTAGTTGGATTGGGGTTAATTGCAATGGAAATTAGGTACGTAGGTTATTTGAAATTGGGTTAGGAAATTAGGTTGGGGATTTTGTTCTCTTTGATTCTATTTTGTTTGGTTCGGCTCTTGTTCCTTTTGGATTGATATATCCCAAAATTGGAGTTTCTTGGTTTTCTATAAAATGTTGTTCTAGGGAAGTTCAAGTTCATGTGCAATTGAGTCTTGGGATTTTGGATGTTAATGGGATTCCCATTGAGTGTAACTGTTGTGATCTTGAGTTTGTGGATTTTAGGGTTTTCGGTAGTGGGGAAGATGTGAATCTGAAAAATGGTGGTTGTGAAAGGAAGGAGAAGTTGTGGAGTATGTGTTTGCACTTTGGATGGAATGGCGAAATTGCGAGTTAAGGTTGTGCGGAGGAGTGATGCGTTTGTTGGCTTAAAGGACTGTCTCGCCGGAGGTGGTGGCGATGGCTCGCCGGAGGTGGTGGTGGCTCACCGGAGAAGATGGAGGAAGAAGATGGAGAGTGATTGATTATGTTTTGTGTTTGTGTCAATTTGGTCCCCTGTGTTTTTTATTTGTTTCAATTTGGTCCCCTATGTTTTTTATTTGTTTCAATTTGGTCCCTCATTAGCCATGTCATTTAATGAAGACACGTCATATTGGACAATTAGGACGCCACGTCATCAGTTAACTGTCAGCGTGGCGTCCGTTAGAAAAAACTAACGGCAGGGGCCAAAATGACACACACAAAAAACATGAGGGGCTAAAACGAGAAAAAAAAAACATAAAGGGCCAAATTGACACAAACCCCAAACATAAAGGGCCTTAAGTGCAATTTTGCCTTTTTTTTGTTTATATTTTTCCTTCTCTGCCATGTCATCACCTATGTGCAATCCTCTACCTAGCCACGTCAACATCAAAACCCCATCAACACCAATGACTATGTATGGCAAGGCCGATATGCTATCTTACAATATATAAGTTGTTTGTAAGTGTTTGACATAATTAGCTTATAGCATTTTTTCACGGACTTATGGTATGTTTCGAAACTCTACTTAAAGTAACGTTTGAGCTTATAGCTTTTAGCATTTTATTATGAAAAATGCCTATTCGTACGAAACGAATGGTACGACTAGATAAATTATCACTACCCCCCATGCTTTTTATGCGGACCTGTGTGTTGGTGGGCACTTTCGTACGTTTTTGTTCATATCGTTTAGCAGAGCTGTTTTATTATTCCTCTCATTTTTTTGGGTACATATTCCACTCAATTTTACCCTTATTTTTTTAATTTGATTTGATTTAACTCCTCAAATAACAGGTGTTGTGCTTTCCGGAAACTAAGTTTATGGAACACATGTTTGTGATGTGTTGACTTTTCATTCTGTCTATGCTCACTTACAATACACATGTTCGGAAATTAAGTTTTTGGACGTGTGTTTCAGTACACATCCGAAAACTCATTTAATTAAATTAGACATCTCGAAATTAGACACGCACAAACTAAATTTCCGTAATTGAATTACACATCCAACTTCTGAAAGTTGAAACTAAGGGACAAAACAAGTGTAACGTATTTTGGAAACTTAGTTTCCAAACGATGGAAGGTGGTTGTTGGATGTTGGGGGGTTTTCGCCGTGAAATGGATTTTCGGGTAAGATGGAGGTGGGGGTGGGGGGGTTTCGCCGTGATCTGGGGTGGTGGATGGTGAAGTGTGATGTTAGGGAAGGGATAGAGATATGGGTAATTTTAGTATTTTAAGGAAATAAATGAAGAAGTAGGTAGGCATGACAACAAAACCCATACCCGTGGGGACCGTCCCAAACCCGCCCCGATTTGACGGGTTTCCCCCGCTTTGACTGGGGACGGGGTGGGGAATGAGGACATAGGTCCCCGCCTCGAACCCGTCCCCGAACCCGCCTCGAATGTATAAAATTACATTATTGCCCATCTTAAATTAGAGTCCTTCAAAGAGTTAACCCTAATTTGTACTTGGCTATGTTGTTGATTTAATAATTTGGATTGTCAGTTAATTTAGAACATTGATATTTTAGCTATATGTTGTCTTGCATTAGTTTTATGTTGTTATGTTAAATTTTGGGTTCGGGATGGGTTCGGGTATGGGATAATTTGTGGGTGTGGGGGTTGCTCGAGTTTGGAACAAGTAAAAACTATTTTTTTATTTAATAAATTGATTTCACCGCGGGGACGGGATTGGGGCGGGGATCCCCGAACCCATTGGGTACGGGGATGATGATCAATAATTCATTCCCGTTAGGTTTGGGTAGGGGAACGAGGAATTATATAGGATTCGGGGATGGGGATGAGGAATGTATAACCCGTCCCCACCCCGCCCCATTGCCATGCCTAGAAGTAGGGTGTGGGGGGGAAAGAAGTCGGGTGTAAGGTGGAAGACCTTTTTTTCTTTGTCAAACAACTCAACTAGACCCAACTCATTCTAAATTGGGTGAGGACTACTATGCTACCTACCCGGCCCTGTTAATAAGCAGCTAGAGAAAAAAATCTAAACTATCCACATCAAAGTTGTGTCAAACCAAGCATATTATAGCCAAGCATGTTGTAATTTGTTAACCTTCTATCCTTTTTTTTGTTGGTGGTAAACCAAGGTATCCTCCACGGCGACAGTGGAGACTAATCATTTGAGGTATCAGAGATCCATTTAAGGGGTTAACCTTCTATCCATTTTGGTAAGTATTAGGGTCATCGTATCTTAGTATCTAGTCTAGTTTTTTTTTTGGTGTGAACTAGTCTAGTTTCTATGATCTCATTTCTTGTTTTTGATATTTTTTTTTTTGCTGAGAAAAAGGGGTTAAAACCCCCGCTAAAACCAGCAAAGGACTACACAGCCAAAAAACCCTCCTTATCCTCAAGTAGGAATGAGTGGATAAACTGAGGGGCAAAGTCATAAAACATAAAATTACAATTATGTAATTGATGATCATACTTTAATATCCTTCATTTTCTTGTTTTTTATTGATGATCATACTTTAATTCGTTTATGGTAGATCAATCCTTCATTTTCAGGGGAGTGAGCCTACTTTAATCCTCACTCTTTCTATCAAACCATCATAGAAAAACGGCATATGGTTTTTTATTTAAATGCAAAAATGAAAAAAGTTACAGACACAACGGCTCTTACCCGTTTTGTCCCCACGAAATAACAATCACTACATCTCCTTTATCGTGTTGCGATCCATCTTTACACATATTCGTAGTCACTTTAGATCCTCGCCGTCCATTACTTTTACCCTGTCGCCAATTTTAGCGGCAAAATCACTCACTTCCATCGCAACACCAATTCCCATCCACACCCGAACAAAAAAAATCCTTAACTACCGAAATTACCCCTTAACGTTCGCCTTTGCCGACTTCTGAATTGAAATAGCGAAAGGTTATTATCGTCGTATTAGAAGTATCTCCTTCAGAAAGATCCTTTTCTTAATTTAGAAATATTTTTCTTATTACATTCTTCTTCTTCTGCAAGAAAGACAGTGCTCCGTGCTGCTACTGTCAATGGCAAACACCGCATTTTGAGCTTCCGAGTCAAGCAACTGAGTTGAATACGGGTCGAGATTTTCCACCATGTTGGACGGTCTACTTGGCAGAGGATTCGCCGCAAAATGGTTTGCACCGTTGTTTACTTTTTGTTTGTGTGTTTGTTGATTTTTGTTATGTGATGATGAAGCATGGTGCGAATAGCTCTCTAATTCTGTTTTTATTTTCAGTAAACCGTTGATCAAATTGACCAAGAGTCGCATCGAAGTGACAAGGAGGAAGAGAAGAGCGACAGAGAAGTTTCTGAAGAAAGATATCGCTGATCTTCTGTTTAACGGTTTAGATATCAATGCTTATGGAAGGGTAATTTTTGCACTATTTTTTATGTGTTTTTGTTTAGTAAGTGTAGTTTCTGGATTAGGTTATGTTAGATTATTCTCCTTGCATGTTCTCTGGATCAATGTGGTAGTTCACTAGTTTGTGAGAATCGTGCCTTGAAAAGAGCCTGCTGTTTTTTATCCAATGATGGCTTAGTTGAGACTTTTACTTATTTAATTATGTTAATTTAATAATTTTGCTTTTTGATTTCACAAAATTATCTCAGTAAGTCTTATCTTGCTTGCGATGTGGTCAAACAGGCTGAAGGACTCTTGGTTGAGTTGACATTGTCATCTTGTTATGGTTTTGTAGAGAAATGCTGTGAACTTGTGTTGAAACATCTCTCAGTTATGCAGAAGCTAAGGTATTAACTTGTTCTGAATTTCTGCTTAGATGTTGGGATAATTTCTTTACTTTTTTTTTCTAAATCAGAATTATGGCCAATAAAGTCCATCAGTATATCGCTTTCTTAATTGTCTGCTCAACAAACTTAAGTTCGGAAATTTCATCAATCATCATATCTAGGGAAAATATTTTACAAATTTTGTCAACGACTCTGCCACGATTTCTGAAAAAAGAAGAACTGCTTAACGATCACCTATACTACTGAGAGAACTGTAAATATCAGTGTGCATCTATTGATTTACCTGTGCTTGGCTTTGGCCTCTGCGGGTGCCGTTTTTCTATGTTTAGGTACCTTCTAATGAATTGGATTAGATGATGATGTAATCTTTAATAATGATTTTGGTGTGATCGTCTGCTGAGAATAAATTGGCACATTCAGTTTATGTTGTAGTTGTTGGTGTGGGAGGAGGTGCATTTCAGAACAGTTTTTGTGGAATGCAGATGTTGAATTTTGTGTTATCTTTTATTTAGTTAGCTAAAATATATTTTTGATTCTTATATGTAACATGACACTGGTTCAAGTTTCCTTCTACAGGAAAAGTTCAGTTTAATCTTTATATGTTCCTTCATTTTGAAAGTCATCCTCACTGTAGCAAATGCTGGCATAACTTTGTGAGATTGATGTAGAGATACTGTGATGTATAAGGATCAAGTTGAAAATGTATTTAAAGGGATCAAGGGACCTGAAATTCCATCCCTATTTGTGACAATCATTTTCATTTTGATCCATACACTTCATTCTGTTATAACAGATGGTATTATAACATCCACAGATAACAAAGACCAAAATGAAAAGAACTGCTTGTCAAAAAAAATGAAAAGAACTGTATGTATATAGATTAAATGAAAAACCTTTTCTGTACAAGGGACCAAATTGAAATTTAGTGTCACGGTGTAGAGACCAAAAATATAGTTGAACCTATTTTTTCATTTGTTTTTTTGTTGACACATATCTATTGGTTGGCCACCTATTCTGTACAAGGGACCAAATTGAAATTTAGTGTCAAAGTTACACTATTGGTTGGTTGTTGACATTATATATGTATAATACTATAATGTATAGGGATCGTTTTCTCTGGGCCGTTTTATATTTTTCCTTGAATCAGAAGTTAAAATATTTACATAACTGGTTCCATTTCTTACACAGTGGCTGCCCTGAGGAATGTAGGGTAGCAGTATCATCTTTGATGTTTGCTGCTGCAAGATTTTCCGATTTACCTGAGTTACGTGACCTTAGGCAAATATTTCAGGAGAGATATGGGAATTCCTTAGAATGTTATGTAAATCAAGAGGTGACTAATGAGTTTTTAGATTTATTAGAACTTTGCATATTGATGTATTCTGATTTCTTGCACTGACGGACTAAACTGTTCATATCAGTTCGCTGCAAATTTGAACTTTGAGTCTCCTGCATTGGAGAAGAAGGTCTGCTTGATGCAGGAAATTGCATCAGAGTGTTCAATAAACTGGGACGGCAAGGCTTTCAAACTAAGAATGTCGAGATCCTCCGCCTCTGCACAGGTGATGCCTTCTATATTTCCTTTTCGTTTTTGACTATTCACTTTCACTGTCAGATTGAGTATGTAGCCAATTCTTACCATAAAATTTTTGAGAGCGCATCTAGTTTTTTTATTTATGTGAATGTTGTTAAAGTTGTTATTATTTGCAATAAATGACTTATACAGGGCCAGAATGCTAGTATGTATAACCAGCTATCTGATTTTGATAAACCACAACTCGACAAGGGGTTTACTCAAAAGGATGTAGATAATGCTATTTTGTTAGAGAAAAGTCCTGAGGATGCCAATGATGGGTGCAAATTTCAAAATGGCAAGGAATCTGTTATCTTAAACAGATCTGATCACGATCTTCTGTCAAAATTCACAGTCCCTGGAATTGGATTCAAGCAACTAAATGGTTGTGAAGTCCTTGGGAACAAAGATGGCCATGATAATGATCCATTAACGGGAAGTCAAGAGGCTACTGCTAAGAAGAGTGATAGAAGCTATTGGAAGGAGAATAGTATGGTAAAACCAAATGAACGTTTACCTCAGGATAAAACATTGGAGAAATTTGAAGGTGGTTCTAAGCTGCATAATAGTTGGGGGAATACGACCCCTCCTAAAGAAAGCCAGGACACATCAACAGCCAGGAAGTCTCCTAGTCGAATAGGATCGCGTTTCAGGAGTAATGTGAAGGAGCCATTTTCTGTTAATCTTGTTGTCTCACCTAATACTGATAAATCTCAGAGAAAAATTCAAAATGATGAAAACGAAATGCCTATGCTAAAGCCTTGCTACAGTAAGGTCATTCCACCTCCATATGTTAAACCTAATTCTAAGCAGCAAAACGGCATACATGGATTCACTGCAGTATCTTCACATATCGACAGCGATGGCTTCTTTACATGTCCTTCAGCACATGACATGTCTGAGCAAACAGGTTTTGATAATTCTGACCAGGATTGGCAGGCTGTTAGACATGAGAGACTGCGCAAACAGAGTCATGAAAAAGAATTCTCTTTTTGTGAAAATGCAAAAGAAATTCCTATGGTAAAACCTAAATCTATAAGGCGGAAGCACTCAAGATCGCGATCTAGTCACAATGATGCCCCTAATGTAGAAACCGTACTCGTGAGAAAACCGAGGAGCAGAAGCAGAAGAAGAGCTGAATCAAGACGAGGTCTGCGAAATTTGTTTAATGATGAGCAATATGAAAATGCTAAAGAGGAAAGGATAATAGATAAACTACTGATTCATTATAGCAAAAAACCACCTATCCTAGTGCCTGAAAAACTAAGAAAAAAGTCAAACAATCATCATGCACTTCAAATGGCTAACTCAACGAGGGAATTACAACAGAATGGAAGTACAGAGGGATCTGATGAGACACCAGAGGAAGTTACTTTTGCCCCACGATCAATTTCCCTTCCTCGTGAACAACATAGAGTAGAAATTAAGAAAGAATTTGCACGTGCTGCTTCATTTCAGCATGTGCATCCTAAGTTACCTGACTATGATGATTTAGCAGCTAGGTTTGCGGCCTTGAGGGGAAGATGAAGAACACAAAATATAATGAACAAATAATCCTCCCTCATCAGTACGATTGCACACTCATTGGGATCGCCACACTTTTGTCTCATATACTGTGAATACCAGGTATTGTTGCAGATTGCATGGGGGTGTTTTTATTGCAAGTTGTTGTCTTCTTTCGATCTGTACTTAAGTTATTATAGTAGTCCTGTCTGTATTGGTTGAGTATAATAGTTCTTCCATCATTTACTGATGCTACTATAGGTTACATGTAATATTGATTCAAATTTTGCTTTTCATGATTTAATAGTGGTTGTGCTGTAACGAGTTCCTACATTCTTCCACCCGAGGCTAAATGATATTGAGATAAGCGTGATTGTTTCAGAGAGTTTTTCCTTTCCTTGTTCATCAGTCATCTTATTGCAGCAACTCTGTTTTTCTACAGTGCCTTTTAGAATTTAGATTTTAATTGAGCAGACCTGCTTTCTCAAGCATGCACAACTTGTTTTGTTTAGTTTCTTTTCTTCATCAAAAAAATCCCTTGCTCTCCTGAAAACTCTTTCTCATTCTTCATGTATCAGTCTTCCCTAAGAAGGTTGATATCTTTCTTTAATTCTTTATAAATTTTCAAAGGGATTCATATCTCCTTTTAAGCCTGATATATTTGTAAATTAGTCTTTGAACTAAGATAAAGTGTTAGCATGCAATGTTAAGAATATTAAAATGTTGGTAATTTTAGTTAAAGAAATTCCATGCCAGAAACCTTAGACCAACAAGTTGAACTGTTGAATAAACTTGACCTGATCAGTAATAAAAACCAAGATTTGATCATTTATACAATGTGAAAGCACTGTGGCTCTATACAAGATGGTGTTTTAATTTAGGTTTATTTTCATTGCATTAGTTACCTTGATTATCAGTGTGCTTTTCAAATGAGAAGTTCGCCAACACTAAGCATTACCATCAGAGCCACACTGGTACTTGTATGGTGTCTTTGGTCTTTATACAAGCAAGTTGTGACTTGTAAAAAGAAGATAATAATACGAATAAGAAGGTTAAGCACAACAAAACAGTCTTCTTCTAGTTTCTTGAGTTCTGCTGTGCAGCTTGATTCCAGTTTGACGAGAAGGGTTAGCTTTCGCCAGTCTCTTAGCTGCAAAATATTTATTTCTGTGAGTAAGGAACCTGAACATGGGTGTTAGCAGTAATTAGCGTCGCCGGACTCAGATATTAAGGTCTAGAATCAATCCCAGAACCAAAAGAAGTTGCACTGGGAATTGGTGCAGCAAGAAGAGGAAGTTTCACCGGTTAAAATTCATAGAAGGTACACATTTCTTGCATTGCATCTCGCGGTTTAAATATGCATTAAATAATTGCTTCTCCATGTATGTTGGCCTCCTTTGATAGAACAAATTGCCAGAACATAACAATTGGGCAACAAAATTTGTCCCAGCCAAAAGGCAATGCATGTATTCTTACAACATGTCATATGTGACACTGCCTTCTTTGCCAAAATACTTAAAGAGGGTGGATTTTAAATTACTTTACCTATTTCATAGAAGAGCTCGTTGACATTCTGTGCTGTTTTTGCTGAAGTTTCATAGAAAGACATTCCATTTTCTTTAGCATATTCCTCACCTTCCTGCAACCATCAGTGTATATGTACAATCAAGTGAAAGATGAATACCAAAACAAATTATTTGGCTGTCTATAGAGGAAAGAAAGGGTCAACCATTCTAGGTTCTTGAGAATAGATAGACCTCTGAAAATTATATAGTAAGCAAATTATAAAGTTGGGACAACAATATACTAGAAAATACCTCATTTCTGACTTTTCTCTCGTCTTCCATATCAGCCTTGTTAGCCACCAAAAACATTATCAAATTTGGATTTGCTGACATGATTTATCAGTTCAAGTAAACTGCCAAATTAGTATTCATATAGTTGTGACAAACATTTCTGTCTAAGTTTAAAACTTCAAACTTACATAGAAATTTGATTCAAATGTGAGTGGATTGCTCTAGCCATCCACCAATATTTATTAGGTGAAATGCAATTCATTTCAGAAATGTAAATACAAAAATCTCAGATCATTGTCAAATGGAAACAAAATATGTAGTTTCCAATTTAGTAGTAGCAACTTATGATGTGCAGTAGACACTAATAGGATTGAGGCCCTCAAGAGGAAGAGACCAATTTCTAATGTAAATACTTATCAGATATACTAGATGTTACCAACAAATTGCATGATCGTGATATAGGCCACATGTTCACAAGTTTTAGTATCAGATGAATTACATTTAACTTAATGTCTCTGAAGTTTGTTCACAATATATTTACTTATTTATATTTACCTTGTCTTTGCACCTCTCGGACCCACTTCTTTGCCCGGAGAAAAGAGTCCTGAGTCAGAAAATGCACATTTAGTCTGTCAGATCTGTTGTCTCTGTGAATGTAATTAGCTAGGCATATCTTAGCAAAACATAAGACTGAATCTTTTAAGGATAAGTACATTAAGTAATCATGAATTAGTTGTACAGATCTAATAATTATATATTAGAAACTTTCAGTTGCCAAATTGAGGATTCAGTATCCAATACGTAAACTACTGATTTTACTTGAGAATAATATTTTAGGTCAAATACACATCTCTCCTATTCTGACATATTATGATAAACTGATTAAGTAACATCTGCATTGGTTAATTTATCTATCAACTATGAAAGAAATCTTTCAGGGCACTTATTAGTTAAAAGCAAGAAAGTAATTGCTACATATTTCAAACATAGGACCTCAGTGAAAACCCTTTGCTTTCTAGTTCATATTTCAAACAACTAATCATATCCAAGCTAAATGGAAATTGATTGCTTCTAAATGCTGTCATAAACACAACTTCAAAAAGTGGACATTTAGTTACCATCTATGAAATCGACATGGACGTAGACAATAGACACGGATAATAATTTGAGAAAATAGAAGTAATTCAAGCGTCGATATCGGTGTCCGGCGCGTGCCGTAAGGACACCAGACACGTCGTCAATCTTAAGTGTCGATGCTACATAAATTACCATGCTTGTAATGTCATATACAACTATAGCAGCTGCGGCACCACGATAGTACATAGGAGCCAAACTGTGGTATCGCTCCTGCCCTGCTGTGTCCCATATATCAAACTTCACAATGGCTTCATTCAAAGACAAAACTTGAGTGAAGAATGCTGCCCCAATTGTTGATTCCTGCACAAATAGATGACCAGTAATCCACCGCGAATCGATGTTAATGTGAAGAGTCTCTTAAAAAAATCAAAATATTGAAGAAAAAAGCAATCATCCAGAGTAACCTGGTATTCAGAAAATTGGCCTTTGACAAATCTAAGAACCAAACCTGTCTTTCCTGTTCCCATGTCCCCCAGAAGTACCTGCAAAGTCATAGAATATGTCAACAAGGAGCTATTTCTTTGTTTAATGGAGCTGATCCTTATTTTATATTTTTTTCAAATGAAAAAAGGGAAGACATACCTACCAGTTTGGCTTGTAAACTCTTGTTTCCTGTCCTTGCCATTGCTTAGCTGATAAATGGAAATAAAAAAAACGAGCAAATTATTTGGTTCTTCAAAGATTGAAAATTGAAACAGAAAGAACTCAAAAAGAAGACAACGATGATATGTTAGCAATCACAAGTTGGAAGACTGAAAATTAATAGGCTAGTGAAATAGCAGAAGAATGGTAGTTTGTTAGTTGGACTGGTAAGTGTGCTAATATACATGTACCTGAAAATTATCAATTGTTTGCATTTTGTTTTACTTTTTGCGATTTTTTTAAGACAATCTTTTGGGACTCTTCTTAATAAGTTACTTTGAACCTAACTAGTTTATGTCAAGTTGGATATACTAGTATAATACATAACATTTTGAAATTATGAATGGCTTGCATTTGCGTGATACTCCTTGACATAAATTACTTAACATTTTGCATATTTAAGGATAGGGTTAGACTAATACAAATACCAAATTTTTTTGCGTACTTGCTTAGACCCAGTCACCCAGATCAAACCTCAATTCATTAACTTGTCAATATTTTGAAATTGGATCTCTGCATGATAAAACTTATAAATAATTTTTAATTAAGTATTCGAACTTTAAATCATTTGTGATTAGTTTCTTGTATTTAGGGACTTGATTACACAGGTCATTTAAAAATTTAGAGACCAATAATTATAAGGATTTGATTACAAATTTTTTGATCTCCAAAAATCTAAATATTTCAAATTCCGTCCCCATATTTTTCGGTTGCACTTTTTTTTTTACACAAATTTTCAATTGCACTTTTGTCACCTAAAATCATGAATTTTTTACACTATTAATCCTCCAATTTTTAAAATCAATGATTTTTAGGGAGTAAAAGTAAATAAATTCACCTTGGGGGTCAAAAAATGTAATTGAAAAAATGTGATGACAAAATTTGCAATATTTGAACTTTACGAGAACTAAACTTGACAGAATAAAAGTATGGGACAATTTCCGCCAAACAACAAACCTTAAGGGAAAAAAGTGCAACTTAACCTTTATTTTTTTTTATAGTAAAAGTATAATAAGTAGTCAATAGAGTTTTAAAAACTATAATATTATTAACAAAAACATTTTTTTTGATCATAACAATAACATTTTTAAAGACCTCAACTTAAAACATGCTTTTAAGTCTAAATAGGTGTTGAGCCGTACAATTTTTTATCAATAAGAATGAAAATTGGTCCTTGGGATTATTAAACGCTCACACACTCTTTGCATCAATCACTTGCGATAGACCGTGGTTGTTGAGTCGCAATCCCTCTTATATCTATTTATTGAATAATATGGCATCCATTGAAGATAAAAAAGAAAAGATTAAGAGATCAAATATTCATCAAATGGAATTGATATAAAATTAGAAGAGTTGTGTGAAATGATTACATGAAGCCTCTTTATATAGGCATAAAACTAACTACTAACTAACTCACTAATTAGTAACAACTATCTAACAAACTAATTTGTAACTACCAACTAACTATCTCTCTAACTTCTAACTAATTATATATCTAATAGTCCCCCGCAAGCTGGAAGTTGTTCACAACACTTCTAGCTTGACATGAACAATAGAGAGATACATCAAAACAAAGGAAAATTACAATGATTTATAGTTAATCAACTACTGTGAGCCTTGAACTTTTAAACTCCAGATATGTTGTCTCTGTTGAAGTATGCAAGGAAGGAGTGATATACATGAAACTACACTCCACATTGATCTGCTCACTAATTGTACCATCAGATTCATCTTGATAATTCTGATGAGCAAAAAACATCAGGTGCAAATAGGAATAGCAAGAACATTTTTCTTGGATTCTTGAAAGCGGTACACTAGTAACATGCCACCAGAAATCACAACAACACCAACAATGCAGAAAAGGGTAATCAGCACCCACATAAACCAAGATGATATGAAGAAGAATAATAGCACAAGAAAAGAAGATGCCATAATGGCAAAGAGAAAAGGAATATCACGATCCAAAATGAAATCGGAACTCCGCTTCAGATCACAATCATCGGGAATCAGAATGAAAGGAGGACAGTGAAGCGAAATGCAATACGGCGATGTGAAAGAACGCCAAAATAGGATGTGCGGAAATGCGGAACTCCGCTTCAGATCACAATCATCGGGAATCAGAATGAAAGGAGGACAATGAAGCAAAATCGCAAAACTGATATGCAAGAATTGCAAACGGAGACGACGATTACTGATACTGACAAACAATTTGTGTCAAACGAATCAGAAACGGAACAAACGAAAGCAAGTTGCAGAAACTAACACTCTCATAGAAGCGAGAGGAAGGAGAAAAACGCGATTCTGATTGAAAAGCGAATGATTGAATCAAAATCGATTCAAAGAATTTGCGAATTTGAAATTTTGGGAAACGCAAAAAACAGAGGAATGATGTAATTGAAAGAACACCAAAAAAGCGATGTGTGGAATTGCGGAACACGCAAACGTGAAGAAGAAAGAAAGCAACGCACATCGAAAGTTAGAGATCACAAATTCCAAAATTTCCGAAAACGAAATATCAAGAATTGGGGAAAAGAAAGTGAAAACCCTAACAAAAACGAATTTCCGAAATCAAATTGGGGAAAACCCAAGAATAACTAAGAATGATGAAATCGGAATCAAGAACAATCAACAAGATCAGAAAAGTGAAATGCAACTAAGAGCACAAAATGCGAAATCGAAAATACAAACGCAGTGGAGAATCACAAACTCTAAAATTGCAAAACGCAAAAGAGCGATCAAGGAAAATTGCGATATCAAAAAACGAAAGTCGCAAATGAGGAATCAAAGGCAAATCATGAAATGAAAAATTAGAACTTGAATCACAGAACAAAAAATGCAAACTGAATGGTGAACTGCGAAATATTGGTTTCAAACGCCATGAACAAAGCGGGAAAGAATGTAAAGAAACTGTTTCTCACGGATGAACAAATCAAGAAACAGAAGCATAAAATGATGCAAATGGAAGAAAGAATAAATCGGAAAAGGAAATGGATGGAATTCAGCGGAATTCAGCGGAATTCAGATTCAAGGTGGATACCATGTGTGCTCTGATACCATATTGAATAATATGGCATCCATTGAAGATAAAAGAGAAAAGATTAAGAGATCAAATATTCATCAAATGGAATTGATATAAAATTAGAAGAGTTGTGTGAAATGATTACATGAAGCCTCTTTATATAGGCATAAAACTAACTATTAACTAACTCACTAATTAGTAACAACTATCTAACAAACTAATTTGTAACTACCAACTAACTATCTCTCTAACTTCTAACTAACTATATATCTAATACTATTATAAAAAAAATTTGCAGTTTTAAGTTTATTGAATAACTGATGTATGTTGATTATATAGTCCAAATACAACCGTTATTATTCAATAATTGCACAATTTTCTTATAATAAAGACCCGAGGGAGTAATTGATAATATAGCAAACATATTATTTGAAGGGTGTACACATATTTTTAAACTTACCTTCAATAGTATTTTTTTTTGATCTACTATACCAACAAAAATACCTACATATTTAAATCAACTATCCACTTTGCGCAACTGTATAGACTAACCTCTCAATTACTGAGATTCATTTAAAAGGTTGAGTTCTCTAATCAGACGTTTTTCAACACGCACTGGCAATAGATTGAACACTTGATCCGATGATTAATAAACTAAGTATCTACCACTTTTGTCACACATCAGTTGTAAAATAAAATTAAAAATCTTGTCTACAATTAGATTCTTTTTTACTTTTTCCTCTACAGTCGAGACTCCCTATGAACTATGAACTATGAACTATGAAGGAGACAAATGTGTCAATTTTCAATTTTCTTATCCACAATGTGATGCTGTATCCGATGTTTCTTTCCTTTTATAATTGTTTTTTCCCTTTATGGGTGGCAGTAAGTTGGATAGAACTTAGGATCTATAAACCGATGTCGAAAGGTTGTAATTTGTAAAATATATACTCTCTCCCGTAATTTTATAAGTAAAATTAACTAATTTTACGGTAATTAAAAAAATTAGTTAAGTGCAATTAATTATCTAGTTTTTATAAAAAAAATGTTAACCATAAAGTAACATTTTTAATGTTTAATGAAAAAATCTTTTATTTAACTTTATTCTCAACTACTCAATTAAATGAATGGTACATTTAGAACAATAGCGTTAAATGTGGTAAAAGTAGTTAATTTTTATTTATAAAAGAGACCAAAAATTTAGCAATGTTTTTTTTGCTTATAAAAGATATCGAAAGGAGTAACTATTAATTAAAAATCAATAAATTGATATTTTAATAAGTAATATAACTTTTCCTTTTAAACAATCCAAATCCATTGAAAGAATCCTTGAAATTATAATATGGTCTTACTAATCAAGTTTGTCTGATTGTTACTTTCATCACCTACTTTGCTTTGATGCATGCACATGGGCCTACTCCGAGACTTGATTTTGATGGACCCTACTTTAAAATACCTGCATTATTCATTTATTTCTTCACGCAATATTCATAAATATCGAATAGTTATTTATTCCGTTAGTTTTTCAAATGATTGATATGAATGATTTACAGAAAGGAGAAAGATATGAATGACGAAATTTTAACATAATTAACAAAATCTCAAGCAGCAGCGTTCTTGGCGTAGTGATTTTAGGTTGAACCCGAAAGATAAATGAAGAAGAAAGATGTCCTAAATAGTAATTTTGTTTCGTGCTAATATAGATGTTTTTTCTACATAAAGGGGGCTTGCGCCTAGAACAAGAAAACAAAAACAAAAACTAAGCTATTCTAATATTCCGAGGTAAGGAGACCCCGTTTAGATCATCAGTCAGGGCCCTTTGAAGCTCATCAGGAGGAATGTCAAGATTCATAGCGCCATTATCTGTTAATTGTGTGCCATAGTTTTCTAGCCAATCTGCGCACCTATTTCCTTCGAATGTCAAGATTCATAACGCTGTAGTTTTCTTGCCACTAGAGTGTGGCTGTGGTTACTTCTGTCGTCGGTAGTGGCAGATTTCTTTGCGCAAATTGGCAGATTCATAACGACAGAAGTAACCATAGCCACACTCTAGTGCCATAGATGCAATCTCGCAAAACACGCATGAATGTTTCTTCTCCCATATGACAACTAGTGTCTTCAGAAATTTGTCAAAATGCGACCATGTGCAGCAATCCACTAAGATAGATTTAGATTACATGACTTGTCCATAATATACATCACATATATTTAATATTGAATTAATATACATTAATATATTTTTTTTGACGGAAACCAAACTACTTCGTTTCGACAAAAATAATGTCACGAATACATGTTGGAATATAATCAAAAACAGTGGAACAAGCATAAATAATTGATGCTCTAGCAAGAGTATGAGCAACAACATTGGCTTGTCGCCTAGCAAAACTAATCCTATAGTTTTGAAAAGTAGATAACAAGGACCTGCAACTCTTAATAATAGAGCCAACTTCAGTAGTTATGAGATGGTTTCCGTTGATACCGTTAACAACTGGTAAGCAATCCAGTTCAATGGTTACTCGCTGGACTCCTAGCTCATGAACCCACCTAATGGCCTCCACCGCTCCGGTTGCCTCAGCCTCAGCTTCTTGCGGGGTTGGAACACCGCTAAACTTCATGGTCTTCGCCGCAACGAACTCTCCCTTATCATTACGCAAGCACAAACCCAAACCGTACATACCTTGCGGTTCAAAGATCGCCGCATCAACATTGCACTTCAACTCACTGTGTATCGGTTTCGCCTAGGTAGAAGAAGTAGGAGGGCGGTGGACAACCGGGCCCATTCCACGTAAACGATGAACGGACTCCCAATCATGCAGGACCTCCAT
Organism: Astragalus glycyphyllos; assembly: GCA_963573325.1. Classification (NCBI taxonomy): domain Eukaryota; kingdom Viridiplantae; phylum Streptophyta; class Magnoliopsida; order Fabales; family Fabaceae; genus Astragalus; species Astragalus glycyphyllos. The sequence continues at coordinate 82,866,671 of OY754310.1, forward strand.
AGCAATCTGAACCGAAATACCCACTGGACGATCAACATGCTCCCACACACGTTCATTACGCCGCTTCCAAATACACCAGAAAATCATCGCCGTGGCCTTCACTTGGGGAGCGCTACCACAGCTAAGAAGAGAGAAAAATACCTCACGAAAGTCACCACCTCCTTATACCTTTTCACCCACCATCGTCCAAAGACCAGCATGACGCCAGACATCCTCGACACGCCTGCAACCAAAAAACACATGAAACTCATCCTCGTCCTGCTCCTCGCACTGGGGACAGACACGAGGGCACGGTGCACGACGAGTATGAAGATTACACCTAGTCGGAGGACACCCACGAGCCATTCGCCAAAGAAGTAGCTTCACTTTTTGAGGGATGCGAAGCCGCCATAAACTCATCCAATCACCAGGCTTTCTCAAATGCGTAGCATTAACAATATCCTCCATGATCATATAATAAGCAGAGCGGACCGAATATAATCCATCCCTACTTCAATTCCAAATCAGAGTATCAATACATTAATATTTTTGAATTGTGATAATTTAATAAGACATTAAAAGCTCAAAACAAATATTTTGATTCTGAAATTTAACTGTTTGAGACCTAATTGTTAAATAAAATTTAAGTGGTAGTCATAGCAATAGAAATTACACTGATTTTACGGTTAGCAATAAAATTTCTACTTGGATTTATAAAAAACTTAAAAAATATCTAATTGTATTCTAATAAAGTTGGACACGTAATAATTTTGCTTTATAAAAAACTTTTTAGTGAATACACCTATTAAATTTTGATAATGAAATTTGAAATATTCAATTATTTATATACCTAATTGGTTTCATTTTAATTAGACTTGATTTTGATCTGACGAGCAGCTTATCAGGTTTAGTTGGGTTAGGGAAGAGTTAGGGTTTACAAAATGGCCTGAACAGAATATGATATGACATTAGAGTTAGTTATAACATGTTCTAACCCGTCCTCTACTCACCCCTAAAAATAATGATGAGAATCCTCACCATTACCCAAAAAATTCTAGTTGGAGAGGAAAAATTATTCAATATAGTGATTTTATTATTATTATTATTTTTTTTTTTTGACAAACTTATTATTATTATTATTAGTAGTAGTGTATTTGTCTCTCGCCAAATAGAATTTTCAGTTACCTAAGAGGACATTTTTCTAGCAAGTACTCTATCGATTCCTTTTTAGATTTTTTTAAGGTTGCTAAACACAAAGCAATATAATTAATAAACTTAATTTAGTGTTTTGATAAATTTATTAGTGAAGTGAACAAAAAAATTTGGAGATTCGAGTTTAGAGTGGAGTCAAACCAATGTTTAATTAGAAGAAAATTGCAATTTCTATTTTTTTTAACCCGCTTTGTTAGAAGAAAATTGCAATTTCTATTTTTTTTAACCCGTAATTAGAAGAAAATTGCGGATTTAACCCCACCTAAGGTAAATTCGCTTTGTTATTTTTGCAAATCGGATTTACCTATTGGGTAGATAAATCATTTTTTGTGAAAAATCTGTTTTTGAACATATTTATTCAAATACATTGCACTTTTTTAGTTTCTCTTATTAACTTTTTTTGTTATAGAAATTTTAAAGGGAGGGCATGGCATCCCATTCAAGCCAGGGAAAATCTAATTGCTATATAAAACATTAATTATATTAAATATTAAATAAAAAACTTTTGTTAGAAAAATAATAAGTACAGAACTAGTTAGACATCCTAATAAATATTAAAATATCATAAATATAATATTAGTTAAAAATATCTAATAAATATTAAAATATCATAAATATAATATTAGTTAAAAATACTAGAAACATAGTAAAATTATCATACAGTAATGAAATTTATTATCAAAAGTAACCAAAAAATATTATTATCAAATATAAAAATATAAAATATAATTTATTAATTTTATAAAATATTTATTATACATATTAAATATTTTTTTTGACAGCATTAAATATTATTTTTAAAAATATCATTTAGTAATTTTTTTCAAACATGAGTAAATAAAGGCCAAATTAAACACTATCTTCTGTTTGAAACAATATCTATAAAATAATTTAACGATATCGAGTATTCTCAAAATCATCTATTATTTATAATATATAGATGTATATATATTTTGAGGAAAAATTTTAAATATAATAATTGATCCTATATACTACAAAATCTCTCTCTCTCTCTCTCTCTCTCTCTCTCTCTATATATATATATATATATATATATATATATATATATATATAAAGAGACTTGCTTGAGATTTAGTATTAAATAAATACAAATTTATCTAAGATATTAATATAATTAGGTACTTTTTCAAATTTTCTAATCAGCCAATTTCACCATTTCATTACTATGTAAATATTAATTATATTAAAAAACAATTGTTAGAAAAACATTAAATATAAATTTTCCTATACCATTCTAATAGGTATATTAATTAAAATTGTGTAGTCATAAAAATGATTATTAACTAATTTGAAAAATTACTAGAACTATAATATATAAAATTAAGTTGTAACATACTAAATATTATTGACAAATAAATAATATATTAATATTTACAAAAGTTAGTCAATGATACTAAATACTGTATTCTATTTAAAAAGAATTATCTTTAAATTAACTTTAGGATATTGTAATATATATATATATATATATATATATATATATATATATTGTAAAAATCATCTATTACTTTTTTTTTGAAACACATATAAAATTGAAAAATCATCTATTACTAATCACATATAAAATTGTATTATTAAATAAAAAATATATTAATGTTTACAAAATATTGTCAATGGATCGAAACATTAGCTTCTTGAAAATTATTATCTTTACAACAATTTTTTTTTGACAAAATCTTTAAACAAATTTAATGATATTGTATATTGTTAAACTGATCTATTACTAATATGTGTGGGTGTGTACGTGTATTTATTTTTGGGATAAACATATTTTTTGTCCGTAAAAAATTTGAGAATTTCATTTTTGGTTTCTATAAAAAATATAATATAAAATATTCTACTTCTACTCTAAAAATAAGCATGAAAATATGTTTAAAATCTTTTCAACAATAAAGTATTCATTGAAAATGAAATATTCATTTCATTTTGTAAAATCATATTTGAAAACAGTTAATATAATAAAAATTATTATTTTTTGACAAGAATATAATAAAAATTATTACCAATTATTTATATTGAAAAACACACATACCATATAAAAATATTTCCTAAAATAAATAATTTTGATATATAAAAAAATTCAACTCAAATTTTAATATTTTGCCAAAAAAACTTATTTTTATATTATACTATATTCTAAATATAATAATTTATATTTTAACAATTTATACAGGTTATACGTAAGTTCAATAAAATTAAATAAAAAATATTATAACAACATGTAAGATGAATGAGTATTCTTATACGATAACTATATTCAAAACTTTACTGCATACTAATCTCATCGTGTTTTTTTCTTCACAAAAGTCTCATGGGGTTTTTTAACAATTTAGTTTCTTTCTCATCTTCTTTTTTTTGGGTTTAATCCTCATCTTCCTTTTTTAATTTAATTAAACAAGTGGGGCGAAAACTTTACTAATTTTACTCTTTCCTAATATACATACTTTTTATTCATTTTATTTTCACTTCCAGATAAAATCATGAACAACAGCACTTAGAATTAAATAATTCCCAATTCGTTTTCAAGCCCTATCCAATCCAACTCGGTTACACAAAGGACAAACAAGTGATGAATGAAGACTTTTGCACTGTAGGACAGGATAACAATGTGTATATACATTATTTTATTTTTATCATAATAATATTATAATAAAATCATATTATTTTATTTTTATCATGTTATCATAAGCCTTAGTGTGGTACATTTTTTTTTGTATATAAGCGAAGATTCTGGTCCTCGCTTTTTAAGCCACCACCTCCACAATCAATATCCATGGCTTCGCATCACCAATCTGAGGCACAAGTTAAGCTTACGGTCTCAACATCACCGAAAAGCGACGGTGGCAACGGCGATGTAGCGGCGTCGTGTCCAAAAGGACAGTGTCTTTGTTCTCCAACGACACATGAAGGTTCGTTCCGTTGTCGTTTTCATCGATCAGGGGCATCTTCGTCATCTGCACCACCAACCTGGATGAAACGAACCAAGTCCATGTCTGCTGCTGCTAATAATAATAAGGTTGTCTTTTCTATTTCTCCACAGTGACTTGTGTTGTTGTGGTGCTCTTCCTAGCAGCTGTCTATGATGTTTTTCGATCTTTAACTACTTTTGTGTTCACCTTATATGAACCGAAACTAGTATAAACGGCTTAATTTGAACCCTGTTTGGACTAAATCTACATGTGTGTTTTTTTTTTTTGATAAGTAAATCTACATGTGTATATTTTGCGTATATAATATTATATATTTCTCATCTTAGCAATTCATTTCTTTCATCTGTCCTTTCATATATACTCATCAGATTAACTTAATTTAATTTAATTTGAAAGGTGAATTGACTCCTCAATTAATTAGGGAACAAGAAATTGTTTGATTTGATATCCAATTAAGTTTTTCCAAATTCTTCTAAATACAAGCCCAGATTTTGATCGGCAACCTACCTTATTTTTCTGTTCTTGTGATGGCATGATCCACAATTCTATGGATCCGGAAAGATTATCTTTTGAGTGGGACGATCCTTAATTCATGATCCATAAATGAACAAAGATTGAGTTTTTCAGATTTTAGTACTTAAATAAACACTCACGTTAGCACATAGTCAACGGTGTTGTCATGCCACTGAAATCGTTAATGCAATGAGCAGCGGGTGACAAATTACTTTTGAGTGAGCTAATTTTTTTTTGGTGGTGACAAACATTTTGTTGTTGGTGATGCTTTTGACTTTTGAGTGAGCAGATTGGAATCAGTCCTTCATTTTTCCAATAAGGGAAAATAAAGAAATTACTCCTTTTTTTTTTAAAATAATAATAAGAAAAAAAATTCGTAAAAGAAAATGATATGATTCCTCGTTAAAACCTTCTGATTCAAAACTCTTCTTAGAAAAAAAGTATTAAGAAGAAAAAAGAGCATTTCTCTTAAATTTTATTAATAAAAAATTTAAAAACAAAAAAAAGCTTAATTTTTAAGCGTGCAATAAACAAATTATGAGTGGTTAATTTTTTATATAATATGTAAATAATTAAAAGAGAAATTAAATTCAAAATAATGAAACTGTGCTCGACAAGAAAAGAGTCATTATATTGTCAAAAGAAAAAAAGGGAAAGGGTCATTATTTTTATTTGTTTTTGTCGATGGTCATTATTATTTTTTGGGAAAAATAAACAAGGAATTATATGGATAAATAAATAAACAAGTAGACACCAATACGGATTGGTTTGAGTGGTAACGGAACTCAGATCTTACATATTCGGGTTTGAATATTGAATTTGGTAAAAAAAATCGGGAAGGGTCACAAGAGCCGACAAAATTGGGTATTCATTGTCACGTCGGGAAGAATCATTAAACCACATTTCAATAACTAAAAAAAAAAAACAAGCAGACAATAACGCATTGGATCGCCTATGATTTTTTCAGCATTGGAATCCGCCGGATAGATAATGTTGTAACGCTTTGTTTGGCATAACAGAAAAAGTTAGAAGTGGAGGTGGATATACTAGACTGTTTTTTTTTTTGGGTTGAGGATATACTAGACTGGTTTACTAGGCTTATTTAATTTGGATATAATTTCCTTTGTAAAAAAAATGGATATAATTTTTACACAAGAACAGTGAATCACAAATTATTGTATGAATGAGTTTTGAGGTATTTAAGAGGATACTTTCATAACATGTCCATTAAGTTTGACTTTATATTCTCAAATGATGGAGTTTAAATTCTCTCGTGGATAATTTTACTACTCCCTCCATTCCTAAACTTTGGTCATTTTGAAGTGTTTCACACAAATTAAGAAATCATAAATTTGCAATACCTAATTACTAAAGTACCCCTTTGTAGCATTAATACCCAATTTGTATTTTATTTTTTTTGGAATTCTTGGAAAGAGAAAAGAAAACAATAAATCATTAAAGCCACACTCTAATTGACTTCAAGAAGTCTACTAACTTGGGAATCCAAAGGAGTTAATATTGTGAATAGTGACAATTAATTAAAGATAAAGGGTAAACTTGGAAAAACTAAGTAAATTGTACATTGGTATCTCAAAAGTACCAAAGTTTTGAAACAAAAAAGAGAGGCCAAAAGGACCAAAGTTTAGGAACAGAGGGAGTATGTCATTAGCGTCATTTTTTTAGTCGTCAAACGAAACGACAAATAAACAATTTACATACTACTCCCTCCATTCTTAATCTTTGGTACTTTTGGCTTGTTACACATATTAAGGTATCATTAATTTGCATTGATTAAGTACTAAAATGTCCTTTTTGTAGTTGTCTTGGGATAATTGAAATCAAAATAAATTAGTCTTGGGACAACTAATTCATACATTGGGACTCTAAAAGACTAAATAAATATAGAGGGTATATTAGGAAAAATTGGAGATATTGTACATTGGGTTTTTAAAAGTACTAATGTTTTAGAACAAAAATAATAGGCCAAAAGTACCAAAGATTAGGAACGGAGGGAGTAATATGTTTAAATTCGAGATCGTTGAAATTATCAATACAATTTGTAACTGGCAAAACAGAATTACGCGAATGAATTTGATTTCATTGACTTTCAGTATTAATACACACCGAAGCTTTGATACAATGTGATGGGTTTAAAACACTTCAACACCAATAAGCCCAATAGGGCTCAAACTACTAAACGCACCTACTATACTACTTACACAATTAGCCTGAAATTCGAGTTCGTCGAAATTATCAATATAATCAACAGTGGGAACAAAAAATCTAATGTCATTTTAATTAATGGTAACTTATCTCTTAAAATACTTGGTGTTTCTAGTTACGTGTTATTTCCACATATATCTATCTTTTTAATTAATGGGAACAAAAATCGTACGTGCTATTTCCACATATATCTATCTTTTTTCTTCTTTTGTCGTTTTCTTCCTCTAGATTTAATTATTGGCTGCCTACTTTTGAGAATTGAACACATGGAAATAAATTGTAAAAAAACATTGAAAGAAATGCAATTTATTTATTATAAAAGACAACCAATAGCAACGGATTTCCTTTTGACCAGCTTTTAAAAATGTAGGATTAGCACTCCACTCAATTAACCAAACAACATGATCATCCTTTCCCTTTCTTGAATTAAGTTGAATAATCTATTATAGATTAAATACGTTTTGTTTTACAAAGAGTTAAATACGTTATAATCTTCATAAGTGGGGCAATTATTGTTACTAAAATTACTCCCTCCGTTCCTGATCTTTGGTACTTTTGGCCTTTTATTTTTGTTCCAAAACAATGGTACTTTTAAAAACCCAATGTACAATTCACCTAATTTTTTCTAATATACCCTCTATATTTATTTATCATTTTAGAGTTCCAACGCATGAATTAATTGTCCCAAGACTATTTTACTTTAACTTCAATTATCCCAATACAACTAAAGTACCAAAGATTAAGAACGGAGGGAGTATTAAGCAATTTCGGGGAATAGGAGTGTTGAACTCGTGACCCCATGTTGTATACACTCCTAAATACAACTAGACTACATCATTACTTGTATGTACATTAGGCCAACTACTAATTCGCAATTATACACTCCCAAACAGAAACATAAATTGAATTATAGCGAAAGATGTCCTTCATTTACACGATCCACCGGAAGTTTTACTGGCAATTGACCATTGCTTGCACTTGCATTCGCCATCTCCGTCGTACTTCAACTCCTTTGGATGCCAATTTGTTGAAACAGAATTGTTCAAAGCCTTGATTCTCTCACTCAAAGAACCAGAAGGCACACACTCTATGAGAGAGATAGAGAGAATGGATCTAACAGAAAATGGAGGGAAAGAATTCTGTTATTATCAACTAACTCTGAACATGACTACATGAGTTAGTAGGGAGTATTTATACGTTCAGGTATCAGAGGGTTCACGCTTACTTGATTCAACATCAATTTCTTCTCAACATCGATCTATGGCATATCTGAGAGGAAACAAAATACTAACAGAGACTTTGCTCTCCTCTCCTCTACTAATTAGTAGTATTGTCTTCTTTATCTTAATTGATTTATGCGAATTCTTATTCTCACCAGGACACCAAAATTCAGTCATCATTATCTTAAGGAGATGCAAATAATGCTAGCTAGGTAGCTTATTTTCGAAGCTGAAAAGAATCTCAATAAGTGTTTTCACCAGAAATTAACCAAAAAAAATCCATATATTATTACTCTATGTAAAATAATTCAATTTTTTCTATAAAAAAAGTTAAGAAGATGCAATGCTAGCTTATTTGTGTAATATAAATTCAATATAGCTATACTTATTTAATATGCTCTTTGATTTGATACAAATTCATGTCATTGAATCACAGACCAATTGTTTTCTACTTCATTGTTCTGCTGCGCCAAACATACTTAGCTTGATGTTGCCGGCAACGAAATGACCCCGGATGTTGTGACGGCGAGCACACACAGACACAGTGCTTTATTGAACCATCCTCGCCGGAACCGTCAGCTCCACCAGAAACACCACCGTGAACATGTCCCGTCACAACCGTTTCTTGCCCCGCTGTAGTGTCCACCACTAGAGGTGCCACCCGGAACACGTGGCATCTCGTATGCATAGGAACCCACTCTTGACACATTTTTTTCCTCTGTCTTCTATAGTCCTCGCTAGAGCTGAAACTTAATATATATAATAATATAAATAATGTGATGTTAGGAATTTGATTCGAAAATAATGTGTGGATCACAAGAAATTGTAGTGAAGTGAAGTATTGGGAATTTGTTTGGCTTAAACAAGAGGGCTTTCTAGATAGATAAATTCTGATTCTTTAGAGTAGAGAGTGGGTTGTGTTTTGTGTTGCAAGCATTTTTTGAGGTCCTCTTAGTATTTTCGTTTGTGTAAGAGATTTAACCAAATCACTCTGCATTGGTCCAACGTCAGTACAGAGAAACCGTGCAAATTGCTATGGCCACCTGTATCTGATGCTGCCACGTGGCTACGTTTCGTGCCTTAAACCAATGACAACTGCTTCCTTTGCTTATCAAAAAAAAAAAAAAAGACAACTGCTTCGTGGCATGTGCGCTCACTTGGATATAAATGAAACTGCTCTATTGTGGGTAAGGGAATCAATGACCGCCACTGGTTTTTGTTTTTCTCCTATTTTTCCCTTTCTTCTTTTTTTTTAATTATTGTTAGCTACCTACAGAGTGTACTTTCAACGGAAGACTAAGGACTCTGTTTCGTAAAAAGTAGCGGATAGCGGATAATCTAGCTTATAATGGATGGTGTATCAATTCGCTAGCTTATAGCGGATGATACATTGGTAAGTGTTTGACAATGATAGCTTATAGTGTTTTTCGGTAGCTTATAGCGTTTTTCTGAAACGCTACTTGAAGTAACGTTTGAGCTTATACCATTTCATTTTTATCTCATTTTTACCCTTGCTACTTTATTAAATTCCTCATTTATCTCCATTAAATGAATATTCTCTTTCATATTTAAACATTAATTACAAATGTCTATTTCTATCATTTTGTATTTGTAAGCTAGTTCAACCGCTAACTTTACCAAACACTTGAAATTCATTTAACTAGCTTATCCGCTATAAGCTAGCTTATTCGTTATCCGCTAGTTTATCTTCTATCGACTACTTTGCCAAACAGAACCTTAAATTTTTGCTCGCGCTTAAGAGCAAATTTCGCACTAGCCAACATCGAGTTTGTCCACTACTAAAATCGAAACTAGAAGCACCAAGTCGATCCTCCGTATCCATGGTAGTTTATTTTTTTCTCCGGCTATTTTAGTAGTTGAATAGCTTATTCGCAATTCGCTATGAGCTCATCCTCTATAAGCTAACTTATCCGCTAGTTTATCTTCTATCGACTACTTTGGCAAACAGAACCATAAATTTTTGCTCGCGCTTAAGTGCAAATTTCGCACTAGCCAACATCGAGTTTGTACACTACTAAAATCGAAACTAGAAGCACCAAGTCGATCCTCCGTATCCATGGTAGTTTATTTTTTTCTCCTGCTATTTTAGTAGTCGAATAGCTTATCCGCTAGTTTATCTTCTATCGACTACTTTGCCAAACAGAACCTTAAACTTTTGCTCGCGCTTAAGAGCAAATTTCACACTAGCCAGCATCGAGTTTGTCCACTACTAAAATCGAAACTAGAAGCACCAAGTCGATCCTCCGTATCCATGGTAGTTTATTTTTTTCTCCGGCTATTTTATTTGTTTATGTTTACCATGTTATTTGTGCGCAGTTTTCATCGGTTTTGCCGATGATTAATCTATATCGGGGAACTTGGCTGGCCACGTGTATACCCGACGTTGCCAATCTGTGTGATTCTTTCATCCCAACAGAATTTTTATCACACCCAAAATTCGAACTCGAGACCTTAGAGTGAGATTCACGCTTAATTACTACTTGCAAAAGGAATTTGTTAAAACGTGAATGGAGAACATTGTGATGAAGTGTCTTTGTCAGATTATTGATCAAATTGCATAGCTGGAATATTTTTCCCTTTCCAACTTAGATGCTCCAGCCAAATTGCAAGTTTTTCTTATATGAGAATCAATTGAAATCATAAACCATTCATACACAAGAGGTGCTAACTCAGTAGTAAGAGCTTAACATTGCAACCTCAAAGCTCGAGTTTGAATCCCCTTGAGGACATTTGTAAATGATTAATATTACCACTTTGAATAATGAAATTTCCCCTTTACCCAATTTTTTTAAAAAATAAATAAATAAACCACAAACCAACTTATTAGAGTATTTTTGGATTAGTCATGCCTAAAAAAACGAGGTATTTTTTTTTTAAATAGACTTACTTTTTAGTTAGGTTTTCAATTTTTAAAGTAATTTTTTTTGCTACAATTAAAATTTAGACGAGTTGGGTCCCAATGGTGTTTCGGATTGACCAAGAGGCCCAATCCGCATAAGAAGCGGCCCAGCCCAACCTATCAGTGGATTCGGCCCAACAAAGAAGCTACCTCGCGGAACCAGTATCAACAGCCCTTATCGCAGCACCCGATCCAACGGCTCCGGACCGGGCATGACCCGCAAGACTGCCAACTCCGCGTCTATAAATACGGCACTACCCTCCAAGATCAGGTACGTTTTGCTCATTTGTGCCACTCACTGACTTTTGATTTCTGACTTTGGCATCGGAGTGTCCGCAGGTACCCAACCCACCGAGTCCAACCTCGGGGGAAGACGACGCTGAAGGGCATTACCTGGGAAGACGCCAACTTCCGGAGCATCGAGCCGACCTCGACCTAGAGAAAGATAATCGCAGGACTCAAGATACCAACTGCTGATCTCGGATCTCGATCCAAGGGCAAGGTACCGAACATTTGAGGTGACTTTGGAGTCAAAATGCTTACCAAGAATAGGGAAAGTCTCTAGGCTCTTTGAGTGCTTGTAGAGTTACTTACATATTACCAACTGACAAGGTCTTCACATCGACAACAGAACTTGAACCCATATTCTAATCGGATGTGAGATAAATCCTTACCAATTGGACCAACCTCCATTGATCAGAAAATTTTAAAAAACTTTATTTTTTCCTGATTTTTAATGTATATTTTGGGTTATATAAAAGTTTGTTAAATTTAAATTGATTGTTTTTGCAACCCAATTGGGTTAGCAAGTAGACCATCACAAGACTTGTGTTCAACAGATCGTGGGTTCAAGTCTTCATTAGTCCGCATGGAGTGTGGTAATGTAATTTTCTTCGTAAGTATTAAAAGAGCTCTTATATTTTCTGTAACTTGGACTCGAAAGCATCATCCCATCTCCCTAAATTTTTTGTAACCAAAATATTGATTATTTATTGCAGTGTTATGAGAACATAGGGGTGAGTTTCTATTTACTTTTTTCCTAAAAAAATAATATTTTTTATTATTCATTTATTATTCATCTAGTTTGAGTATGATTGAACTTAGTGAACAAATTGAAACATGATTCGGAAGTCTGGCCGATTCGATCTCCAATTTGAAAGTATTGAGTTTTCGTTTGAAAAACAATTTAATCTAATTGAATCTATGAAAGGAATCTAATTCAATTTATTAAAACTCATCATAATTGTCTATCATTTCATTTTTAATTATGGGACACATCCATATTTACTAAATGTAATAATGTTCCTCTAAAAAAGTCAATGTAATAATGAATTAACACGTAATTCTTAAAAAACTTTATTTAAAGGGAAATGATATACGAAATTTGTGATGGGGTTTGATTCCGTTTTGAACAAAAAAGACATCTAACCGACAAGGTAAAAAAATGCGGTTTAATTTTGTTGGCTTCTTTAAAAAATCCAAATCAATTCGATCCGAGCCAACGTGATTTGGATTGTTTTGGTTGTTTTGTTTTGTTTTACAAGTAAACCATATAACAAAAAAAATGTTAAGTTGAATTAAAAACAAAAAATGGGGTTTGATTTGGGTTGTTTTGGATTGTTTTGTTTTTAAATAGACTTACTATATAACATTGAGTTGAATTTTCGCAAAAAAAAATGTTAAGTTGAATTAAAAACAAATCTTAATCGTCATTTTAGTTTGTAATTTTAATTTTTGGTGTGTGTGAATGTCTATGTATCCGTGCGTGTCTAGATAAGCCGTAACTATATGTGAGAGTGAGACAATATGTCTTTTTTGGAGACTGATATGTGTGCTAGTGTGCCAAAAAATAACTCCAATTATACCATGTTTGGTTTGAAAATTGTTTAAGGGGCTGGGCAAAAGTGAGGGCGGTGGACGGGACAAAAACTCAAATTTTTATCCCTCACAACAGCACGGTACAACTTGCTATTCCATAGTACAATTTTCTATGTACTCCAAGAAATACCAAAATACTATTTTTATTTTTTACTTGATAATTCTTTTCTCCTCTCTCTCTCTCACTCACTCCCTCCCTCCTATCTCATTCTTCTATCTCATTTCTTTCTACCTCTCTCCTCTCATCTCTCTTTTATCTTCTCATCTCATGACATATCTCTCCTCGTGTTTTTTTAGAATTTTCCTATTATATTATAATATACTATTCCCTCCGTTCTTAAACTTTGGTTCTTTTGGCCTCTCTTTTTTGTTCCAAAACTTTGGTACTTTTGAGATACCAATGTAAAATTTACTTAATTTTTCCAAGTTTACCCTTTATCTTTAATTAATTGCCACTATTCACAATATTAACTCATTTGGATTCCCAAGTTAGTGGACTTCTTGAAGCCAATTAGAGTGTGGCTTTATTGATTTATTGTTTTCTTTTCTCTTTCCAATAATTTCAAAAAAATAAAATACAAAATTAGGTATTAATGCTACAAAGGGGTACTTTAGTAATTAGAAATTGCAAATTTATAATTTCTTAATTTGTGTGAAACACTCCAAAAAGACTAAAGTTTAGGAACGGATGGAGTACTATATTATATAAAATCATTATAAATCATCGTAAAGAGAATTATAAATTTTCTATTTTTTTTGTCCGTATTGTCGATTATTCATCAAACAATATACAACTTTAGTTTTGTATAGTTGTACAACACTAAAGTTGTCCAAAACAGTTCCATCGAGTGTTGTATTTCCAATCAAGTACTTCCCTAATCGAATTTTTTTGACTTTAAGGGTATAGAACATAGAACCGTGCAGCCGTGCAGGTAACAAATTAATAATGGTATTTAATTAATTACTACTATAATTGTCCTTGTCAAAAAAATTACTACTATAATTGTCAAAAAATTACTACTATATTATTATTAGCTATTACATTAATTTGGAATAGTAAATTGAATTAAATTGAATATATTATATAGCCCATGCCGTATCTGAGTAAAGTCGAGATTGGTGGCGGGTTTTTCTCAACACTCTAAAATCACATTAGACGCGTGCGTTTTCCATTTCTCAGCTGTGCTCTTTCTCCTAAATAACGTTCCCGATTTTTCTCAAAACTGCGTCCGCAATTCTAACTTCTCATCAGTTTCAATTTTCCCAGAAAATGTTGCAAATGTGTACATTTAGTTTTTTCCCTTTGGCAATTCTCAGTTTGGTGCTGTTGGCCATTTCTGATATCGGACAAGCTCACGATTTTCCTCCTTTTCCTGCACCTGCACCTGCTCCTACCAGTGACGGTTATTACTCCATAACACTCCCTTTTTATTTTCTCTTATGTTTTTTTATTACCAATATTGAGCTAAACTTTTTATTTTTCTTCCCTTCCAATTTCAAACGCTGCGCAGGCACTGCGGTTGATCAAGGAATTGCTTACTTCCTCATGCTGTTGGCTCTGGCAATCACATACATGTTCCATTGATTTCTATTATTTTGAGAGTATTTTTGTCTGAATATTTATAGTTTATGAAATATCAGGATTAATTTTCTTTTGTTTTTTTAGTGTAATTGTTATTTATTGAGATGATTGTTAAGTTATTAATAAAAAATAGAGTTAGGTATATAAGACATCATACATGGTGTATGTGCTGTAAGAATATTATTGGGGATTATTGACTGGAAAGTGACATTTTGTTATTTTATTTAGTTAAAAAATATAGTACCACCTTATTATTTTATTCACTAGCAGCATGATGCATTCCTCTGCGATGAGTATGGATATATTTCTTCTTCTCCATAAGATAATTTCTCTTCCTTTTGTTTTTTTTCCTTTCTCAATCATCCATTCTTTTTAGACGCGGTTTTCTTTTTTCTGCACTGAGATCCTTTATTTTATTCTTGTTGGTAAAGGGAAATGAAAAAAATATTGAATCAAGATTCTGAAGGACAATAAGTAATTAAAATTATGGGAAATTATCAGTGTTAAGAGCATCTTATGAACGTTGCTAATGTGGCTATATATATCTGGCATAAGCTTGACGAGTACAACTGAAAGGGAAGTGGTAGTTCAGCTTGCCAAAGTTGCCTTGGAAACCAGTTTCAAATGACAATTATTTCCAATGTGCCTGTGTTATTATTTTGCTTTGCAGAAAGTGATCCACTTAATCCGGGTAGAAAAATTTGGTGGCGCAGATCTTTCTTGGGTTTGTGTACTTTTAATTAAATAAATAGGGAGAAATTAGTTTTGTTCTGTTGAAGTTAGCTGATTGCCTTTTACTTTAGCAAGTGAAGCCAAAAAAATCCTAAAGAATAGCCAATCCACTCTCATTATAGCAAACAGTGATAATGAGGTCGAGACCTCATTATCCTAAATAGGGAGAAATTAGTTTTACTTTAGCTCAAGAAAGAGAAGAAGTCGTTTGAGTCAGCATCACCTTTGCATCAGGTTGCTTATGATCTTTATTTACACTTACTCTCAGAATTTTGATAAAGGGAGGATTGCTCTTGATGAACCAGATAATATTCTTTCTATCCATACAAAATAAATTGTCAAGTGTTCGAAATTGAAATTATTTTGTATGAAATTGATAAAGGGTAGTACTAACTAGTAAGGCAGGGCTAAGGAAATTTGAGACTCTATTAGATTCTTCCTAACCTTGACTTTCATCCTTATTTCATTTTAAGTGGTTGACTAAACTAAAAAAATCACAGTTCTCCATGTGTATGAAAACTAATTGAGAAGTAGGAAAATAATTTCAAACAACAATGTAACTATAAATACTAATTTCAATTTCGAACACTTGACAATTTATTTTGTATGAATCTTTATTTTATACATGTAATGAATTACTACTTTCATTTTTCTTTTTACGATTTATTCATTCAAATTGATAGATCGCATCGAATATAACACAAATTCTGCATTACTAAAAAGGAAAAGGGTGAATCGGCGAACAAACTCACAACATCCAAGTTAATAGGAGAGAACCGCAAAATGCTTACAAATTTGAAGAAATAATAGTCACCCGAATGAATAATCATGCCTCCAGATACGTAGTTTTGAGGCACTCGCCATTAGTTGAATCTACAACAATATTGATGTTGATTTGTTGATCTAAAAACCAAACGAACACCATAAGATAGGAAATAATAAACGCTGCACTCAGACGACAAAATCAAGAAAAAATACGAAATAAAAACTAGACCTATGTGGTAACTACTTATTTACATAAAAAAAAACGATACAAATGAGTGATTCCAGGCTAAAAAATTGACCCCAAATCAGCTCTTTGATGGGTGAGCAAGAAGGATGAGATGAGTACAGAGAATGTTGAGAGAAGCGACTAAGGTTTAAGAGAAGATTAGTAGTTGTTTTAGCAAAAAGTAATGTGTACTACTCCCAGATTAATAATCATATCGACTATGCATTTATTACAGTGGTTAATAATTCAAACGTTAATAAAGACAACTTAGTAATATCATTTTTCTTAATCATGGTGAAAAGATGAAGGGAGTACAAATTTACTCTAGCCACTCGTTAATCGTTACATATTAGGTCAGATAGCTAAATACAGTGCTTTCTTAGGGAGGGGAAGGGTCATTAGGGAGGAGAGCTGGTGGTCGTTGTAGGGGAAGCTGAAATGGAGGAGAGAATAAGGTAGGGAATACTATCTCAAGATGCATTTGAATTAAGTGACTTTGAGGGTTCATGTCTTTGAGGACTTCAAGTTTTTTTTAGAGAGAGGAATGAGAGAGAAAAATAAAATAAGATAAGATATAAAGTAGTTAATGAAAGAGTTAGACCTACAAACATGGCGTCTTTCCCGCACTAAAGTCAGTGATCTGATTCCCTTTCCAACATAGGGTAGTTTGGGAGGGGTGGAATGTTGTTAGAAGAAACAGGGGTGCTGTAAGCAACTCTCTTTATGAATTACATTTTGGCATTTAGCCCATTCTAAGAAACATAGGGTATTTTGGCCTTTTTGGCGTGGGCTGTGCACTTAGCTCTTCTTGTCCAAAAATCAAAAGTGAAGTGTTTACGTTTCAGTATCATCCATGTTAGCTTAGCACTTGAACCAGCAGCGCCTCTATTTCTCGTTCAGATATCAGAATGGTTTATTAGGGTTTTTCCTTTCCTTCGTTTCAGACAATTACAATGGCAACAATCTCATCAGAATCAGAGAAAGACAAAATTCAACAATTCTTCAATGATTTAGAAGCTCACAAGAACATCCTCACAACATGCACCGATGTATTCACCAAACTCTCAAACCATTTCTCTTCACTTCAAGATTCCATCTCCCACAAATTCCAATCCCTAGATTCCAAATTCCAAACCCTCGAATCCCGTTCCAAAGAAACCCTCGATTCCTTCGACACACGCGAGAATTCTATCCCGGAGCGCGAGTCCTCCGCCGCCGCCACAATCGAAGAGCAGAAGGAATCCGCCCTCGCTGCTGTCCGAAACCCTATTCCTCCGTCGTCTCTCGAAATCCCCGACGCCTTGAAATCCCTGTCGCGGAAAATGGACGCATTGGCGCTACTACGTTTCATAGTTTCCAAACGGAAAGAATCGGCTACACTGAGGTCGGAAATAGCCCCGGCGATATCAGAAGCGGTAGACCCGCCGAGGCTTGTGCTTGACGCGGTGGATGAGTTTCTGAAGAGTAAAACGACGACGAAGTCTGGTGTGACTGATAAGAGATGGGCCTGTGGGCTTTTGATTCAGGGTTTGAGTTCAGAATCTGCTGTGTATTCTAGAAAGACTGTTGATAGAGCTGCGGGTCTTGTGGAGTCGTGGAAGGAACAGCTGGACAATGAATCGGATAAGGGTGCTGCGGAAGTTGTGATGTTTCTGCAAATGGTAGTGTGCTTTGGGTTAAGGTCGAAGTTTGATGATGAGTATTTGAGGAAGTTTGTTATGCAGTTTGCTTCAAGGAGAGACATGGCAAAAATTGCTGCTTCCTTAGAATTTGGAAACAAGATGATAGGTTCGTGTCTTTTTCTATGAGCTTGTGTTTTTTCTTCCTTTCTCAATCACTTATTTTTATCAGTACTTTTTTTTACACCCGCATTTTGTCAGCTCATCATACTAATGAGATGATTGAGAATAATGATTGTGATTAAAACTACTAATCCTTATTTATAGGGATTGTGATTGAGAATAATGAGATGATTACAAGGGTTAATCGCCAACCCTTATTTATAGGGATACATGACATAAAACTACTAATCCTAATAGAATAAGGAAACTAATCATAATAATAACTAAGTGATTAAATCCCAGTCTCAAGATATGAAACAAATTCTAGAATCTAAATAAGATAAGAAAAGCTATTTTCAAATATTCTAATAATAAGGACCACCATTATGAAGGGGTAGTTTTTTTGATACATATCTCAACAGCCTACAAGTATTTTTGAAGTTCCTCGGCTTGATCTTCCCCCAGCCAGCACCTCTCGTTAGTTATGCCTGCCTCCCATGCTTTAAGACTCCCTGACATCCCAGAATATATGCAGAACCGGAACATCTTCTGTTAACTCCACATCCAAAGAAGTAATCACCCGAAGGACGCACAAGCAGCCTATTATGACAATCACCTTGACTGCTAACAAAGACATGATTCTGACAACCTTGAAGGTTAACAAAGACAGAAGTTGGACTGTGAGTCAATGGGCGTTAGGGGTTGGCTCCATCTGTGGCCTTCAGGTGGTGGTAAAGATGGAAGTGTTCATCAAGGAACATCAAGTTAAAGTAGGTGGCAAGATGCCTGAATGGTGGAACAATGTAGTAGGATCCATACGGAATACATGGTAATTTGTAAACTGTTGAGAAGTGCCTCCGGGGTAAAACGGCGGTGGCCACATGCAGAGACATGAATGCTCGTTAGAGTGTTTAGGGGATTAAGACGGTATAGAATGAAATACCTATGTTCCTTGTTGAACACAACTCAGGGATTTCACAGTAACTTCAATATAATTGAGTTAGTTATTTGGTTTTACTGTTGTGACGTTTTTTGTATGGTTCAGGGTGTATTTTGTTATAATTGGGTTTTCAGCACATTTTAGACCAAAGGACTTTGGGGTTCCGTTTTGGAATTGTCGAATTGGGCCTATCCCTGAAGTCATTGTTCCGACTTCCGAGATATTGGTCACTTTAGAATTGTTGAATCGGGCCTTGGAATTGTTGAATTGGGCCTATCCCGTAGAAGTCATTGTTTTTTGTGATGTTGTGTATAGCTGACTTATCTCATTTAGGCTTTGTTTGCTTTTGTTGATTTGTAATGGGTTGTGCCTTTTGGACCTCCTTTAGGCCTCATCTGAAGTTTATTCAACCTTAGAGCTTCTTTGGTCCATGACTTTTTGTTGGCTTGGTTACATTAACAGTCACTTCACCCATTAATGTGTTGTTTCCAAGATTGAAGTCATCAATTAAAGGGGGAGCTGCAATGATACAATAGAGCATCAAGTGGAATGGAGTGTTGAAGTTTTCGGTTTTAGATAGACAAGAAAAAGAGAAAGAACATAGACTCCAAAAATGTTATTGTTGATATCGATGATAGTGAGATGATTTAGATATGATGTGATGATACAAAAAGAAGCACTTATCCATATTTATAAGGATACATAACACATTGCTCCTAATTCAAATTGAATAAAGAAAATATTCATAATAATAACTAAGTGACAAGAGTCTAATCCTATGAGTTATGATAAGATATTCTCATATTCTAACAAAGAGCTAGTGGGGGCCAAAGAGATAGTGTCGCCCTTAAACATGAGAAGAGGGGCCGAAAAAAGAAAGAAGAACAAATGAGAAGGGAGGATGCAAAGCATTGTGGGTGAATAAAAAATTGCACCATAGGAGGGTTGCGTGACTAGACCTATTTCTAGCTGCAACAGCTACAAAATTTCCTATTGTGCGGTTCAGCAAGACTCACGATTTGTGAAATTTAGCAGAGTGCATTGCGATAACAAGGCTATCGGATTTAGGGTTAACAAAATTTTTAAATAGAGTTGTGCTATTGTAGTTATTTTCTGGAGGAAATTTTATATTGAAAATAGCTTTTTTTGACTTAAAAGCATTTCCCTTTTCTACTGTTGATTACTTCTTTAAATGTTGCTTCTCCTCATTGGTATATGTTCACAGGCCACAACCTCTTGCATACCCCATTACCTTTCTGCGACCCCTCGTTAATGTCTTCCTTTCTTTTCTTTTTCCAGAAATCCACCTCAAAGTTTCCATTATTGCTATCCTTGTAGATGTCTAGGCACAGTTCAAGAGTTAAATGTTTTGGACAATTAAGCAGAGGCATGAAGGATACACGGCCTTAGATCAATTACTAAAAGAAATTCCAGATTGTGTTCGCTTTTACACTGATTCTTATTTATTTGACAATTGACACATTTTTTAATGCATCAGAGAACATAATTTAATTAGACACGGGACTCGTTTTTTATCGGACGTGTGTTGTACTTAGGACTAATATGAGCAAGTATTTTTTGCAGACATTATAGACGAACTAGTAAAAAATGGCAAAGAGATCGAAGCTGTTTATTTTGCTTCTGAATCTGATTTGACTGAAAGATTTCCTCCTATCAACCTGCTCAACTCTTATGTTCAGAACTACAAAAAGAATATTGCTACCATATTGGCAAACGGAAATAACAGTCATGCTGCAACGGTCTGGAAAACTTACCTTTCTAATTCAATTTCTTATACTTCGTTTACGTTTATATTCTCCTGACACAGCCTTCAAGGACCACTTAAATATGTGTCATTTTTCAGGATGAATCAAGCACTTTGGAGCTTAATTCCATTAGGGATGTAATCAAATGTGTAGAAGATCACAAGCTTGAATCAGCATATAAGCTTGATAAACTGAAGAAGCGGGCTTCCCAGTTGGAAAAAACCAAGTCTGAACGAAAGAAGACCTCCTCCTCATCATTTGGAATTAAACCTAGGAAACGTGGTAGTCGAGGGGGTGCGTCCAGCTCCTCCCGTCCAGCAAAATCAGCCAAAACTAGTGTCTACCCGTCATCTTTCAGTCGCAGGAACGTGGCTCCTCTGCGGTCTAGTTCTAGTGCAAGATTTTCTGGATCATACAACTACCCCAGCCAAACTATGTTAGAAAGTTCAACCGCTAATCCTTATGCAGCAACCTATGGAAGTTCCCACACTCAAAGCCCAGCTGGAATAACACAACAGCACTACTCACTCCCTGCTGACACTTTGGCTTCTTCTGGTTACAGATCTGGTGTTTCTTATGCAGGACAGACTAGCTACGGCACATACGATTACGGTAACGCAGCTGCACCAACTTACCAACTTCCATATACAGTTGATCAAACCAGCTACAGGGGATAAATTTCATGTCCCCCCTCACAACCATTTGATGACTGTTGTGTTCTTTAGATGCTACTTTCGTCTAATTTATTTCTCTTTTTGTGCATGTCAAAATTGGAATTGGAATTACAATTACAATTACAACAGTTTCCTAGGAAATGCATTTCTTCAAAGACAGGCATATATGGTACCAATGCAAAGTCTGGTTCGACCTTTTGCTATGAACCTTTTTAATACTTTGAAAGTTGTCGAATTTAATATCAGAAAAAAGAATGGGATCTAATATAAGATATGCACCTCTTTCCTACTCCCGTTGCTCCCGTTGCTGCTCTCTGCTTCCTCTCTTGTTGCCGCTCCCCGTTGCCTTTCTCTGTTGCCTCTCCCGTGGTTTGTGATGTTGTCAGTCTCTCATTGTAGCTCTTGTTGCTTCTCTCGTTGTCTGTCGCTCCTGTTGCAACTTGTTTATAATTTTCATGCAAGGATCATCTAATATTAATTAATCACTTTAATTAAATTATTAAATTACTCAAAAATTATTTTGAATTTTTTGATAGTGGTTAATTTTTTTGTCGATTGTTAATGATTAAATTGATTGATTTAGTAGTTTTAGTAGATTATAGTAAATGGTAAAATCTAGATCATTTAATGTAAATATAATCATTTTAATTAAATTATTAAAAATATGTATTTTGGAATTTTTAAAGTCGGTTGAATTTATTTATATATATGCAACATAATATTTTATTTACTATTATATATGTAACATATATGTGAATGTGACCTCTTGAGGGAGAGTTTTGCTGTCCATCGTAGTCCTATCCGGTTCGAGGGATTAGTCTCTGCAGTTGTGTGCAGATAATGCCTTGTTTATACAAAAAAAATATGTGAGTGTGACCACGAAACCATTTTTTCATATGTTTTCATTTTCCCATGCTTGGGAACACAATTGTACTGGCGTCTGCGGCGATGGATGTTTCTTTATTGATTAAACCAATCTTCTTTGTTGGTGGGGCTCATCCTCTCTTACTCAAGTGTCGAGGATTTGATCTTCTCCTTGGGTATGGAGCAACTTTAAATCTCTGGGCTAGCTGTCCCACCCTTCGAGGTGCCTCCAATCCAATGAGGGAATTAATCATTGTATTTGACGATGGATACCCTGGTCTTGACCCAAAAAAATTGAAAAAGATGGAATATTTTTTTGTCTTTTAATGATGATTTTACCTATTTGTGCTTATAAGTAGATTAAAAATGATATTTTGCTAGAATATGATTTTATTATATTTGTATTGATTTGACACATGACATGCTTATAAGTAGACTAAAAATAGAATATGATTTTATTGTATTTGTATTGATGATTGATCGATGAAGTATTGATTGTCAAGCTGTCACACTTGCATCTGCCACATTTTTTAAATCAAATCACCTTCCTCTAACTTGAAGTTTATGTTTGATTGGCTGACGGGTTTTCATACGGATTGTGATCCCTTGCCGTAAAAAAAAACATGCAGGGTTTTACATTCAACAAAAATGTGAGCAACCAAAAAATTTGAAGGAAACAAGTAAACTCTTATTTTGTTTGTTTAAATCGTACTCTTATATTCTTTTATGTCCAGAAACTCTTATGTGGAGTTCCTTTATTCTTTGATTTTAAATGAAATGTAGTAAACTACTTTTTGTAAAAAAAAAAATATCTTAATAAGTTTTCAATCAAACAAAAATAACTTATGGCCAACATCTCTGATATTTTTTATAAACTATTTTTCTTTCCAACAATAATTTATTAACAAAAGAATAAAATGCCAAACTCAGGGGTGTGGTTGAGCGGTTGGGGCTCATCCTTCTTTAACCAAGTGTTGAGGGTTCGATCCTCATCCTTCTTTAAATCTCCAGGCCAGCTGTTCCACCCTTTGAGGTGCCTCCAATCCAGCGAGTGGATTAGTCACTGCGTTTGGCGGTGGATACTCTGGTTTCGACAAAAAAATTGGAAGAGACCTCTATTATCTCATCCAAGTAATTTTGGGTGGTTGTGTAATAAATATCTTAAAATTTTGTATGACTTTTTTTTCTTTTTCCGATAAGCTAAAATTTTGTATGACTATTATTACCTCTAGTTCACAATATAAGAGAAAAAATGTAACAACATTACACAAACCAATGAATGATATTGAAATCAACTATTATCATTTAATAAGGCTAAAAGTTTATCTACTTTCCATGATTGCCCTTTCATTAAATGTTGATTTACACTCCTAATAGGGGTAAATTTGAGATTGATCATTTAATGTACCTTAAAAATTGTGTTTGGTTCTTATATTGTGGATCACCAAAACTCACTTTTTTTCTCGTATATTGTGGACCGGAGGTAGTATTAAATTACCCTAACATTCAATGTGAACTTTTCATATCCAAATACAATTTAGTACTATTGATAAAAATATACTCCCTCCTCTAATCCACAATATAAGAAAAAACACAACATTACACAAACCAATGAATAACATTGAAACCAACTATTATTACTTAATAAGGCTAAAAGTTTATCTACTTTCCAAGATTGGCCTTTGCATTAAATATTGATTTACACTCCTAATTAATGACATCATTCTTAACTACACTACTTAAATAGGGGTAAATTTGGAATTGATCATTTAATGCACCTTTAAAATTGAGTTTATTTCTTATATTGTGGACCACCAAAACTTAGTTTTTTTCTCTTATATTGTGGATCGGAGGTAATATTAATATGGAAAATGTGTAATAAATGTATTTAGAAAGTTGTAAAAAATCTTATATTTTGAGTCAAATAAAACTGAAAAATGTGTCTAATATTTTGAGACCGAAGGAGTGGTAATTGAGAGGGCCTTGTGTACTCAATGATGTGCCAAAAGTCAAGCCTTTGGTATAAGAATCAAAATATTCAAGTCTAATGGGAAGCCCGTCCGTGATTAAAACATTATTGGTATTTTTTAAATAAAGAATCATTTAGGAATTTCATTTTAAATTTTTAGCTTTTCTCAAAAACCATGTAGAGCCGTCGTTTAATTAAAGGCAAAGTGTTATCTTACTCAAGGTAATCAAAATCGGACCGGACATTGAACCGGAAGAGGTAGCAGTTTCGGGGTTTTTGGGTTCAACCGGTTGAATCGGAGGTTGAACCGGAATTAATTAAATAGATTATTTAATATATATTTTTACAATATATAAAGGATAAAAAACAAAAAAGAATCATAGTATGACATAATAAAACTATAATATTCAACAATAATAGATAATTAGATACTATAATGTAAGTACTCTCATAGTAATATTAGTGTACACATTTGTTTTTTAATTAATTCTTTATTTATTACATCAATTTAATTATAAAAAATGATAAAAAATATCTCATATACCAAAAATCAACATCATTTATCATTTTTTTTCCAAAAATCAACATGGTATACCATTTTTTAAGGAAAATAAACCAAATCCGGTTTTATGCACGGTTCTCCGGTTTTTGGCCGGTTTCCTATCCGGTTCCCGGTCTTTGGCCGATTATCCGGTTCAATTCCCGGTTTTCACCCCAGAAAGTTCTGGGGTTCATTTGGACCGGATAAGGGTCCGGTTCTCGGTTCAACCGGCCGGTCTGGTCCGGTCTTGACATCCTTGATCTTACTATACCATTCTAATAATCGAACATTAACTTGGTAAAGAAATAAGAATCAGATGATAAGATGCCAATGACCTAAAATTACAAAAGAAAACAAAAAAAAGCCGCCACCAGTAAAATATTTATAAAAAAAGTGCCACTATTAAAATATTGTTTGTATGCACCAAAACCAAACACACGTATAGAATGCTTTCAACACTACCAACAAAATATGCAACAAGTGATAGATACTTGAATTTCGTAGCTATTTAGTTTTGCGTTCGATTTCTGATTGACGCGTATGAAAAAATATTTGTTAAAATAGGTTAATTCCTTAAATCGATCTCTAATATCTCAAAAATTAGTGTCCACGTTGCCGTGGAGGATACAATTTTTTTAAAAAAAAAAGCTTTCGCACTTAATTATTAGTTATAACGTCACATCCAGGCTCCAACGATGTTGTCTCTTTGTCTCTACTGTTGTTGCATATATAATGTTTGTCGATTACCCCTAACATCTAAATCTGCTTTATTTCATTAGTGGAACTAGCAAATTACCCGTGCATATGCACGGGTAGTGTCGTCTTCTTTATATAATGTAACCTAGCAAATGTTGAGCAAACGCCCATGAAGATTAACAACATATAAGGTCTCTCGTCGGAAGATAAAAACTATATATATATATATATATATATATATATATATATATATATATATATATATATATATATCATTGTTGTTATCTAGTGTTTTTTATATACAGTTAATTGTCCTTATAGTAGATTTATAGTAGTTTTTAAAAGTTATACTTTTTAATTACACGTATTCTTCTTGTGTTTTTCTATATATCAGTGATAAATATCTGTTAGTATTGTTTTATATTTAAGAGACTAAAGAGTTAGTTTAAAAAACAAAACATACATATACCCGTGCATACCACAAATTTAGTTTTTGACGCAATAACATATAAGGTCTCCCGTCGGAAGATAAAAACAATATATATATATATATATATATATATATATATATATATATATATATATATTATTGTAGTTATCCTGTGTTTTGTTTATATATCAGTGACAATTATCTCGTGTTTTTTATATACAGTTAATTGTCCTTATAGTAGATTTATAGTAGTTTTTAAAAATTATACTTTTTTAGTACACATATTTATCCTGTGTTTTTTATATATCAGTAATAAATATCTGTTAGATTTATTTTATATTGAAGACAGTAAAGAGTTAGTTTAAAAATTTTGTGGTTAAGAGACTAAAGTGTTCTCTCTCTTTTCTTTTTACCTCTTTCTCTCTTTTCCTATTTTTCCCTCTCTCTTTTCATTTTTTTTCCATCTGTCTCTTTCTTTTTTTGTTTTCCGTGTGAGTCAACTCGCTCATTTCATGTTTCTTATCTTTCAATTTCTTTTTGAAATTTATGTTGTAGTGACCAAATTACCCTTTTGTTACAGTTGGACTAATTTTATAAAGAATGACATTTTTGTAATTTATGTGGTGGTTTCATGTTTCTTATCTTTCAATTTCTTTTTGAAATTTTTTATGTTGTAGTGACCAAATTACCCTTTTGTTATAGTTGGACTAATTTTATAAAGGAATGACATTTTTGTAATTTATGTGGTGGTTTGTTTTCTTATAGTTAATTATAGTTAATGGTTTGTTTTCTTATAGTTAAATTCTTATAGTTAAATTAAATTAAATAAATAAAATAGTTGGATTGGATTGATGATTATAGTTGAGTTGATATAGTTGAATAGTTGATATTGAGAGTGCAAAACAAAGATGACTGACCCAGCTAATGGCGAGACCTTCATCCCCACCGTCAAGTTTACTAAGCTCTTCATTAATGGAAGTTTCGTTGATTCTGTATCAGGTTAATCACTTTTCACCTCACTTTCCTTTCCTTTTCAGCTTATTATTATTCTTCTACCTCTCACTGATTCTTTAATATCTATTCATTTTTTTATTAACGCTAAAGCGAAATACTCCTACAAGATCCATAATGAATAAAGTTGTGCATCTTTTTAACTGAAAAATAAGAGTATATTTACAAGGATCAATCAAAAAAATAACTGGCGAATTTGGTCAACGCATGAAAATTATCATCGTTTTTAAAACCAAACCTAATATTTGGTCCAAAAAAAAAAAAACCAAACCTAAGATCAATCCGTGAAACCGTACATAATTCAATAGGCTAAGTAACAATAAATAAATAAATAAAATCAATCAAAAAATAAATATATAAATAAATACTATATTTGAGTAGAAAAATAAAAATAATCTTTTTAGTGGAGTATTACGTAGTACTATTATTCAAGTAAATTGATCCACACTCTTAAAACAATTAAACATGGTTTAACTAATGATTCAACCATAATTTAATCTGGTTCTTTGCAATTCAATTAGACTACAATTCAAATAGAGATGAATGGACCATCAAATTAGTCGATTTCCAATTAATCTACTCAATTCAATTCAATTTTAGGGACACTGATGTTATAACCCACTCTATTTAGGGTAAACCGGAAGGTTGCTGATAGGAGTTGGTAGGCTTAAAAATGATTAGAAATATATTTTAGATTTAATATTTAATTACTTGGAGTTTTATTTAGTTGTCATTTTAGTTAGGTTTATAGCCCCTATAAGTCTTTCATTTGTCTTTTTATGCAGACTCCTTGAGCTATGAAAAAAGGGTGCTTCTTGGGTGATGGAGCAAATTAAATCCCTCATCGGTGAATAATTGAATATGACCGTAGGACGTAGTATAAAAATTCATCAACGATTGAGATTTAATATCAATTGATTCAATTTTAACCATTCAAGTATAGCATTTTACACGATATCTAACGATCAATTTTAGTAGTTCACCGGTGAGGAATTTGATTTGCTCATTCACCTTAAAACACCCAAAAAGGGTGCTTCTAGGGTGACCAAATCAATGAAAAATAATTTTAATTTTAATAACCTAACTTTTATCGCTCTCTTCTCTATTATTAGTACGGTTTTCTTTATTTTTCTAGAATGTAATGGCAGGTCGACCCACGTGAAATTGAAAATTAAAACATGTAAAAATATCGATAACAAACAATGTTTTTTGTTTTTAAAAATAAGTTAGGTGTAGCGTGATGGATTGACTATGCAAGATTAATGTATTTTGCCACTCTTAATGGATTGACTAAGCAAGATTAATGTATAGCTGTTCCTTTATAAAAATACAAACAGAAGACACTAATTAAATGTTCAACATTTTTTGTGATCTTTTTCAAAAATAAAAATGTAGAGAATTACAGAGTTTAGAGATTAAATTTACAATATAAATTTGTGCAAATTCTCCTTTCAGGGAAGACATTTGAGACAATTGATCCAAGAACCGGAAAGGTTATAGCGATGATTAGTGAGGGAACCAAAGAAGACATAGATATTGCTGTAAAGGCAGCACGTAATGCTTTTGACTCAGGTCCATGGCCTCGTCTACCTGGTGTTGTAAGTTAATGTTCACCTTCTTTAATTTGATACTCGTTGGAGCTCTATTTCAATTTTTTTCGGTTTCTCTTCTTTAAAAAAGAAGCACGTTCCTCTTGTTTTTAATTTATTTTTAATTTAGACAAAATGTTTCAAACGGATGTTGAACCCAAAAAAAGATCACTATGCAAACCAATCTTTACCACTACGCCAGGAGTTCTAACTGATACTATATTTACAACTTAATAATAAACATCATATCGGACTAAAATATATTTTTTATAATAATATTTTTTACTCAATGTATAGATAAATTTTTTTTTACAGTCGCCAAAAAAAAAACTTTTTTATTACAATGTATAGGTAATATGTAACACTATATATATAATATAAATGCATGTATTTTTTATATTTTTTGGAGTATAAATTTTATTCATATTTTTAATATTATCACATATCTTATATTAGAACTAGAAATTATGAATAGATGGTTGATAATTTTTGAAAAAAATATTTTCAGCATTTTAAAATTATCTTTTTACAAACAACTTCAAGTGAGACTCTATGTGAAACCAAAATTGCATTTTTAGTGATTTAATTTTGTTTATAAATAATTTTAATTTATATTTATATATTTTAATTGTACTTGCGTTTCTGCATCTCTGTTCATGCATTTCTGAGTTTTCATGTTCCTTTCATGAGCGGCTCACGTTAACTTTTTGGTGAAGATCCGCCACCGTATATATCCACCTTATTTCTGTGATACTTTTTACAACTTCTTTTCTTAAGACAAACTAAAGAATCACACGTTCAAACACTATTTTATTTATTTTGTAAAAAAAAAAGACGTCCTAGTTTATTTATAAACACGAGTGGGGAGTGGCGTAATAGATCCTCCTACTTCTAATATACTTATAGTGTTTATATATATGCAATTATATTTCCTAATATTTATGCCTTAGTTATATTTTTATACTTTATCTTTTTTTTTGACAAATATACTTTATCTTTAGAAGGGAAAAATGCGATATTTGTTTAACTATCAGTAGCAAGAAAATAGTTTATAATATTCTTCCAAAAAAATAGTTTATAATATAAGTCCAAAATGCTCCGAAAAAAAAAAACACGAAGACAAGTTTAATCATTGCGAAATAAAAAGCACAAATTTGGTCTTCAAAAATCTCAAATATTATTCAAATTAGTCTTCGGTGAGGATTAAATTTTCTAAAAACAAACTAATTTTACCAACGTTTGAGATATTTCATGACTAAATTAGTAATTTTCATTTTCTAAATAACATAATACATATTTTTTTATAAGCAACCTATGAAATCATATGTGACTACTACTTCATAGGATCCCGTATAATGCATGTTACTAAAAATTTTCCTTCCTTTACTTTCATCCTCTTTTGCATCACATAACTAAAAATTGATATGACATTACGATATGATATGATATGATAATCAGGAGAGAGCAAAAGTTATGATGAAATTTGCGGACCTAATTGATCAAAACATAGAAGAGCTAGCAGCACTAGATGCCATTGATGGAGGCAAATTGTACCGCATATGTAAGGCCCTAGAGGTTCCCTCAGCAGCAAAAATTCTACGTTACTATGCAGGTGCTGCTGATAAAATTCATGGAGATGTATTGAAAATGGCTAGGGAACTTCATGCATATACATTGATGGAACCTATTGGTGTTGTGGGGCACATAATTCCATGGAATTTTCCTACTACCATGTTCTTCATCAAAGTTAGTCCTGCTTTAGCTGCTGGGTGTACCATGGTCCTCAAGCCTGCTGAGCAAACTCCTCTATCTGCTTTGTTTTATGCTCATCTAGCTAAATTGGTATGATTTAATTAATAGTTAATTTATCTATTAAGTAGTATAGTTTTCACATGTCAGTTTTTGAAAACAAGTTGATTGGATTTTCATTGTTTTCCTCCCTTCTTGAAGGCTGGAATCCCAGATGGAGTGCTCAATGTAGTTCCTGGGTTTGGACCAATAGCTGGGGCTGCAATTAGCTCACATATGGACATTGATAAGGTAACTTTAAATATGCAGTGAACTACCAATCTAGTGTCTGAAATTGTTGGGATCGAGTCATTTGGAGCAAACTCGCAGTTTTGTCTTTAAAGTATCATTTTCTCTCCTATTTAGTCCCTAAACTAAAAAAATCTATGAAGTAGTACCCAAACTTTATCTTTGTCCATCAGTTTAGTCTCTAAAATTTATCGTTTTAGCACAAATTTGATGGACAAAGATAAATTTTATGGACTATTAATAGGTTTTCATAGTTTAAGGGTTAAATAGAAGACAATGAGTGAAACTTTGAAGACTAAATTGGGGATTCATACGACAATCTGATTTTTTAAATTTACAAAATTCTTAACCCTTGAGTGACTCAAAAGCCAAAAGGATTGATTTGATCAAGTATTTCCAATTTCAATACCGTACAGTTTTATTGACATTTTAAATGTCACACACATGTAATATGGAAATGTTGTGATCTATAAATATATACTAGCATCTATTAAATTTCCTTGGTGATGTATGTTTAGGTCAGCTTTACTGGTTCAACACAAACAGGCCGCGAGATAATGAAGGCTGCAGCTAATAGTAACTTGAAACAAATTTCACTTGAGTTAGGAGGAAAATCACCCCTCATAATATTTGATGATGCTGATATAGACAAAGCTATTGAGCTTGCTCTCTTAGGCATTCTGTTTAACAAGGTGAAATTGCTTTTAATTGATATCATATCTTTTCAAATAATATGTTGAAAAACATGGCATCCATAGAAATTAGAGAGAAAACTCTAAAAGTCTATTATATTGAAATTGGTAAAAATATTATTTAAGGGAAGAAGATGATTACAAATGAGTGTACCATCTACCTTATATACTAACTAACTAATGGGCCTTACTACTAACTAATAGACTTACTATCTATATTTTAATAGCCTCCCGCAAGCTAGACGGTGTTTACAACACTTCCAGCTTGAGATAAGCAATACAAAATACTTTCAAAGTAAGGAAAAATAAAGAACAATTTAAGTTGGTAGCAGTTGAGGTGCATAGCTCCTAGAAGTCTTCGACCAACTATCGGGCCCCTTCAAGCTTCTTCCAACGTCTCCACAACATTCACTCTCAAAGGAATCAACAAACTTCACTCTTAGGCATAACCATCCAAATGTCAAAGAAGTCAACAAAAGCTTAACCATCGAATAGAAACCACAACTCAAGGTTTATCCACTCGGAGGAAGCAACAAACCAACACTTAACCATCAAGCCAAAACCACAACTCAAGGCTTAATCACTTGAAGGAAGCAAAATGCTTAACCACCATAGGGCAGAAGCAAATATCAACAAGGCCATAGGCCAAAAAGCTTAACCACCATAGGGCAGAAGCAAACATCAACAAGGTCATAGGGCCAAAGGCTTAACCACCAAACGGAAACTATACCTCAAAGTTTAACCATTTGGTCGAAGCACAAACAACGCTTAACCATCAAGAGTACTCAATCACTCAAGACAGAAGCAAAATCTCAATGCTTAACCATTTATAGCAGAAGCATCATGCTTAACCACCATAAACAAAAGCTAAAAGCAAGCCAATAAGGCTAATGAAATTAACAATCAAATTCGGAATAACTAAGTCCAAATATTAGCAACAGCAACAAGGCCTTCAATCAAACCAGAACCAATAATGTTATCTTGAAAAGCTCTAGTTGTAAATAAAGCTCTACCATATATTTGGCTCAGATAAATCTTCACCTTCGAGTGGTAATTAAAGTTGGCATACCTGCCACAAACCAATATCTCCATCAAGACCACTTGAAGCCATCTCCTACAAGGCTACAACAATCCAAAAAGACACGCCCACCAAACACAGATACTACACTCCTCAATCAATCAAAAGTAACACCAAGAGCCATCACATTAATCACAAAGAGAACATTAAAGCATAAGGGGCAACAGCAACATTCCAGCCAAATTGGATTCTCACACTATAGCAATCATAAAATGCATTGGATATCACCTGCAACAATTAAGATAACTAGGATGCTTCGCTGCCTTGCCTTAATATTGCATTCCATCAATCCATGCGTGACACGGCAAAGCAAACTCCGCATCATTGAGCTTAATTCCTAAAGAACTTAAGTCCTCATCCTCCACAGATCCAACGTAATACAACAATAAGTCAGAAACAATTTAGGCCACAACTTCACCATAGAAGGAACTCACTTGACACCCCAAGCTAGAGAACTAATAATAGAGAGCACAATAGTAGCCGTGAAACCATGACCTATAGCAATAATACAAAGACACCAAGGCCTTCTACACTAGCAGCAACAAGGCACCCCTAGAGATAACAGCTCACTGTATCAGCAATCTATAGCACCGAAATCAACCAATGCTAATATCACATAATCAAATCGGAATCAATTTAAAACCATGAGAATTTGATGAATCCAAGTCTATAACACCATTCCGAAAGACGAAACATCTGAATTCACCCCAAAACACTACCAAAATCAAATATGAAAAAGATTGGGACTGAAAGACGCATTTCGGGATGCAATATCTCTATGAGGCATTTTATCAAACAGCTTGAATGCGTAAATTGTTGACAACACAATTTCAGACATGAAAGGAATGATTTCAGTTTAAGAAACAAACCAGTAACGAAGTTCAATTTCAGAAACAGAAAAATAAAATTTGATTTCAGAAACACGCAAGAGAGAAGAAATCGATTTAGGTCAGAAAGGCACAAACCGATTTGCAGAAATTGATGAGAAGTGGAGGACGATTCACAGCCAGAGAGAATCGATGAAATCACATGTCCCTAAACGATCCAGAAGTTTGAAGACAGAAATCAATAATTGAAATCGAAATCGCACATTCAGTTAGGGTACAGACTCGCAAAAAGATGAAAACGAATCAAGATGCTAAGAGAAGGAAACGGCGATTTGAAGTATAAACCATAGAAGGAGAGTGTTTCAAAGAGGAAACAGAGAACGATAAAATTTCAGAGAAGAACCAGAAGTAACCGCAATGAAGAAAGAGGAAAATCAAGAACAAAAAATGGGAGAGAAAATAAATGAAAAAGAAACTAATAAAAATAAAAAAGAACCCACAGCGGAAATAGCATTCATGAAAGTTGTCAGCTGTGTTCGGGGGTTATCGTCTATCGTTGGCCTCTATGGTAGAATCAGTTGGGGCCTGAGAGGCGGTGATGGATACCATGTTGAAAAACATGGCATCCATGAAAATTAGGGAGAAAATTTTAAAAGTCTATTATATTGAAATTGGTAAAAATATTAGTTAAGAGAAGAAAATGAATACAAATGAGTGTACTATCTACCTTATATACTAACTAACTAATGGGCCTTACTACTAACTAACGGGCTTACTATCTATATTTTAACCATCAACGTTATATACTAACTAACTAATGGGCCTTACTACTAACTAATGGGCTTATTATCTATATTTTAATATAATATCCCTTGTTTTAGCTGCCAAGTACCAACATTTCATTTTCACTTTGTGGCCATAGGGAGAAGTTTGTTGTGCAAGTTCTCGTGTGTTTGTTCAAGAAGGAATCTATGATGAATTTGAGAAAAAATTGGTAGAGAGGGCAAAATCTTGGGTCATTGGTGACCCTTTTGACCCTAAAGTTCAACAAGGGCCTCAAGTAAGGAAACTTGTGACAATTTTTTCTACTGATTCTAAATTTATAAATATAACATATATATGTTCAACATTTGTCGTCTAACAATTTTTTGTATATCGTAGGTTGACAAAAAACAATTTGAAAAGATTCTTACATATATAGAGCATGGAAAGAGAGAAGGAGCCACCCTTTTAACTGGGGGTAAAGCAGTGGGAAACAAAGGATATTATATTGAGCCAACAATTTTCTCAAATATAAAGGTGAATATCAAATCCACAAAGCTCTACTAAAAATTGTTAACTATCTTAGGCATAATTAAATAACTGACCATATTTTATATTGTAAAAAACTATTAACAACCTATTTAGGAGGATATGCTTATAGCACAAGATGAAATATTTGGTCCTGTAATGACGCTGAAGAAGTTTAAGTAAGTCTTTTTTTTATGGTTTAACCGCAATTTTGGTCCTCCTATTTTATTAAATCCGTATTTATTTATTAAATTGTTGGATTATATATATAATACATGAACAACACAGGACCATTGAGGAAGCAATTAAGAGTGCTAATAACACAAGATATGGCCTAGCAGCAGGGATTGTGACAAAGAACATAGATATTGCAAACACAGTGTCAAGATCCATTCGTGCTGGAACTATTTGGATTAACTGTTATTTTGCCTTTGGAGATGATGTTCCTTTTGGAGGGTATAAAATGAGTGGATTTGGAAGAGAATATGGATCGGAAGCACTTCACAAATATCTACAAATTAAATCTGTTGTAACTCCCATTTATAATTCTCCTTGGCTCTAAAGTGTTCTTGTGCATCATTTTTATTTGTATCATTAAAATAAATTGTGAGACATTTGCATAAACATGAACTTGGGATGCACCCGCCATAAATTCTACTTAAGAAACCATTAATTTTCAAGTTCTTTGAGCTGATTTTGCACATAATTTACATTTACCCATTATACTAATATATTTTTGTTACTATCACAAAATTAATCACTTTTGGTACTAAACAGCCATATGTAGCATTGAACATATATGCAGTGCTTTACATGTTTAAGGCGCATATATAATATATGTGCAGGTTCTATAGATAAACTAGAGTATTATTGATCAACAAATAACAAATGAGAAATAAGAACGACATTACTAGCCAATCTAATAATAGGCTTCCAAACGCCGACACCAAATTGAGAATCTCATGTCTAAGTGTTTTTATGCATGAGTGCCTTGAAAACAAAAATGCATTACTGATTCATACTACAATAATGCATTATTAACAAGGCTACAAGCATTATTGTAGTATGATTGCCCTTTTTTTTAATACTATTAAATTTTAGTGGAGATCGGATTTCTTTTGACATACACATTATGGATTGAAATGTTTTACCTACTGAGATATGAAAATCTACCATGATTAATATTTAAATGAATTGGATTTGGGAAATCAATCAATACTACAAAGTAAAAACAATCAAATTTTAGTTTGGATTTGGGAAAAATGTATATTGTCAAATTAAAAATTAAAAGTAAAATAAGACTTGAATTAGTCTCAAGTTTTTAGTATTTATAAATAAAAAATAATTATACAACATAATTTATGATAAAAAATAATTGAAGTTTATAAATTAAATAAGACAAAATTAATGTTCTTCAAGGTATCTCTTTAATATATGCGGCTTGTCACATGCCGCGCGGGAACTCCTGCTATTTTTTTTTTGCTTTCAGTTTTTTTTTTCTTTTTTGTTTCTCTCTTTTTTCTTTTCTTCTTTTTTTATTTCAATTTTTTGTACAGTTTTTTGTTTTGTTTTTGCTTCTTTTATATTTTGAAGAGTACTTTACAGTCTCGAGAAAAATTAGATGTTTAAATATGTAAATTTTAGTCTTCAATAATTGATTCATTAAAAAAGTAATTAATTTCATGAAAAATTAGGTAAAGTAAGATGTTAAAAAGTGTGTTTTGGTGTACTTGATGGTATAAAAAAACTATTTTGTAACGAAATACATAAAGTGAAATGTCAAGTTGTATGTTTTGAAGTACTTTGGGATTCAAAGAAATTTAACTCTTCAAAGAAGTTTTTTCGTAAATAAACGGTGAGGTAACAGTGTATTTTGGGGTACTTTAGGGTCCCGAAATTTTTTTAGATGTTCAAGTACACGAAGTTCGATCCTCAATAACTTTTTCTTTTTAATTTTATAATTCTTATTTAATTTATATTTTAATTTAATTTTTGTTTACAAAAATTTCAGTCACATTTACAACACATCCCTCAACCGTACTCTTTCAACTTTCTTTAGATGCTTCTAATTTACTGGTAATTTCCATTCAACTCAGCACGATTCCATGTGTTTCACTTTCTATTTGTGTTTTCTTCTTTATTTTGGTCATTTCGCACCAAACGGGTATTTAAACCATTCTTTAATTGGTTTTTATGTTTTTATATTTTTATATTTTTATCTTTCTTTATAATTCGAGTACAACGTTGCTACATTGACTCCTGAGAGAACTTCAGCCATATTACATAGAACCTTCCTCATCTTCTTATTTTGGGGTACTTTAGGGTCCCGAAATTTTTTAAAATGTTTAAATATGTCAAGTTTGTTCCTCAATGACCTTTTGTTTTTAATTTTATAATCTTATTATTTAATTTAATTTTTAGTTACGTAAACTTTAGTCACATTTACAATAGGTCTCTCAATCGTACTCTTTCAACTTTTTATAGGTGCTTCTATTTTATTTGTAATTTCCATCCAACCCTACACGATACCACGTGTTTCATTTTCTATTTGTGTTTTCTTCTATGTTTTGGTCATTTCGCACGAACAGGTATTTAAACAATTCTTTAGTTGGTGTTTATATTTTTATCTTTCTTTAAAATTCGAGTACAACATTGCTGCATTGACTCCTATGGGAACTTCAGTCACATTTACAATACAACCTTCATGATCTTCTTTCAACAGGAACTTCAGTAGCATTTACAATAAAATCTCCAAAATCTTTTTCAATTTTGTATAACTACTCTTATTTTATCATAGGTTTCCTTCAACCATGCTTGGTATTCAGCGTGTTTCACTTTTTAATTGTGTTGTCTTTTTTTTTTAAAATTATGGATTAATTTTTTTATTTACATTTGATGAATGTGGATTATGTTATTAAATTTTTTTAGACTTTTTCTTCTTATTTTATCAAAGGTTAATGTTCTTTTTAAAATTTATAATATTTTTATTAAAATTTATATTTATAATTTAATTTTTATTCACAGTTATTAGATTTTATATTTTGCAGACTAACACCATTTGCCCAATGGCATAGGTTACCCTGGGTCCCGGGAGTCGATCCCGTGCTCCTGATTTTGATTCTCACAGTTGACAAACTCAGTGTTGACCAGTGCAAAATGTGCATTCAAGCACAATGAGATATTAGTCTTTCGAAAAGATTTAATTAGTCGATATACGATAGAATTGTCGCTCTTTTTTCTAACTTTAGCTTTTTTTCTTTTTTGTTTTGTCCTCTTTTTTATTTTAATGTTTTCCATTTTTTCCTTTTTAATATTTTAATGAGTACTCTATGGTCTCGAAAAATTTTAGATGTTTAAATATGTGAATTTTGTTTTTCAATTATCGATTTGGTAAAAAAAAGATTTAATTTCATGACAAAATACATAAAATGAGATGCTAAATAGTGTCCTTTGGTATACGATGTTAACCAGTGTGTGTTGAGGCACTTTAGGATTCAGGAAAAAAATTAGCTGTTCAAACACCCGAAGATTTTTACTCATCAATTGGTTTGGTCAAAAAAAAAATAACTTTGTGACAAAATAGGTAAAGTGTGATGCCAACATTGAATTTTGGGGTACTTTAGGGTCCAGAACAAATTTTATATGTTCAGATACGTGAAGTTTGTTCCTCAACAACCTGTTTGACGAAAAATAAAAAAAGTACGTGACAAAATACGTAAAATGTGATGCCAAACAATTTGTTGAGGTACTTTAGGATTCAAATTTTTTTACATGTTCGGACACAAAGCTCATTCCAAAAACCCTTTTGGTGGAAAAAATTTGTGGGCAAAATATGTAGTGCGATATTAAATAGTGTTTCTATGTGTTTCTATTTTATTCAAATATTCAAACTTCTTTCTTCAAAAATAGTTTCAACTTTGTATATGTGCTTCTATTTTATTGGTGGTTTTAAATGAAACTCTGCATGATACCTATACGTACGTGTTTCACTTTCTAATTATGTTGTCTTATTTTCTCTTTAATTATGTGTTAAGTTTTTATATTTACATTTGATAAATATAGATAACGTTATTAAAGTTTTTTAAACTTTTTCTTCTAATTGTCTGTGAATGTTCAATTTCAATGTATGTTGTTATTAATATTCTTTACGTTTTTTGTCTTACTATCTATGGATCGATGTTGAATTTCAATGTCTTTGTTAATGTTTCTTTTTAATTTTATAATATTTTTATTTAATTTATAGTTTTTTAATTTAATTTTTATTTACGAGAATTTCGGCCACGTTTACAATAGATCCCCTCATCGCCCTCTTTCAACTTTCTATAGGTGATTCTATTTTATTTGTGGTTTTCATCTAACCCTGCACGATACCCATGTGTTTCACTTTCTATTTGTGTTGTCTTCTTTATTTTGGTCTTTTCGCATCAAACGGTATTAAAAACATACTTTAATTGGTGTTTAAATTTTTATCTTCTTTCAACGGGAACTTCAGCCACATTTATAATACAACCTCCACATATTCTTTCAACTTTGTATAACTGCTCCTATTTTATCATGAGTTTTCATACAAACATGCATGATACCCACGTGTTTTAGTTTTTAATTGTGTTGTCTTCTTTTCTTTCTTATTATGGGCTAAGTTTTTAAATTTACATTTCATAAATATGGATTTTGTCAATATTCTTTTTAAATTTTATAATCTCCTTATTTAATTCATTTATAGCTATAATTTAATTTCAATCCACAATTATTTGACTATATATTTTACAAACCAACATCATTGGTCCACTACTTAAGCTACACTGGGACACAGGGTCAACTTAGTGCTTCCCAGTTTGATTCTTGCAGTGGACAGAAAACTGTTGTCTTGAATGATTGGTTTATTAAAGAGGTTTTCCCCTTCCGGTTTTACTTTAATTTTGTTAACTAAAAATTAGTCAACCCCGTGCGTAGCACGGATCAGGAGGCTAGTTAATTTACAAACGGCACAAGCTTTAATATGACTATACATTTTTATTCCTCAAATTAAATACGCCATTTTAAAGAAGGAAAACTTATATGTGTACTAATACTTTTCAAGAACAACCACCATGAGACTACACATATAAGTTTTTCCTTCTTTAAACCAAGGCAAGTAGATACCTGCGTCTCTTAACAATTTAGTCTTGGGTTCACCTCTTGATGTGTGTATGGAAAAATATTTGTTGCCTTGGTTTACCAAAAAAATACTTTTCCAACAACTTATTTTTTTATATCAATTAAATTTTTATTTTTCGTATCAAAGAAAATTATATTTTTATTTTAAAAAACTGATTTAAATGTATACTATTTTATTTGACAAAAGAAAGGATTATGAAGTCTTGTCAAAACATTCTGATGTAAAATCCAGAAAAGACATCAAAAAGGAAAAAGTACCCCTACAAAAAAATGTTGGAGGCTAGGCTGATATATATTTTTTGGTTCGGACCACCGCTGGCTACCCACGGATACCACATGATGGTCTCCTTGTTGTGGAAACTGGCCATTCTTTTGATTTTCAATATGGATTCTGGTTGTAATTTATATTTTTGTGTTTTTGGATATAAAAGGATGAATAATGGGGAAAGGGAGTGAAGAATTTTGTGGGTTTTGGGATGGGGAGTTTAGGAACAGTTTAAGACTACCGAGAAAAATGAATTGATTTTTGAATTCGTG
Organism: Astragalus glycyphyllos; assembly: GCA_963573325.1. NCBI lineage: Eukaryota > Viridiplantae > Streptophyta > Magnoliopsida > Fabales > Fabaceae > Astragalus > Astragalus glycyphyllos. The sequence continues at coordinate 82,906,751 of OY754310.1, forward strand.
CAGAAGATGGTGTTTAGGTTAGGATCAAATTTTGCACTGGCCAACATCGAGTTTAGTCAAATTTTGCACTATCCAACACCGAGTTTGTACACTGCAGGAATCGAACCCGGGAGCACCGAGTCGACCCCCGTGTCCCATGGTAGATTAAGTCATTGAGCCAACGGTGTTGGTTAGGTAGGCCGATATATACCCATGAATAAAATAACATTATAGTATACTAGAAAATTAAAACGTGTGAATTAATCATTTTATATATAATAAGTTACTACTGACCATGAAATTCACACCCCTCAAATAAAATCAACTTCTTTTTCTCTGCATTAGTCATTAAAACACAGAGAGATGAGTGATCTCTTAAACTCCTCCAGTAATGGGTTGTTCAAGATGCCCACCATCAGATTTAACAAACTCTTCATCAATGGAGAATTTGTCGATTCCATATCAGGTATAACTCTTCTATAAAATATCTTTCGTAACCCACACACACTTTAACATGTTCCACACTTCATCATCAAGTACCCAACGCAGGAACACACCTCCATCGCGGAAATTACCGCAAGGGGCGAGCAACACCGCACTTATCGGAAACTAAGTTTTCGAAATATCTTGGACTTGCTTTATTTTCTCAGTTTAAACCTCAGAAAACTAAGACTTTGAAAATTGAAAGTATAATTCAACTACACATCCGAAAATCGAGTTTCCGGGGGCCTAATTTTCTGATGACCAATTCAGTTTCCGAATGTGTAACTGAATTATATTTCTAGAAACTTAATTTTTGGAAGCATATGTTTTAAGGGACCAAAATAAATAATATGCATGATTTAATAATTTCGTTAAACGCTTATCTAATAGTAAAATATTTTGTAGGATTAAATAACTTTTTAGTCTCTATAAAATATGAAGGTTTTCTCATACCTTAAAAATGCCCAATATAATATATTTAATTTTATTTTTGATTTTATAGTCTAAGATAAACATTCATACATAAGTTTAAAAAATATATATTTTAATACAACATTCCAAGAATTAGAAATATAGTTTTTAGGATTCTACTAAATAATTTTGTTTAAAAATATTTTTTTATCAACATTTATTTTGTTTAGAAGTATATTTTTTAAGATATTTGTGTCAAGATTTAAGTTACAATTGAAAAAAAAGTCACAATTGAGGAAACTCAAAATAAAGCATTTTGTTGATAGAGTTTTTTTGTTGAAGATAAATCCTTGATATATTTCAAACAACACCTATCATCAATATATGACAATAGTTTAGTGGTAAAATTTGCTGGAACAAGGAGTCAGGCCTAGGTACAATTCCCTCAGACTATCTTTTTAATACAAATAACAGTACCATGCCTTGTGAACGGGTTGATTCGGGTCGATTGCATATACAATTCAACAAGCAACCCAAACCGCGTTCTGCAATCTTTTTAGTCCCTATAAATAATTCTTCAATTTTTCGTCCTCACTCACTTGTATATCAATTTTTGGTTCTTCAATATTTATCAATTTTCAGATAAAACTTATTAATTTTGCCCTATAAATTTTGTTTATAAAACTTATTAAATCTACAAATTTTTCCTATCACAAATATTTATCAATTTTCAGATACAACTTTCATATTCTTGTAAAAAAAGACTTTCAAATTAGAAAATATTAATTTTCTGTTTTTCTAAATTTATAAAATACTCCTAATAAAATTTTCTGCTTTTTTTTTAATGAAAATAGGAATGACATTCGAGACAATAGACCCAAGAACGGGAGATGTGATTGCGAGAATTAGTGAAGGAAATAAAGAGGATATTGACATTGCAGTTAAAGCAGCGCGTAAAGCATTTGACTCAGGTCCATGGCCTCGAATGTCTGGTGTTGTATGTTATTCTTTTCTTTTTCTTTTGTTGAGTTATTTTTACATTGGCTTTCATTTCCCTCCAATGTTTTTTGCGAGTATTTTCCGTCTAATTAAATTTTATTAAACTACTCCTTTTGTTTCTTTTCAATTGTCGGTTTTTTCGGCAAAATTTTGTTTCTTTTTATATGTCGTTTTCAATTTTCAATGTTACATTAATTACTTTTTATCAATTATTCTTCACTTTATTAATTATTTTACACTTACAGATAATATTTGAGTGGGCCAATAAGAGGTAAGAGTATATTTGAAATTTACTCTGTAATCAAAATTATTTCTTTGTTTGTGCAAAATAAGCTTAAAAGACTATTATATTACCTTAATTTATTAAATATTATCTTCCATTGTATTACCTTATTAAATACTATCTTCTATTATTTGTACCAAAAAAAAATATTATCTTCTATTACTCCTTTTTTTTTTGCAAAATACTAATAGTGACATGGTATGTTAATTAGGAAAGGGCAAAAATTATGATGAAATGGGCAGAGTTGATTGATCAAAATGCAGAAGAAATAGCAACACTAGATGCTATTGATGCTGGCATACTGTACCAATTTGTAAAGAATGTAGCAATTCCTTCAGGTGCAAATACTCTACGTTACTATGCAGGTGCTGCTGATAAAATTCATGGCAAGGTATTAAAACCATATGGGAAATTTCAAGCTTATACATTATTGGAACCAATTGGTGTTGTGGGACACATTATTCCATGGAATGCTGCCACTATCACTTTCTTCAGCAAGGTTAGCCCCTCCTTAGCTGCAGGGTGCACCATGATCCTTAAGCCTGCTGAACAAACACCTCTCTCTGCTTTGTTTCATGCTCATCTTGCTAAGCTGGTAGTATTTGTATTTCTTTTTGATTGAACAAATTAATGGTTCAATTTTTTGATTGAACAAATTAATTAATCTTATTGGATTTTCAGGCTGGAATTCCAGATGGAGTGCTTAATGTAGTTCCTGGATTTGGCCCTACTGCTGGTGCTGCAATAAGTTCGCATATGGACATTGATAAGGTAACTTTAAATATCTTATCCCAAGTAGATAGCTCAGTTGGCGAGTTATGAGATACTGAAAGAGTATAAGAAGGATTCATGACTCAAACCCTGGAAACTAACACTTCTCCCACACGTTTAACATTTTCAGGTCAGCTTTACTGGTTCGGTTGAAGTTGGTCGTAAAATAATGCAAGCTGCGGCTAGGAGTAATTTAAAACCTGTGTCACTTGAATTAGGAGGAAAGTCACCTCTCATTATTTTTGATGATGCGGATATAGACAAAGCTGCTGAACTTGCTCTCTTTGGCATCCTATTTAATAAGGTCATATTGTCTTGAGAAATAATTTCCTTTAGAAGATCATATTCCTACATTATATTTATGCAAAGCCAAATGATAAATTCGAAAATGATTCTTAAAATAGAACATTTTTTATCATAATAATTATTTTCCATTAGGTAATGTAGTTCCTGAAATTTTCTAAGAGAGAATAATGTCAATATTTTCAATTTTATGAATTATTTGAGAATTTAGTTAATATTTGGGACCATATTGTCTTATATATCTATAATCATTTTGTTTCTTCATATGTGACTTTCAGGGAGAAGTTTGTTGTGCAAGTTCTCGTGTGTTTGTTCAAGAAGGAATCTACAATCAAGTTGAGAAGAAGTTAGTAGAAAAGGCAAAAGCTTGGGTTGTTGGGGATCCTTTTGAACCTAAAACTCAACAAGGACCTCAAGTAAGGACAACATGCAATATATAAATATAATCATTTTCTGCATTTCGACGTCTCTAAGTTTTCAGGTCTCTTTTGTTGGCCGCCCACCCGGACTTTTAAGTCAAGCTCCGCCACTATTGGACCCTACTCAGTTGGCTTGGTAACGATTTTCTTTTACAGGCTGACCGAAACCAATTCGAAAAAATTCTTTCATATATTGAACATGGAAAGAGAGAAGGAGCCACGCTCTTGACTGGAGGTAAAACAATAGGCAACAAGGGATATTACATTGAGCCTACAATTTTCTCTAATGTAAAGGTAATTAATATTTCGAACTCCATTGAAGTATCAAATTTAGTATCTTTATAGATTGATAGCTAACTATAGTGTTTTCTTTCCTTTTTTTTTCTTTTGAAAACATGAATAAATCTAATTAGGAGGACATGCTTATAGCACAAGAGGAAATATTTGGTCCTGTGATGGCACTAATGAAGTTTAAGTAAGTTATGTTTTAATTACAAAGTAGAGTTTATGGAAAATGTTCATTAATGTTGAATTTAAGTATGACATGTGAATGACACAGGACTATTGAGGAAGCAATTAAGAGTGCTAATAACACAAGATATGGCCTAGCAGCAGGGATTGTGACAAAGAACATAGATGTTGCAAACACAGTGTCAAGGTCCATTCGTGCTGGTATTATTTGGATCAACTGCTATTTTGCCTTAGGGAGTGACGTTCCTTTTGGGGGATATAAAATGAGTGGATTTGGAAGAGATTATGGATTGGAAGCACTTCACAAGTATTTACAAGTTAAATCTGTTGTAACGCCTATTTACAATTCTCCTTGGCTTTGAATGTGTCATGTGTGTATTAACAAAATCAATTTGCTTTTATTATGTATTTGTATCATTATGTGTGTATCTATGTTGCAATAATTAAATAAGGGTATTATTGACAAAATAATAGTTAGTACCCGTTTGGTTTAGCGGTGGAGAGGTGCAAAAGCACTTTTGTACTCCACTTTCGTGATTTTAGTCTGCAAATTGTTGTTTGGGTGTCTCCAATGAAAATCAATTCTACCCCTCAAAATCAATTCTGAGAGAAGCTGGGATTTGTAGCTTTTACGGTGAAACAGAATTGATTCTACACCTGCAGATTTTTTACTTTCTCTCACCTTCCATTAATACCCTTCATCCTCTCACCTAAAAAAAGTTAAAGAAACAAACACACACTTTGATTTATGCCTCCCCTTCAAATTCAACATTAAAGAAACCTTTCTTTATGAGAGCAGTTTCATCCACACCCTCCACCAGGTATGTTTTTTTGTATGACTACACATATAAATTGGCTCCATTATTAATTTTCTTCTTTGCAATTTAATAATTTTATTTTTTATTAGCTAAGTATTATTTAGTGGATGTTGGCTATCCAACACCAATGGGGTACCTTGGTCCCTACCGATGTGAACGGTACCATCTTCCTGATTTTAGGCGTTCTCAAGGGTTCACAAATCACAATGAACTATTTAATTATTATCACTCAAGTTTAAGTTGTCTACGCCGAAAAGTTCAAAATGGAAACACAAGTTCAACTAGTTATTGCAACAACGTCTTCGTGACTCTATACGAGATCAAATTATTGAGTACAAGTAAAATAATTAGTCTTTATTTATGGTTGGTATTGTATTGAACTTTAAACTATATCATCTAAATGTAATTTTAATTTATATCTTTTATATGCTTATTTAGTATTTTGTTGTTAATTTTATCAAATTTGAAGTTTTCAATATATTTTTAAGTTGAGAACCATTTTGGTCCTTTCACATGTAAAAGCAATTCTAATCCAACCTATCCAAACAACAAAGATTGAAAAAAAATCATTTTTTTAGCAAAGGTATCCAAACAAAAATCACGTCAAGTTCAACTCACTTTTAACTAAAATCAATTCTACAAAATCAATTCTGTCAGAATCAATTCTATTCGCCGCAGAACCAAACGCACGCTTAATGTTGCATTTAATTTTGAAAATGACAAGTAAAATGAATCAAAATTACTCTAAAAGATCGACATGTTTTATGAATCTGACTGAGTATCTAAAATAAATACTCCCTATGTCGTGAACAAACAGTAGCTATGAGTAATTTAAAACCTCTATCACTTGAATTAGGAGGCAAATCACCTCTCATTATTTTGGATGATGCGAATGTCGACAAAGCTATTGAGCTCGCTCTCTTCGGAATCCTATTTAACAAGGTTGCATTTCCTTCCATGAAATCTTTTTTGTGTTTAAAGTGCATCATCTATTATATGGATCACAATTGACTGCAGTCACAATATTAAACACTTTATACCCATTAGATCTATAAATTGGGAGATCCTGGCCATCCATTTTTTCTTTTAAAAGAATAATGAAAAATAATTTTGGGAGAGAGATGGAGTAAGGCTACTGCAGAGAATCACAATCGTTATTATATATCTCTAAAGCCAACATTGTATACTGAAAATTTAAAATGACATCTAAAATTAAAAGTCTTTAATCTCAATAGTCTTTTGTGTTAGCTAAGTTGGTCTTTAAACTTGTTCCAAAGAGACTAATGTGATGAAAGGTTTTAAATTTTACAAATAATTTGGGAATTTCATTATTTTTTATGACTAAATTTAATATTTCACTCCAACTTATTTTTTTTCATTTGTGATTTTAGGGAGAAGTTGTTGTGCAAGTTCTCGTGTGTTTGTTCAGGAAGAGATCTAAGATCGAGTTGAGAAGAAGTTGGTGGAAAAAGCAATAGCAAGGATCCCCTACTGCCCATACTTTTGATCCTACAGTTAAAGTATCAGGATCCCAAAAATCAGTTCTAAATCAATTAAAGTATCAAATTGGGCATCGTTAGCATAGATTGCTAATTAATCATTAATAATTTCTTTCCTTTTTTCTAAAGAATAAAATTTGAATAACCTGTTTAGGAGGACATGATTATAGCGCAAGAGGAAATATTTGGTCCTGTGATGGTTCTAATGAAGTTCAAGTAAGTTATATTTAAATTTTATGCTTTTTTATCCTTTTAGTACCAAAATAGAGTTTATGGGGATGTTCATGAATGTTGGATTAAAGTATGGCATGTGAATAACAGGACCATTGAGGAAGCAATTAAAAGTGCTAATAATATCAAATATGGCCTCGCAGCAGGCGTTATGACCAAGAACATAGATATTGCAAACACTATGTCAAGGTCTATTCGTGCAGGCACCATTTGGATCAATTTCTATTTTCATGGTTTCTATAGTAAATCACAGAAGCATTAGAAAGATCTGGCCAAGTTCACAGTGGTCTACATAAACACATACCACATTTGTACGGAAAAATGGTGGTAGGAAATGAAGACTCTCAGACATTGGCATCATAAATATTTGTTCCATAAGCAAATACGTAACCTACGTAAAATAAAAGAGAGTAGCACCGCATACAAGACAGTCGATAACAATTTTTGCAATCTGTAACAAAAAAAAGTTTTGGAAAACTAAACTTAGCCAAATCCATAGTGATTTATCGGCCCAACAATGCAACGCGATCCTTTTGTATTGCCTGAGTTAAGTTGATATCAAAGAGCTCACATCGAATAGGCATCTCCATCTCATAGAAGGGGTTCTTCAAAACATAATCCGTGTATAATTCATATATGAATTTCAATAGACTTTCCATTTGTTGAGTTCCAGGCTCACAGACCACAAAGAACTTTGTTCCTGTGGGAGAGAATAAGTAATTTCATATGGTATGAATTATATCAATACTTGAAATATATACCAGGGTATGGATAGGATATCATTAAATAGCACTTCACTTAGGCACACAGATATTAAACTGAATACTATACTGCATCACAAATTCACAATGAATGCTAAGGGCAACCAATATGGCTACAGTAACAGGCTAACAGCTCAATGAAAATGCATTTATTTTCTCGCGTCTCAACAAACCATATATGGTGTAAATGCATTCATTTTCATCATCATCCAAACCATATATGGTGTAAATGCATTTATTTTCTCGCGTCTCAACAAACGAGGCAATGAAAATGCACCGAGCAGTAAGTGTTTAGTAAATTATTTCTTTGCGCCTCCTTCCAACCTAATACTATGATTTTTCACTCTAAATTTTATGTCCCAGCTATAAACTGTAAATTTACACTATTTACAACTATGACAGTTTTTGTGGAAGTATAAGCATATGAAAAGTGAAAACCTGGAAGATAACATGATTCTATAATGTGAAGTATCACTCGCCGATTAGTAATCTCCACTGGGGACCTGACTAACAACTCCAGTCCACCAAGACCAACATAATGTTGGTTGAGCAAGACTGATATTGCCAATAATTATCTAGAGCATCTAAAATAGTTATATTACACTAAATAGCACTTTTGTCATCCAAGTTTTTCAGTCTGGCGAAATTGGTACCCCAACTTTTTTTTGCTAAAATCCAAAACTTTTTAATTTGATCCCCATATTTTTTTAATTGCACTTTGGTCATCTGTTTTTCCAAAATCCATAATTTTTACGGACTAAAAGTGCAAAAGAAAAAACCATAATTTTCGGGATCAAAAGTGAAATTAAAAATATGGGGACTAAAATTACAACATTTGAATTTTAGAAGTACTAAATTCGAAAAGCGCAATTTAGCCTTTATATCACTAAGCCTTCTCTCATTTAAACCTAGCCACAGTACAGTGCCTGCAAGGTTACGTATGAGTTATTTAAAATAATACCTGTCAGTGACTGGAAGCAATGAAGATCAAATGTGTCTGCTTGGAGTAGTTCAATTCCTGAACAGCCTGAAACAGGTGATAACTGCTGAGAGATGGCATGCATTGAGTGCCATAAGCTAGCCACCCGTAAGCTATCATTGGTATCCATTCGTCCAGCAGACCCATAATCCTAAATATCAAAAAGTTAAACATAAGCTCTTTTGCATCAGATAGGGTTGGTTATAGTTACATGGATTAAATAATTCTATTGTGACTTCAAAAAATGGCGTCAATTTTGAAAGACTGTTAAAGAAGGTCAATGATCTCTGTTAGAGTTTTTCCCTATCTTTCTTTACCTATGAAACTATGACAAGAAACTGCTGCAACATAATGCAAGTATATCTAAAATCATAAATTATTTTCAATACACAATTTAGGAGATCAAATTGAGCTAACATTATTTCCATCTGCTAAGTAAATCCATATCCTAATATTATCAGATTCAACAAATATCTTCAACATGCCAAAATCTCTAAGAAGCATATTTCTTAATACCACTAAGGCACTAACACATACTGAGAAACCAATAAGAAATACAAAGGTCCTTTTGGTCATCTTCTTTAATAAAACTTGTTAGCAGAAGCACACTTTAAAGATGTTCATGTGCTAAGTGAATCTATATCCTAATATTATCAGATTCAACAAATGTCTTCAACATGCCAAAATCTCTAAGAAGCATATTTCTTAATACCACTAACACATACTGAGAAACCAATAAGAAATACAAAGGTACTTTTGGTCATCTTCTTTAATAAAACTTGCTAGCAGAAGCACACTTTAAAGATGTTCATGTGACTTGAATAACAACCCAGCGTATTAGGAAAAAAAACTACAAATTTTGGATAATTAGGACAAAACATTTTCATAGGAAAAAACAAAAATATTTCAAGTCCACAGTAGTGAGTAATGGAAAAAGAAGATTAAAACAGCAGAACCTTATAGTAGATTAATCCACCAGACTTATTGATGATGTAAAGACTGTAAATAGCTGCCATTCCAAAAGCCTTTGCACGAATCTGAAATCCCTAGCTTCAGAACAATTGAACTCAGTTAAATGTTGTTGCAGAATTTGATGCGACAAAGCAAAGGAACATTTGAATGAAAATTAGCATGTATAAAGCAGTATCCCTGTTCTACCTACATTACCTTATAGTTGCAAACCCACAACAATATTCTAATTATTCTTACTGAAAATAAAGAAACAAGTTTTCTTATTATCAAATAAGTTGGTCCATGACACCAAAGCAGACGCAACTTAAAAGCACACTCAAGATAATTTAATATGGATGAAAGAGGGGAAGTAAAACTGGGGGAGCACAAGATATCTCTCTAATCAGAAAATTCAAGATGCAACAAGGAACGTCAAAAACTAAAATGCAGCAACGCTGTTCAATCTTGTATATAGGAAATAGCAACTCCCTTGTTACAGCTGTGGGAGGAACGGCCATTGAGAAGCTTAACTTTGCAATAAGTCGTTTGTATATCTCTATTAAGTACTATCGTTGCAACAAGAGATTGGACTTTTGAAGGAGCTTTGGACCATAAAAAAGTTTATCAAGGAGGAATCCTTGATGGTTAAGAATGTGAGTTAGAAACTAACAGAATAACTAAGAATGAAAAAAACTCCAGAAGCACGTCCAAACATATCGAGCGAGAATCAGTGAACATGTCTACGACTTTTGCACAGTATGTCTCCAATTCGCAGTTCAATTTCGCCATTAAAAGAAATTTTCCATCATGCAGATAAAGGGTTGTTCCTGGGTAAAGATATTAACAAAAGGAAGAGATGGCTATGGCTTATGGGTAAGTACACATGCAGAGCAACCTACCTGCATTAAATATTACATACCCAAACCCATTCTTAAAATCCTATAACTCCCCCATACCACTTCCATACAGTTAGAAACACCAAGCCCCACTCATCACACCCAATTAACTGCAAAGTGAAAAGGTGAACAAATGGCCCCTCAGTTAAAACATCAGAACGATCCGTTTATCAACGCATCCATAGATTGTAGTCAAAACATCAGAACAACCATGTTTATCAACGCATACTAATTTTCTCAAGGAACGTCTATATCTGTACTAATGTCTCCAAATCTCTCTGATATAAAAATCGAAAACTATCTGTCTATGCAGGTCATGATTCCACTTGATAAGATTAAGGTTTGTTAACTAGAGTGAAAATGTGAAGATGCCTTCGCAAAAATACATAAAATTGTTATAGTGGATAATTTTGGCATCTAGTTTATGGGTTTCTTAAATTATCAGAAAGGAACTGAAGCATGCTATCTGTCACTTTACTATTGTTCACAATAGATCACTCAGAAAACAGCAGTAAATTTTTAGAAAATTGAAAATTGATGGTCAGAAAACCTTGATTACGAACTTTAAGAGCCATCAACATTATCCAGATAAACAGCTTGTTTGTTGCTAAGAAAATCAAGTTGCTCTACCTCAGGGGGGGTGTTAGAAAAGAATGCAGATCAGAGCAATGCTGGTTCACGGCGGTGTTCGTGTTTGTGCCTAGTGGTCGATTGGTCGTGCACAGCGGCCGCACTGTAGATAGATCGGTGGCGTTGTTAGTGTCTGAGTCGCAATCTCACCGTCTGAATCACACTGCAGAGCGGATACCTAACAAAGAAATCAAAGGGCCATCACCACAGCTAAACTTTTCAAAAGAAGATGAATATTACATTTTTTTATGTAATCTCACACAGGTACACAGTGGCGGGCAGACCTACGACACCGAGCCAAGGTACAAAATTTTTCAACATCACTATCATTAAAAAAATCATAAAAATGAAATTTTAAAATATTTAATTTAATAATTTAACTTGTGAATTTGATCTACATGTACTGTTTGTTGCTCATTTGATGGTAAACTCCTCTTAAAAAAATCCATATCATAAATAGACAACGATATTCATCAATCTTGGTCAACAAAGTTCAAAATCCTGTGCAAAATTTAGTACTAAGTCATCTAAACTATCAATGCATTATTGAACCAAACAGAGACAGATTTAGAGTTCTATTTCAAACAGAAAACATAGCTAAGGCAGATTCATAACTTGGACAAGATTGGGGGAAATTAAGAAAGGGAGAAATAAAGATAGGGAAAATCAAGAGGCAAATTCGATTTCAGATTCAAATTAGATTTTAGCAATATATGCAGATTCAGATTGGGGTAAATCAAGATTTTTACCAGTCCTAGGTTACCACCGTCGTTGGCCGCTGTTGTCTGTAGGGTTGCTGGAAGAGAGGGTGTTTCCGGCCGGAGGAGAGGGCGTCGCAGTCGCTGCTGGGTGGAGGAGAAGGAGAAATGCGATGCAGTCAGAGACAGATAAAGGTGGAGTCGCGGAGGGCTTCGATCGCCGGCAGGAGAGCTGAGTGAAGCGGTGAAACTGGAGGTCCGAGAGTGTGAGAAACGCTGAATCGAGACTGATGAAAACGATCGCGAAAGTCGTGGGAAATAATTGTCTGACGTTTTAGCGCCAACAGTAGAGTGACGTTATTCATTTTTGTCCGTTTGATCAATTCAACCATCTTAAAACTGCCACGTGTTAATCAATTTCTCTCGCAACGTTTTAATAAGCTTCAAAGAAAAACAGAGGAAGATGGCACTGCGATGATGACAAAAGCCTGGGCCGAATGGATTTAATTTTAGATTTATCAAGCAATGTTGGGAAATGTTGAAAAACGAGGTTGTGGAGTTCTTTAACAAATTTCATGGTAAGGCTTATCTTCCAAAAGTAATATCAACTTCTTTTATTGCTCTCATTCCGAAAAAACGCAAATCCTCAAGGTTTGAGGGAATTCAGACCAATATGTTTGATTGGTTTCTTGTACTAAATCCTGGCCAAAGTTCTAGCTAGTAGGTTGAAGAGAGGCCTCGCTAGTATTATTTCTAATTGTCAGTCAGCTTTTTTGGGTGGTAGGTAAATAAAAGATAAATAAAAAACTTTTTTTGACATATAATATAAATATAAAACATTTACACAACCTTTTTTTTATCTAGATTTGGTGATGTCCATAAGGTTGTCCAGTTATGCAGTCAACAAATTTGGACTACTAAATCTTAATCGAACGATCTATATTTTTAACATTAAAAACTAATATAAAACATCAAGTTATAATCTAGACCATCTGATCAAAATTGGACAGACAAGATCTATTGAATGAACAAGGCAAAATTGCACTTTTGGCCCTTTATGTTTGGGGCTAGTGTCACTTTGGTCCTTTATCTTTTTTTTTCTCGTTTTAGCCCCTCATGTTTTTTTGGTGTGTCATTTTGGCCCCTACCGTTAGTTTTTTCTAACGGACGCCGCGCTGGCAGTTAACTGCTAACGTGGCGTCCAGGTGACATGGAATCATTAATTGACGTGGCATTTGAATATATTATTTTAATGGGATTTTTTTTTTTCAACAAAAATTGAAATCAGATTGTATTTTTTTCAAAAAATAAAAACTGTTTCTTCTTCTTCCTTGCATCTGCCTATGCTTCAGTGCTGAACAAAGGTTGGTTAAGTTCCACACTGTGTTGGTTAAGTTCCACTTCACCTTCATAAAAACTGTTTCTTCTTCTTCCCTGCATTCGATTCTAGCATCAATTTCATCAATTAAACCCTCTGTTCATCGTGAAAACAAGATTCGCGTTTCTGTGTTTTCTTCTCAGTTCATTGCGAAAAACGAATTTCCTTCTCCATGATTTCGTCTTTCTATGTTTCCTTCTCTATTCTTCGCGAAAACACATATCGTTACGTTTTGGTGTTTCTGTGTTTCCTTTTCCTTCACTGTTGCAATTCGTTCCTTTTCGTTTTTGACAAATCTGTGTTTCCATGGACATTCAATCAAAAAACGAGTTTGATATTCAAAATCTTCACGTCATCCTCTCAAAAAGCCCTCAAAAAATGTTGTCATCGGAGTACCTTCCACCGGCGACCACCGTGCCGGAGGTCGTCTCCGCCGCTTTTGTTGCCGGAGGAGAGAAAGAAGAGGGAATATGATGAAACAAATGCAAGGAAGAAGATAAACAGTTTTTTTTTTTTGAAAAAAAAAATCTGATTTCAATTTTTGTTAAAAAAAATCCCATTAAAATAATATATTCAAATGCCACGTCAATTAATGATTCCACGTCACCTGGACGCCACGTCAGCAGTTAACTGCCAGCGTGGCGTCCGTTAGAAAAAACTAACGGCAGGGGCTAAAATGACACACAAAAAAAACATGAGGGGCTAAAACGAGAGAAAAAAAAGATAAAGAGCCAAAGTGACGCCAACCCCAAACATAAAGGGCCAAAAATGCAATTTTGCCAATCAACAACTGTACAAATTTCTAACTACACAAAATCAATTTCTACCTTTTTTAGGTGAATAAATTTTGTGTCCCCAAAAGATAGTTCAAATGACAAGACATGCAAATTAAGCAACATGAAGAAGTTAGGAGGAGATATCCCTTGTGTCCCCAATAATATTTGCCTATAGAAAAGTGAATTAAAGTTTGTTACACATCTTTTATCCTATTTTTATGCAACACAACTTTTAATCAGCACATTTGTATAATCCGCGCGTCTCACCGTCAAGGGAATAACACAGAATCACAGATGTCTCGCTATATCAACGACCAAACATAAATTCGATGATTTAATTGAATTCAATAATTTGGATTACTCGCCGAAATACGGCACCACCGATTCCATCTTTTTTCCTTTTTATAAATCCACAATCATGCGAACATGTTTTCCATTAATTATTAGTAAGTTAATTAATTCTATTTAAAAATTAAATTATTAGTACTAGTTTTGTTAAACAAAAATTGAAAATTGAAACCAAAAAACAAATGACTTTTTCTCGCATAACAACTCAAACTCTTAATTATATTAATTTATTTTGCTATAAATTCACAGTTACAGTATTTAATACCATTGGCAACAGTGCAACTGCAAGTCTGCAACGCAACGGCAACACAATAATTCAAAAATATTCAATTAATAATTGTACTACTACTTGTAGCTGGCTGGCAGACTACGCGTATACGAATTTGGCCCACGAGAGCTGTAAATTGGAATAAATTCTTTTCCTGTGAGTTGGGTTTCATTTGAAGAGATATATACAATACCTATCTTCAGACCTCAAAAATCCATTGAAATAAACAACCTTCCTTGTTTGTATTCCCTCTTCAGCCACACACAAAACTTCATCCATCTTCCTTAGCCTTAGATCTCAAATATAGGGGGGGCGCCAAAAGAAAATGAAAAAGTGGCAGTTAGTGAATTAAAAGATTAGATGAAGAAACAACAAACACAAACACTCCTCCTAATTACACTGTTTCTAACCACACTCTCCCTCTGTGCTTCAGAGTCTCACCATGTCAACGAAGCTCTCACTCTCACCGACGCTGAAGCCTCGTACATTAAACAACGCCAGCTTCTGTACTACAAAGACGAGTTCGGTGACAGGGGAGAGAATGTCACTGTAGACCCATCACTTGTCTTCGAAAACAACCGTATCAGAAACGCTTACATAGCGTTACAAGCATGGAAACAAGCCATTCTCTCGGATCCTCGAAACTTCACTGTTAACTGGGTTGGATCCAATGTATGCAACTACAATGGGATATACTGCGCTCAAGCGTTGGATAACCCTAATATACGCACGGTGGCCGGCATTGATCTCAACCACGCCGACATTGCTGGATATTTACCTGAAGAGCTTGGGCTTTTGGTAGATCTCGCACTTTTCCACATAAATACAAACAGGTTCTGTGGTACTGTACCTCACAAATTTGACAACTTGAAACTGCTCTTCGAATTGGATCTCAGTAACAATAGGTTCGCGGGTAAGTTTCCTGAAGTGGTCCTACGACTTCCTTTGCTTAAATTCTTGGATTTAAGGTTCAATGAGTTTGAAGGAACGGTTCCTAAGGAGTTATTTGATAAGGACTTGGATGCAATTTTCATAAACGACAACCGTTTCGTTTTCAATCTTCCAGAGAATTTAGGTAACTCGCCTGTATCCGTCGTCGTTTTGGCCAACAATAAATTCCAAGGGTGTATACCCTCAAGCATTGGAAACATGTCCAATCTGAACGAGATTATTTTGAGTAATAACTTGTTTCGCTCTTGCTTACCTTCGGAGATTGGAATGTTGAAGAATCTAACGGTGTTTGACGTTAGCTTCAATAGGTTGTTGGGTTCTTTGCCTGACGCCGTTGGTGGTGCCGTTAGTTTGGAGCAGCTCAACGTTGCACATAATTTCTTCTCTGGTAATATCCCAGCTAGCATTTGCATGTTGCCTAACCTGAAGAATTTTACGTATTCTGATAACTTTTTCACCGGTGAACCTCCGGCGTGTTTGGGATTGCCGGCGTTTGATGATAAGAGGAACTGCTTGCCGTCAAGGCAGTTTCAGAAGTCTCCGGCGCAATGTGCAGCGTTTTTGTCTACACCGGTGGATTGTAAGTCGTTTGGGTGTAAAGCATTTGTTCCTCCTTTGCCTACGACGACGCCGCCGGTAGTGGCACCTTCCTCTCCACCAGTGCCACCAACGCACTCTTCTCCACCTAGTAATTCGCCATTTCCATCTCCAATACCTCCTGTGATATCGCCATCGCCACCCTCACCCAACCATCCGCCGTCTCCACCACAAAATTCACCACCGGTCTCTCCGTCTCCAACACCTCCCGTGGCATCTCCACCCTCAACCACCCCAACACCTCCAGTGGCATCCCCACCCTCATCTACCCCAACGCCACCGTCACCGACAACTCCGGTGGTATCTCCACCCTCACATACTCCAATGCCACCGTCTCCGCCACTAAACACACCGCCATCACCTCCTCTATCTCCGTCACCGACACCTCCGGTGCTTTCCCCACCCTCGCATACTCCATTGCCACCGTCTCCACCACTAAATTCCCCGCCATCACCTCCCCTATCTCCATCTCCGTTTCCAACACCTCCGGTAGCGTCTCCCCCATCACATACTCCAATGCCACCGTCTCCACCCCTAAATTCTCCCCCGCCGTCACCTCCTCAATCTCCGTCACCGACAACCCCTGTAGGGTCGCCGCCGTCAACAACTCCAGTGCCACGGTCTCCACCATTAAATTCACCACCATCTGCTCCTTCTCATAACTCACCACCGCCTCAAACTAATTTACCTCCTTCCCCTGTTCATTCACCGCCGTCACCTCCTTCCCCGGCTCATTCACCACCGTCACCTACTTCACCAGTTCATTCACCACCCGCACCATTTCCATTGCCCTGTATAGAACCACCTCCACCTCCACCTCCATCACCACCACCTTGTGAAGAGCATTCACCTCCGCCCCCACCATCATCATCTTCCTCACCTTATCTCCCACCACACCCCCCTTCTTCCCCATTACCACCCGTGCATGTTTCCCCATCACCCCCTGTTCATTACAGTTCCTCACCTCCGCCACTACCGGTTTACCATTCACCGCCGCCAGCATCACCGTCTCCTCCACCACCTGCACCTGTATACGAAGGGCCTTTGCCACCCATATTTCAAGTCCCATACGCATCGCCTCCACCACCACCATTTTATTATTGATTCTTTTGATATCTTTTCTCCTCTCACTCGGTCATCTACAAAGAACTGAAGTCAAGTTTTTGTTATTGCTGCTGAGATCGTCCTCAATTATGCGACTCTTGTCGCTTCCGGAGGAAAAACTATGCAAGAGAAATATGTGGAATACAAGGGAGCATTGTTATCAAAACAAACAGAAGAGAAAAGGAGAGGTTGCAGAAATGTGGATTTGAGAGGATAAAGCCTCTCCGATTGTCAAATTAAAATGGCAGAGGAAGAGTAGATAGTAGAGAAGATAATGTATGTACACGGTGTCCTTTTTTCATGGCTAAAAACACAGCAGTAGTTGCACTTTCAGCAGCTGCTGCTGGTTGTTTGTTGAGTTAACAATCCTATATTTTAAAAAGAAGAAGCTTTTGTTTCTTTAGCCTTTCAATTTCCTGTATTATTTATGAACATTTCACTTGTTTTAACTCATTTCTCTTATTAGTCTCTCAAACCTGTTTCTGATATTAGTGAGATGAGATTATTGATTCCAATACTTCTCTTCACTTGCTAGTATTTATGAATTCATAGTACTGGAACTATACTAGGCTGTTTGTTTGCAAGTATCTTAGTAATGTAATATAAAATTACTAGTATTAAAATCTACCTCAGGTAATTTGGCGGGGGTTATAATTTCATTCTGCTTTTAGATGCCAACACTGTTTAAGAACTCCAACTTCATATTGTGTAACCATGGTTAGCAATTTTTCACGGCTTGTCTTGGAAAGGATCTAGTTATATGGTTATATTTTTTAATTCCTGTACGCGCAAAATTGAATGAAACGGGACGTGGGCAGAGTGTAGATGTAGAGAACAGAAAGATAAGGTGTTGCCGATTGCCAAGGAACATGCTTGAAGTTTTTTTTTTTATTGGTCGACGTGCTTGTAGTTTGAATTAATATTACTACAATCATCGAACCGGACAGACAAAAATATCATGGTGATGGGGCCTGGGAGTAGTGAGTAGAAATCCCAAGGACCGTTGAGGAGATTTTGCAAGAGTCAATATATTTAATGTAGTCCGTAACCCTCCATGTGCAAACTGTCGTCTTATTTTGAGATCTGAATTACACATTTTCCCATTTCATTGTCAACATTATTAGAACTGTTAAGCTTGTGGAGGAGAGTACTGTTAATTTTAGAACTGTTAAGTTTGTGGAGTAAAATAATCAATAAATTACAGTTAACTCATTTACGAGGCACTGCGTGTCTGCAGTGAATCTTTGATCATCATCATATCTCCTCGACTCTTGGTGCCAATTACTAATCCCTCCGTTCCTAATCTTTGGTACTTTTGGCTTGTTACACACATATTAAAGTATCATTAATTTGTGTTGTTTAAGTACTAAAATGCCCCACTTGTAGTTGTATTGGGATAATTGAAGTTAAAGTAAAATAGTCTTGAGACAATTAATTCATGCGTTGGAACTCTAAAAGGATAAATAAATATAGATGGTATATTAGGAAAAATTAGGTGAATTGTACATTGGGTTTTTAAAAGTACCATTGTTTTGGAACAAAAATAAAAGGCCAAAAGTACCAAAGATCAGGAACGGAGGGAGTAGTTGATTTTCTTATGACTAGAAGTGTAATATGTCACATTGTTGATTAAAAAGTAGTAGCAACAACTTAATTTGGTAAAAAGAATTAACAATTTTTTGGGTCATAAGAGAACCTGTACTGCATTACTATCATTTATCACAAACAAATAGAAAGGCAGGCCACTCCCAAGCAATTCATAACATGAGAGATACGCATGCATCTCTCTGGACTGAACTCAAGCTAAGGCGCACAAGCCAGTGCCAGTAGAGAAATTTGGCCCAATCCCACCAATGGTTTGCTTGTCGTCACAGAGCTCCGTGTATGATCATTGAGTTAGTGGGTTACTGGTCAGGAGTCACTAGTTGAACCGCATAAATGGGTGTGGATTAGAATATTTTTAAAAAATTATAACTATGTAAATTTCATACCTAATTAAACATGTCAAATTTACTTATGTATAACATGATACAAGTTTATAAAAATGTATTGTTTGGCTTAAATATATTTTTGGTCCCTGCAAATATGGGATGTTTTAGTTTTAGTTTTTTTTTTAAAAAAAAAAGTCCCTGCAAAAGCAATTTTTTAGAAAAACAGTTCTTTGGTAGACAGACGTTGCAAAAAATGCCTACGTGACTAAAGATGTCTGAGTTGTCATTTCTTTTTCTTTTCTATTTTTTTATTGCTGAGATAGACTGTCATGTCATTACTTTAAAGTAATGTTTATTTTAAATTGCATTTCAGGTTGAATTCTAAAATGAAGCAATGGTTCCTGTATCTCAAACCTTCACGTGTTCTTCATCTTCACTCAGCTCTCTCTCTCTCTCTCTCCGCATTTCTTCATATCTCACTCTCTCTCTCTCTCACTTCTCATCACTCTCAGTAAACTACTGTTGATGTGTAACGGAAGCCGCAAATCAATAATAAAAGGAGCCCTAACCCCCCCCCCCCCCCCCCCAAATCACAAATCTCAAAAAATAATGCGAGCCTCTTGTTGGATAACGCAGAAGCACCATAATCCCTAGCAAGGATTCAACAATAATAAAGGAATCTGAAACATCAAGATACCTATGTTACCCTCTCATTGTATCGTTTTTGGTGAACACTGTCCCTACAACACCCGTCGCCACTACAATGAAGCCGCACCAGAGTTCTCTCCCCTGTATTTGTTTTAACCGCGTGATTGAACATTGAAGAATTTCTGGGTTAATTTGGGATTTGGGGTTAGGGTTCAATGGTTACCAAATGTTGGGATTTAGGGTAGGGTTCAATGGCTACTAGAAATTGAGATTTGGGGTTAGGGTTCAATGGCTACCGGATGCTTCTTCCTCCTTTACCCCAAATCCCTGCAAGTGAGTGTAAACATTGAAGAATTTATGGGTTTTTTTTGGACAAGAAGAATTTATGGGTTTAATTTGGGATTTGGGTTCAATGGCTACTAGATGTTGGGATTTGGGGTTAGGGTTCAATGGCTACCAGATGCTTCCTCTTCCGAACTCTTCGTTTTTGCGAGAGGGGGAGAGTTGTGGTGAGAGGAAAAACCTATTCGTAAAGATAGAGGACCAATGAGAGAATCTGTGGAAATGCAGAGGAAGAGAGAACCAGCGAGATACTTCTTTTTCCTTTCCCCTCTGAAATCTGTTGTGAGAGAGATGAAGTGCAAAGGAGTGAGAGAGAAGAGGGAAGATTGAGAGAGAGAGAGATGAAGTTAACAGATGAAATTAAAGAATAAATAAAAATAAAAGGTAATGACATGACAATCTCAGTCAGCAATAAAAAAAGAAAGAAAAGAAAAAGAAATGACATTCAGACATTCGTTAACCACGTATTTGTAACTTCATCCAACACATTTTTCAAAAAAATTGTTTTTGCAAGGAATTTTTTTAGGGAAAAAAATAGAGTAAAATGAAAAGACCCCAATATTTGCAGGTATTGAAAACATATTTAAGCCAAGTGTATTTTAACACTGTTGGCCCAGACCTGTTAATCAGTCTGTTTGCTCCGAGACACGCCAGTTGGCTGACATCACAACCAAGACTATAGTTCGATTTCAAGTCCAACCAGCTAATCCAAGCCAGGACAATTGGTTGGCTGATGGACAGGTTGCAAAGGTTAAAGAAGGGTCATCAGCTACCAAGGTCAATGAATTAATTAATGCCCATCATGGTTGGGATGTGGAGGCTCTTAGGAATCACTTGGAGCCTACCTATGCTATCTCTGCTATTCAAACTCCAATCTCATGGACCAATCCTTTGGATTCCCTATATTGGCCATTCACGAAGGATGGGCTATACTCAGTCAAATCTGGGTACAGGAGGATCTTGGAGACCAAGCAGATGCTTACTCATAATGCCTCTCCTTCTGCAGCTACCCCAGAGGTCATTTGGCAGAAAATATGGAATGCAAAGGTGCCACAGAAAGTTAAACATTTTATGTGGAGGGTATGTCAGAATGCTATAGCTGTAAAGGATAACTTATTTATAAGAAGGATTGCCAGGAATGGGATGTGTCCTATTTGTAAAAATGGCCAAGAAACTGTTGAACATACTTTCCTACTATGTCCTTGGACCAGACCTATCTGGTTTGGAGCCAACATCTGCACTTCACCTTCTGTGCTCAATATTTCCTCCTTTAATCTGTGGTTACTGGAAGCAATGGATAAATGGGTATCTATGGGATGTGATGACACCTTATATACTTCCCAAATGTTCTATATACTGTGGCTAATATGGAAGGCAAGGAATGACCCAATCTTTAACAACCGTAACCCCAATCCATTGACTACCCTTACACTAGCCAAGGCTCGATGTGCTGAATTTGTCCAGACACAAACAAATCAGACTCAAACAGTTCCCTCTAATCCACAACATTCACTGAGTTCCTTTGGTTGGCGACCTCCAACGGTGGATAGTATCAAAATAAACTTGGATGTTGCCTTTGATAAGGGTAGAGTACTTACAGCGATGACTTCCAGGTTATTTGCTCCAAATGCTTTGGTCGTTGAAGCCCTAGCCATGAGGGAAGCTACTTCTCTTGCCCAATCGATGCATCTCACAAATGTAATGCTGGAATCGGACAACTCCATGGTCATTAGTGCATGCAAAGGGGAAAAACAAATTAAAGAGATCCAAGGAATCATAAACGATATAAACAATATCAAAGGAAGCTTCAACTACTGCGAATTTACCTGGGTCAAACGCATCAGTAATAGAAGCGATGGGGAAAGCCAACTTATTACACAAAAATTGGCAGCTGTACCCTCCTGATCCCTTGAGAACCTTAATTGTTGAAGACGCTCGTGGGTGCTGAAGACAGTCATACGTTGAATCTTCGCACACTAGAGATGTTACGCTGATGCTGGAAGCTTCTTAGTCTTCTAGGGTTCGCAATTTAGTTTCCCTTCATGTGTAACTAGGAGTTACTGTATATTGAACTGATGTACTTAGCTGTACTTCCTCTAGCTTTGTCTTTTGGGTTGGGTTAGAACCCGGCTCAAATTAGCCTTTTGGGCTCACACGTTTCTTGTATTGGTTTGGGCCGGTGCCCATTGTTTTTGAATCAATACAATTTGACCAAAAAAAAACATTTGCTTGAAACACAACCGAGTTACTCAGTTTTTTTTTTGAGACGGGTTGGATTTTTCATTACTACATTAGCCATCAAACTTTATATAGTGTCCACTCCCAAAAAAAAAATCACTCTTTAATAGCGAAAACAGTTGAAAATGAACATCAACTTGCATTAAATAATTAATCAAGAGTGGAACTCGTAAGCAGTAACTATGAATTTTTTTGTTAAGCATTGGGATTTTTGTTCAAGCTTGTACCGAGAAAATTAAATCAGTAATCTAAATCAAGAGCGCAAATTCTCGTCTTAGTAACAACGAAATATATATTATGATGAGATGCTTATGCTTAATTTTTAGATTTGTACCAACATTTGAAACATGCCAAACCGGATATCCAGATTTAAATTAAGAGATTAAACTCTAGGGTACAAACAAAACTTTCAAATAAATATCAATAAAAGCAGAAGAAATCCTAAAACAAACAAAAATGCATTACGAAATTTGATCAAGCTCCAACAATTTCTGGGGTTCCCTCAACCACTGTTTCATCAGCAGGTCTGTCTACCTTGGTACCAACATCTTCCGAGTAATCACCATGAACCTATGATAATCAAATGCAGAATTTAATCAGATTTCAAGCGTTAACAAAAGTATGCATATTACAAAAAATTCATAACAGAATTGTTTCCACTCTAAATAATCAAATATTCTATATACCTGATATTCCATACTTCTAAGGTTTAGTCATGCGGTTGCTTTTAAAGTACACAGCGTTAGTAGGTTTGGTATCATGCACAAGCTAACCCACACACCCCAACCCTTCCCAAACAACCCACCACCACCCCAATCCACAGAGTCACCGCCATTACACCGCAGCACCATCCTATCCTTGTGTGCTTGCTCATTTCATTAGTTCTCTTATTTCAGGTCACAAAATGTGTTTTCAAAGATAAGGAAATGGGTACTCATTTCATTTGTTCTCCTTATACATGCTTTTACATAGATGATTAGGCACGTTTCTTATTATATGCTACCATGCTAATTTTGGTGACCAGATTTGGCTTTAGATGCTGTTTAGACCAACAATATCCCGTATGTTATGGCACCATGCTAATTTAAGATGTAATATTTGCATCCTTTATAATCACAATTATCATGATTTTATATGAAGATGCACAGGTTCTAAAATTCCAGAGCCCTCATATCCTTACTATATTGGTGCTGATCTATTTTGTATTATGTATAAACACAAGGTTAATGCACAGGTATACCACTAATGTTAACAAAATTTAACATACACCAACAAGTTCATAGAATGGTTTCCAATCTCGAGTAATCGGCAACTAAAAATGAACGATAAATCAACAGGCCAAGACTAGAAAATTGGTGGAATCCACTGAAACAGGACAGTATTATTCAAATCAGAGGAATCTAAGTTTGCCAAAAAATCTTATATAGTCAAGATTTGTTGAGAAAATGAGATGAACTTCTACCCAAAATCAGCTCAGGGGTACCAGAAGAAATAATACCATGACAAAATAAGCTCATGTAAAGAAATCATGAACTCATTGAAACTTCCATTAGATATGTGAACATGCAGGTAATTTGAAGTATTTAGACAAATAGGGCATACCTCCATCAGTTTCCCAAGATCGAACTTGGGAGCCTTCAGGATCTTAACTTTACGAATGAATACATTCTGCAAAGGGTAAATGCTAGATGTTGCCTTCTCGATTTCTTTTCCAATCATTTCAGGAATGAACTTGCGAACCAACTCTTTCAGATCACAAGAGGTTGCCTGGTTGATCATTATCTCCCTCATCTTCCTGCGGATCTGAAAAAAATAAAGATAAAATATTAAATGCTTCCTGCTGCCAGTTATGGAACAAGACCAAAAGTCCAAATTGTCATGTTTGGAAAGCATATTCACAAAATTTGGGTGAGTTTTGGAGCAAAGCAATGAGACTGAGAATGCAATATCAAGAGAAAAGGCATAATAACTGAAACAATTTATAATTAACAATGTTGTAGACAGTATACCTGTCTAACTTGGCTAGATTGGGCGTAACAGGTCCTCTTCACCTGGTTACTACGTCTCTTGGTGAACCCAATGCAAAACAACCTCAAGGTATAACTATCGGTGGTCTTCACATCCACATGAGCTTCAATCAGAGTTTGCCATTTACGCACCAATGACCTAAGCTTGTCTGTTGTGAAGTCCATTCCCTGGAGATTGAAAATAACGTAAATCATTATATTACAACAATGCAAGACAATAACACGACCAAAAGAAGTTTGATAGTAAACTTACCCAAAAGTTGGTGAGAACGTTCTTTCCTTGAACATCTTCGGCTCTCAACCTAATCTTCCTGAATGCATTATCCTCATCACCTTGAAGATCAGCCAACGAGACCTCAAACACTCTATGTTTGAGTCCTTCAGAGGCAATCTGTAATTAAAAAAACACCATATCATCACCTAAATGAGCATGTTCAGAAATTGAATTGCACATAACTTCTTCTATAGTTATGCATAAACAAATCTAAAACCTAGTGAACACAGAGAATCAATTTGTGTAGTCAAACCAATGTATCAAATTACAGAGCTAAATTATCATATCATATCATATCTATATACATGTAGATGCAGATCCATCTCAATAATCATTTCACATCCAAATCTCAAACTTAACAATGTGAAGTCGAATTCTATACATTAAGCAAATGATATTAACCCTGAAAAAAAAACAAATAAACTTATTTTGATTCAGTGTTGGAAAAAAGTTGACCTTGGTACCCTGAGTACGAGAGACTAGTGTCTTGCCAACATTCTTGACCTGGAAAATTGAAGGAGCTTTGATGTCGTACCAGTCCTTCTTAGCAAAGGGATCGGCGCTGCATATATCGATAGATAGAAGAAAAACTCAGCTGAAAAAATCAAATAAAATTAAAGCAATTGAAACTTTGGGAATGGGAACTAACGCCTTCTTCTTGCCACCCTTCTTTCCCTTCGAAATTCTCTTGTTCTTGCCAACGGCCATTGTTGTTGTTCTTCTTCTTCTCCGAACTGTAACTGTGGCTGTTGTGTTGCTGCGGCTCCAAACCCTAATAATCTTCTCAATCTAATGTCTTTCAATTTTATATACGAAAATGAAAATAATAGTCCGTAAACCCTTGTTGGACCTCGCTTCAATCTTTGGGCTTATTTTCAGCTCATCCTATTCTTATAGACACCGCTAATTTAATAGGAACACCCCCCCCCCCAATATTTATAATTGGAATAAACCTTCAAATTGGTCTCTCAACCATCACTCTCTCTCCAAATTAGTCCATAAATTATTTTAAATGATTAAAGCCCAAAGATATTATCGTAAAAGATAATATCATTGTAAAAGAATTTTGTATATCAATGGTTTGGATGATAAATGGTTCAATATGATTTTGTTTTTGATGTCATAGTCAAGATAGTGCGTTTTTAGAATTAATAGGGTTAACGATATTTCTCTGAAGTCTATGGAAACCATAAAATCCGATTTATATCCGTTAGATTATTTACTTATAGAGTTATCTTTAATACCACCCTTGACAACTAATGATCCAACTTGGTTAAATGATTGTTTATATATATATAATATTTATTTTAATGCTTAAATTTTAATGATTCATTATTATTGTTTAAAGGAGTGGGGAGAATGTACAAGGGAAAAAAATATGAAGGAGTGGGGGGGAAAAAGAGAAAGACAAAGACTATTGGTCCACTAATAAGACATGGGAGCCACTTTAAAATAAAAAACATTATGTTAAGTTAATTAAAATGTTCATGTTGTCATTGCAAAATGTTTGATAAATTAATAAAAAATAGACAATTTGTGATGAAGTGTTTAATGCCACTTAAAACTCACATTTACAATCATCAGGTCTTGAGTTCAAACCCGAAATTATAACATTCAATCTAAAAATAATCTATGTCAAAAAAAATCTAAAAAAATAATTTCAGCATTGATAGTTGAGCTAAATTTATGAATATACTTGGTAAGAAAAACACATCAATTCATTAACGTAAAAGAGTGGGGAAAAAGGAAGGCAATCTGGAGCCGAAAGAAAGCAAGGGAAGCTTACGGCGGGAAAAGGAAAAGCCGAGAAAAGCAAACAAAAATCACCAAACTAAACCAAAAGCAATCTCTCTCAGTTCTTAAATCATTTTTTAAGAGCCAAAAGTATAAGCAAAGCAAACTCCATCTCTCTCCATTTCCGTTTTTCGTTCTTTCATTTTCTCTTTTGTACTTTTCGTCTCAAAAGAGAGAGAGAGAGATTGAAAAGAGAATGGTACCAACCTCTCCAAGAAACACTGATCCAGTGTTCACTCGCAACTAGATCTGCGTTTTCTTCAGTTCACCATTGCTTTGATCTTCTCATCTCTCAACCTTCAGGTACTTGCATTTCTACATTTCTTAGATTCTTCGCTTTTCTATCAAGAAATTCTCATTTATCAGTTCAATTGGAAACCTATAATTCCTCTTTTTTTTCTTCCGCATTTGCCTATTACTTGTTCCGATGTTTCATTCTAAATATTATGTGAATATTGGCTTTGAAGAATTTAGAATTTCTGTTGATATGTTGTTTTTTAACAATTTTTTTGGCTGAAATTTTGGTGGATCATGTGTTCATCTCATGGATGTTTAGTTTCTTTTTTCTTCATCGCAAGTAGTTTGTAGCCATTTTCGTTTACGGATGGAACTGCTGATTGCATTTTGCATTTTAGGCAGTTTTGATATTTGTTTGCTTAAAAATTAGGAAAAGATAAAAAGCGAAGTTCGGAGGGTTACTTCGAAGCAAACGAAACCGAAACACTCAATTGCTTCAAAAAATAGTTGAAAAATAACTCTAGGACAGATAATTTAGTATCGCGTTTTTTTATTGCTACATAAACGATAGGTTTTCATTTCATTTCTCATCCAGATTTTGCAAATATAATATATAAGCCTGTCGTCAATATTATGCTATGTACTATTTACAGTGTGGTCACAAAAATATTAAAACAGTTGTGTGATTTGATTTGGAACACCAAAATAATATCCCATTAAGTAAGATTTAAATCGTTATTCACTAGATTTGCAGGTGAGGAACTTTTAACAACTGTTTAAATATCATTTTTGATTTTTAAAACCTTGGCTTTGCTTGGAAGTTTGAATTTCAAGGTCAGTTTACAAGTATGAAGTATGACATTTGATTCCTGTAGAGGATGAAATAACAAATACTGTTGATGAAAAAAATAACTATTCGTATCTAGACGCATTCATTAAATATGAACAATAATGGAGTTTTATTTATAGGAGGTAATGATTATTTATTATAATTACTTTATCCCTTAAAATAAATTTCTAGGATTTGAAATTTAGGAGGAGGAGGAGGAGGATCAAGAAGAGGGCTCTGTTATTATTTTCGAAGATATATGGTTAACTACTTTACTATTTTTTTTTGGCGTGGAAAATACCTCTAAACTCGGGCCAAATTAGAGACAATAGGTAGAGGAGTTTCCTCAAACCAAACAAAATTAGGATTAGCCTAGGCAGACCTTGCTAGTTTTTAAGCTAATATATTTCCATGGCTCATTATACGTAATAATGTGAAATCAAAAAAAAATTATAAGACAAATTAATACAATTATAAATGATTATCCCACGATAACAAAAAATAATAATTGACTCTCCTAAAATATGAGTATTTTGCTTTCTATTCTTCGTGACCATCACCACTTGCAAGCTGTCAGATTCTGCCAGCATACTAAAGATTCCCATTTCATAAGCAGGTTATGAAGTCACCCTGAACAACACAAAAATTAACACCATGAGACGATGAAAACTAGCAAACTTTTGCAAAGTCATAGCTTTTGAAAATATGATCAATGTCTTCAAACTCAGGATCACGTCTCTTGGACAAAGAGATTCATATGCAACTCGTGTTGTAAACAGGTTTGCTTTGACGGGTAAACTAGTATGAAGCATTCTCTAAACAAGATGAATATTTTTTGGCACCGGTTTGATACTCCAAAGCTTTTTCCACACAACATCACCACCTCTTAAATTAGAACTTAGAGGATGCTCCAACCTTTCCCACATTTTAATACAGTGATAACACTCAAACCGATCAATTCACCTACTACTGGATAGCTACTTTACCATTGACAGCCAAAGAAAAGAGAATTTCGAATTAACAAGAAAATATGTTGGGGGAGGTTAACACTTCAATTGAATCTTAGTACTATGAGAGATTAATCCTTGAATCTGGGTCAGGAGATCTACAGGCTTAAGTTATTGCTATTTTATTTCATTTAAGGCTTAGCTCACAGTAATCAATCTCCCATGACAAAGATGATTGTTCTGCATTGCAGTACAGGGGAGTAGAATAGTAGATCTTATTGAATGACTCCCATTTCTTCTCTGCTCCATTCATGCACTGCGTAGCAGGGCTGTGTCGGAGAAGAGATGGAAACTGGGGAAAGCAGCAATGGTAGTCAGA
This sequence comes from Astragalus glycyphyllos, assembly GCA_963573325.1. Lineage (NCBI taxonomy): Eukaryota > Viridiplantae > Streptophyta > Magnoliopsida > Fabales > Fabaceae > Astragalus > Astragalus glycyphyllos. The sequence goes on from OY754310.1 coordinate 82,935,401, forward strand.
GATGTATCATATCCAAGGATTCTTCATGGTGCAGTCAATTCCGGAATGCATCCAATCCTTGGATGGCAAGATATGCCTATGCCTTGATTTTTCTTGTGGCTAATCTGTTGGCATGGGCTGCTCGTGACTATGGTCGTGGTGCTTTAACGGAAATGGAGAGTAAGATTGCTTAAATCCTTAAAGTTATGAACATCCCATTGCCATATATCATTTAATCTCGCGATGCTTCTTTCAGACCCAGTTTTTATGCATACAAATGCCATTTGTAACTTATATATAAATTGAAATAGTTTTCATTTTAAAATTAAATCTGTATACTGGTCCTGGAAGGTTTACCATGGGGTGTAAACCTGACATCTCATCTACATGCATGCATTATTTTACTGACATGTTATGAATTAGATATTATGATTAATGAAGAATATCCAGAAATTCTAAATGAACATCTTTTTGTTTACTGATCATGCAATTGTTTGATGACCAAAATGGAATGAGAAACCAATTAATTTATAGATTCTTAACAGCAGAGAGGCTTGTTTATCTGTCTATTCTATTAAGTTGGACATTTTCAATGTTGGCAATCATTCAACTCAATCAAAAAAAATTCTTGGATATACCATGTGTCCGATAGGGGACGACTAGTTCATGTTCCATCCAATCTAAAGCTGTTAATTTCAAGGAAAACTGTTGGACAATCTACATCTAGAAGTGCATGTTGTGAATGCATCAATTGTACACGACTCAAAAAGCTATTGTAGGAAGTCAAAAACAAGTCAATCAGGCCAACATTGTTAACATTTAAGATCATGCAGTACTAAATTTTAATTTAGAAAAGATGAAGAACTAATTTGAAACTGGAAATTAAGATAAAGGACCAACGTAGTAATTTTGCCCTAAATCCAATATATTGAACTTACAGGATTAAAAGGATGCAATGGCGGAAAAGACTGTTTGGGTGCTGAAGGTGTTTTGCGCGTGAGCTTGGGTTGCTTTGTATCCTTTTCAATGATATACATAAAAATAATCACTATAGGGTTTGTACAAGGTTTGTACTTTAAGAATGATTAGTTGGTAATTCATATTCATTTATGCTAGGTCAGTGGCATAGTCCTATAACTTTTAAAGTGGACCTTAATCCAAGTTCAGATATTTTTTATCATGTTGTTTTTGTCAACTGCTGGCACTTCTAAACTGAACGAAGTGAGAGATACATGGCACTCTGGATGGTGGTCAGTCAAAATTGCTCTCTGGGTTGTCATGACTGTCATCCCTTTTTTTCTTCCTTCTATCTTGATTCAAGTTTATGGTTAGTAAATTTTATCTTTCAACAAGCCTCCTAGTAATATGCATCATCTGTTATATCAAAATATTGTTTTTGTAACCTTGTTATTCCTCTGATACAACTCTTTTCCAGGGGAGGTGGCGCATTTTGGTGCGGGGTATAGTTTTTACCTCTTATAAATGATTTCATCACACCATTTTTTAAAAACTAATCTGTGATTGTTTAAAGTGTTTCTGTGATTCTTTTTCAGAGTTTTTCTCCTAATTCAACTAATAAGCATAATTAGCTTCATCACATGGCTGAATGATTGCTGTGTGTCTGAAAAATATGCAGCACGTTGGTACGATTTTTTTTAGCTTTTCTCTAATAGAAACACACGCTTCTCAAACATGAACAATATGCTTGAGAATACTGTAACTATATAAATTCTGAGAATTTTTATCTATTTAGCAAAGCATATTCATTAATTTTTGGATATTAAGCAGTTGACTATTGTTTGTATAAAGAGGAAAGGAGAAAAAATATTTCTAATTTTCTAAATCAGTAGCTTTCCAGTGGCATCAAAATTGAGAGCCTAGAGTGGGATAATCAATTGTTGTCTGATCGATGTTATTTGAGCTATTCTAGCAATTAAGCATCAACCTACCTTAGTGCCCAGTGGTGGGGCGGCAAACCTAATATTGTATTTGTGTATTTTATCCCTATTTTAGTCGATCAATTTATTTAAGATAATATCAGGGATAGGATTCCATATGTTGAAATGTGTACCCTAATCGTCAGTTTCCATGCAGCCATATTCATGTGATGTTGTTTGCAACGATTTCATATATCGTTTGTTTGATGGGGATCATTTTGATGTACATTTGGTATACACCACAGCCAACTTGCCTTCTCAATATCTTCTTCATTACTTGGACGCTAGTACTAGTCCAACTCATGACCAGCGTGTCTTTGCACCCAAAAGTAAGTTCTATTTGTGGCCAGATCTTTAGTTGCTCAACTCACATCATCACACAACATAACTTGATTGGAATTTTCAACTTTATCCGCAATAGGTCAATGCTGGTATTCTAACTCCAGGGCTGATGGGGCTTTATGTTGTCTTCCTTTGCTGGTGCGCGATTAGAAGGCAGGGCTACCAATTTTTCCCTAACGGTTTTGCACTTGTATCGATGTTGCCATCTAATGCATTTAGCTAATCATTTATCGTTTACAAAACCTCTCTTAAGAGCTTTAGAATATTTTTGTATGCAGTGAGCCTGCTGGAGAAAACTGCATCAGGAAGTCAGATTCCGCAACCAAAACAGACTGGCTGAGCATCATTGTAAGATTTATCTATTTTTGCTTAAGAAAATTGAACTGTCTTAGAATATCTATTGAAACTTGATAGTTGTGAACATACAAATATGTATGTCTATAGTGGATTTAAACCTGAGTCTCTAGCCTAATTATATGCTCATTACCATTGTTATATACACGTATCCGTCAAATAAGTGCCATAAAAAACTGATGCTTATTCCCACAAATTATAACCCAATGCGTCTTGTCTATTGTAAAAATCCTCATTTGTATGTTTACAACAGTATATATCATATCTTCTTTATGATGGCTTGGTAATTGATTTTGAAATACTCAAAAAACATTTCTTTTCATTGTTGGTTGACAAGTGGCAATGACTGTTGTTGGCAGAGCTTTGTTGTTGCAATACTCGCAATTGTTATTGCAACATTTTCAACAGGCATAGACTCCAAATGCTTCCAGGTTGGTTCCAAACTCTGAAATTAGGTTTCATTTTGAGGTTCTCCAATACTACTCTGACAGATCCCTGCAGTTCAGGAAGGATGATACGCCAGCAGAGGATGATGTACCATATGGCTATGGCTTCTTCCATTTTGTTTTTGCCACGGGAGCAATGTATTTTGCCATGCTATTGATTGGATGGAATAGTCATCATTCCATGAGAAAGTATAGTTCCCTAAACTCCAGTATTAGGCCATTTCATGTTTTCTGTATCTTACTGGGGTTTCTATTTTTGCTCTGTCCCCCAATAGAAAAAAAAAAGAGAGAGAGAGGATAAACAAAGCAAATGCATTTACAGTTGTTAATTGCCAAAGTATTATATTCAAATCCAGAAACCACAGAACCCAATAAATGTGATTCCCATAAAGTTTTATAAATTTCTTATTTGCATGACAAAATATTACTCTAGGCTTGAGACACCTAGTACTCCGATAAGCTAATACAGTAGTATGCTGCCAGCACTCAGCAGTGCCACCTCGAAAATATTGTTACTGAAATCAACTTTTCTCAGCTTCTCACTTGTACTGCTAGTAGGTAGTTCATTTGAAGTTAATTTTGCCTGTCATTAAGTTGATGAGATGCAATACCTTTGTTATTCTGCAGGTGGACAATTGATGTGGGCTGGACCAGCGCCTGGGTCAGAATAGTCAATGAATGGCTGGCAGTCTGTGTTTATTGTAAGAAATTTAATATATTGCTGGTTAAGAAATTAAAAGATAGAAAATTTTCTTTATAAAGTGTGGCATTCAATGCATTGACGATGTTAAGTACTGCACAATTTAAAGAATGAATTTTATTTTCTTAAAGGATTCGGCTAACCAGTGCTCTAAGGTTACAGAATCAAGATATAGTAAATTTTATTGGAAATTAAAATATCGTACATTATTAATTTCAAAAGCTGTATTTTCCAATAAAAATTTGCTATTATTTATTCCTTAACCAATGTCCTTAGATCTTGATTAAGAGTCATTTAAGAGCACTGGTTAAGGAGCTTTTAATACTTTCTATTAAATGCTTCAAAATAGAGAAAACTAATTGTTGTTTCATGATAAATGCTTTATTTTTCTATATATACTTCGTACTTTTGTTTCTTTAACCAATACTCTAAGGTCTAACCAGGTCTAGCATGAAGATGTGCATTTTATCAAAGCATAATAAAATCAGATATTTCCAACTCAGATAAACAGAGCTTTACTAACTCTTTCCGTATAATTCTTGAACTGAGGCTCAACTAAACAAAGTTTATATCTTTTGACAGTGTGGATCCTGGTAGCTCCAATTATATGGAAGAGCAGACATGTTGCTTCTACTTGAGAACGTCCGAAACATTATTATCATTCTAGTTTTTGTAGTTGTTGAGGATTAAGATCTTCAGGTAATTCCATACCTCAGCTGTACATGAAGTGGACTCCTCCAGCTCTGCAGATAGGAAAAAGAGTTGCTATTGCAACATTCAGGAAATTCTTGGGCAGAAGAACTGGTTCTTCTTTGGTGGGAAGCTGACACAAATACTAGTATACTGGTTGGATTTGTTCTATTTGCACATGAAAATATAACCGTCCAAGGAATTAAAAAGGAAAAAAAAATTACTTGTACATATGTGTCAATGAGTGACCATGATGCTATTTGAGACAATTTTATAGATGCTAGCTAGATTTTTCAATCACAGTTTTCTGAATTATCGGTTTCATTGATAGAGAAGTTTTGGTGCCGACAACACTACAATAGGAAGGTGTTTTTACGTGAAAGGTTTTTGTTTGCAAGCCTGAGAACTCTATTTTTAATTGATATAGCATTATCAAGCTCAAGCCAACTGAAAGGTAGTTCTGTCCTTTCCTATTGCCTGCAACATATACCATTTCGTGACAGTCACCAGATAGCAAAGTTATTCACAATCAAAACTGGATTTTCATATGCTGTTTTATGTTTTATCCATTGCTGTAATGGACTCGAGAAGTGATAAAGGTTCTCATTTCTATAGGTAGCAATAGCGGGTAGCATACACATTCTGCTTCAAATTGGAATTTACTTGAACTACAAATACAAGGAATTTCTACGGTACTCGACGGTTGTACCGAACCCAAATACCGACAATAATTTAACAGTTAATTTCGCGTGCTTCCATGAATAGATAAGAGCTTCGAAATAATGGGATTACAGATTAATACAACATAGCAAAATTGAAAAAATAATACAAACTTCAAAAAAAAATATTAATACAACCAGGAGCACCAAATAACGCACCATTACACGACCGACGCTACAACTGCAACACATGGCTGCACTAAAAGAATTACTTATCTTCACGAAGGGGCCTCTGCACCTCCTTTCGAATTCATTAGCTCAGTCCCCTTCCTTTGGCAGAGAGATTTTTTCCCTTCATCTTTCCTATGGCAACAAACAATTTACATGCCAGGTATAAATATTTCAAACCGAACAGTAGATGACCAGCAATAAATCTCTCAATACGCTTGAGTGTTTCGATCTGACTAAGGAATGCTACAAACAACTTCAACCATTTTGGTATAGGGTGCAACAAATTGATGCTTCACTTGAGACTCAAAAGATTCCGAGCAGACAAACTTTAGATCATCCGAATGGATTCCCTCCTGCAGGAAAGGGGTTTGAGGTAGCAGAGGCTGATAAGATACCAGTCAGCTGCTGATCTAAAGTAGAGAAGGCGAAAGCAGTTCCCTCGGTACCAGAAGTCCCAATTTCTTGATGCCTACATATTCAGTAAAATGGCAAGGTAGGTAATGTGAATCACAACCAGCAATTACCAACTCTATCCAAAATTCCAAATTATAATAAATTGGCTCAGGCACAGATTACTTGCACAAACCATGACAATTAAAACTCAAGTACTTAGTAATAGCACCTAACAGCAGCCCACTCAAGGACCAATGAAAATGAGGTGTTAAAATTTGAGTGTTTATTAGGAACTAGGGGTTGACTTTGTTATTGAAGTTCATGTAGCATGAATGTCGACAAAGGATAGTATGAGAATGACTGGAACCAAAAGCCGAATATTCTGGAAAGCAAAGGAACAACAAAAACCTAAAACAGGCTATGCAAACAGTAAAAAGCATCAGGGCCAGGAAAGTTACCTTGGCATTGGAACATTGGTTGGAATTTGTTGTTCCATGTATCCCCCTGAGATTTGTACATGGTTTAGAATACAGATAAAGAGCAAATAGCAACAGGAAGAAATTAATTGATTGAGAAAATTATAAAAGGTATACTTGGTCCCATTGCTGAGGCAAGAGTTTGTGCTTGTATAGGTAGCATTGGCGCGTATGATGCTGACAAGGGTGGATTCCAGGAAAGAGACAGATTACCCATGTTTGAAGGGTGCGCTGTAGCTGAAGGTGTTACACTAGGCAAAGCACCTTGCAGAGATGACATGGAAGGAAACTACAACCAAGGAACACCAATCATATAGCATCAACCAAAATGTGCAATCAACTGATGAAATAGTGGAGAAAATTATGCCATTATCTTTTTTCTAACAAAAATTGACAGGCTATACGAAGTTTGAATTAACTGGTGAATTTACATATGTGAAAGTCATCATACTATACTTCAAATTTATGACATTTACCAGCGACAATATAATCAAGCATTTACCAAGATACACATCATTCCTATTAAATAGATAGGGCTCCTATAACAGATGCAATCTTCAGAAAGCAATTCCCACTTCAGTACATAATGATGCAAAACAAAACTAACTGAATGACTCTGTAAGATCCAAACCATGTTGTTATCTTCCACCAATGGCTGTAAAAACAGCGCTTTCTTTATAAAGCCCATCATGCACTTTAGAAGAGGCAAATCACCAATCAATTTTAAATATTTAACGACTCAATACAGCATTCACGCGTAACCTATAGAACAAGTATAACTACAACAGACAAGAATACCAATGAAAGCTACTTACAGCTGGGGCTTGAACTGGAGGTGGTTCATTGCTCACATCAAATGGATTTGTTGATTTTGACAGTTGTGGAAATTTTGGCACAGGCTGTAACATGGGAAGAAATTTATGAGAAATGCTTCACACTATTGAACTAGCTAATAGCCAAAGAATATGAAAAAGTTGGAAGCTAATAATTTGAATATTAACAGTACCACCAAATTATTATATTGAACTGCGATACCCATGCCAGGTGGTGCACCCAATTGCCAACCTGGGCCTGTAGTGGGAAAGGATGAGTACTTCACAGTGAATAGATCCTGCAGAAATCACAACTAACACTAAGATAAACAATTGTGATACACGAGAATATGCACAACATAGATGCTTTATGAAGAAATAGAATACCTCAGGAAGTTCATTTCTTCCAATTGGTTTTACGTCTACAGTCGAAGATTGTGAAACAACACTGGGTTTATCCTCATTGACAGCCTTTGATACGTGTGGCACTGGCATTGGTATGCTTGGATGCCCCTGTATCACGGGTAGAGAAGCTATATGATAGGAACCCAAGAGAAGAAAAATAGTATTTTTGAGCGGAAAACTAAGTCTATTATAGAAGGAGAACCCCTATAATCCCATGGCAAAGCCCCTCAGAGAAGAGACATCTTTTCTGCCCAAGACCTATAAGGCCATAACTGAAAAATATGGAGAATGTCCCCCACTCTCTTCTTCCCTCACCCTATATTTCCTCGCCTACTCTAACAACCTGACACGTCATGCATTCTTCCCTAACTTCCCTGTTCAGCTTAGTTGTTGGGCTTAGGCCCAAAACCAGATTCCTATTGCATGACATTTCCACAAAAGGGAGAACAAAAATGACATCTGAATTGATTGACAGAACATTTGATACGACAACTTAATAAGACAAACCTGATTAATCAAATCTCCTGGTGATATAGATTGTTGAATAGTTGGCTGACTAACAGTAGCTGGGAAGACAGGTTCCTGATGCTGCAAACTAGCCCACGGGCCCACATTATTGTGAGGCGATGCCATTGTTGATCCCGAAGTTAATGAAGTAACACTGGCCGGGAATGTCGAGAAGCTGCTCGCAGCTGAAACTCCAGCAGCAGTAGCAATAAGAGCTGATCCTGCCACGGGCCCTGCAGGTGAAACAGATAATGAGTTATTCAATTTAGCAATGTTATGATACTGTTCCAAGGAATAGCTACTGCAAGACATGGACCACCTTGGGCTCCAGAAACTTGAGCAGGTGCGAATGCTGGAACTGACAATTGGGACAGCATGGATTCAAGTGGATTTACATTTGAAGGACCCTGAGATACTTTGGCCTCAGGAGCAACATCAAAAGAGGCCCAGTTGTTATCACCAAAATTTGTTGGATTCACAAGTTGAGCTGCATTAGTTTGTTGGACTTGAGGAACTGCCAGAGCAATAGGTGGTTCGGGATCATCATCAAAATCAATAAGGCTCTTAGTAGTCCCCAGCTGAACTTCTGCTGGGGTTCTGTTGCTGGATGCCAAGCTGCTGGAAGATGACATTCTCTGCAATTATAGTAATCAGCTAAAATGATATATTTTGAATAGGTAATCATTAAAAAATGAGAGCCTTTCCCATTAGGTGGGACGCTGTCAACTTTTAACACAACACATGCCTAATAACAAAAACGAGAGGTGAGCCCTTGAAAATATTCATATTAAAGAAAGTAAATACTGAGCCACATTGTAGAGATAGATTAATGGGAGAACCACGAGGGAACGTGTTGATGTTCATACTGACTAATACTTCCCATGGTTCACATGACGTGCTCAGAAAAATTCAAAAAATAATCAAGGATAAAAACCAATCCACCAAAGGAAGGGGCTTAGCTGGAATAGCCCCAAATCCCTTTGGAGATTATTTTATCCCAGGTTTGAATCCCATAACTTCCTCTCTCCACACCATGTCCTAGATTGCTTTGTAAACTCCAAGAAAAAAAATACCATAAAACAAGCACTACTAAAATAAAAAAAATGTGAAATATATTTAGAATAGTTTCGGAATATATTGTAAAATTAATTAATCAGTTAGCCTAAGATTAATCTAAGGAGTAGTTTCCTATTTGATTAGGTTTAGGAGTCCTGTTGTATAAGTGGGCTATGATTTGAACTATTAGTAAGTACCAGACATAAGTGGTTTCTATTTCAAACATGTCAAATTAATTCCTAACTCATTATCACGACCTTTTAAGTATTGATTTTCTCTTTTCTCCCTTCTCCAATGAAGCCCTATAGTTTCAACAAAAAACTTTTAAGTAGGATAATAGTATAAGTTTTCTAAACACTCCCTCAAGTTTAGACCAGTGAGTAGTAACCAATTAGAAATTCAGATATTTGCCAGTACCACTTTAATCTTCAAAAATAAAAGATTAATAATGGAAAGTCAATTAAAGTAATGCAATTATGTATCTCTCCAAAAATTATGGCTTAATTGCACCAATGATCCCTTGTATATCTCGATTGTGCGATTTTGGTTTTTCGGTTTTAATTGAGCAAATTGGGTCCTTTTGCTATCCAGTTTGTGCAGCTCTAGTTCCTCAAGTTCCAATTACCTTTTAATTTTTGATTGAAAATGTTGACATTCTGGTTTTGCGATTGTGTGATTATGCGGTTTTAACTAAAAATTTGGTCTCTCTAGTTATATCCACATGTGACACATCAACATTTTTGGTTAAAAATTAAATGACAACTGGATGGAGGAACCAATACTGCACATTCAAAATACCTTGAGGACCCAATTTACACAATTGAAATCTGAAGGACCAAAATCGCTCAATCACAATACTTGTAGGACCCAATTCGATCAACTAAAACTAAAGGGACGAAAATTGCACAATCGCAATATCGGGGACCATAAGTGTAATTAACCCAAATATTAATAAATCATTGAAGAGATGTTCACTATTTTTCTAGCTATATTGTAGATGCTATCACGTGCTAGAGGGTCGTAGGTTTGAATCATGGAATTACTCCTTATAGATATGCAAGATAAGGCTACATAAATAGGGCCACAATGGGTCGACCCCTTGCCTAAGTAGGGAAAGAGGGAGTGGCGACATGGTGGAGGATCAAACCTCTAAAAACATCACACACCCTAAGAGGAAAGATAGATCAAGTGACTTCAAGATCCAGATGGTTGAAGTATAAGGAACATCATTGACCATTGATATAAGTTCACCTGTGTCAGTGTTGAGCCATTAGTAGCTTGTCTAATGTTCGCTTTGGGGGGTTCACTGATTCGAAGAGGTACTACATTTTCTCCCAAAATATCTCTAACAGGTCGAACCACAGGTGGGCTTGAAGAATCCAGATCGTTGGCTCGTTCAGGAGATTGGCTTTCCACCTTATTATCAGATACTCTGTGATCTTCAAATTTCCGTCCATCCCCAAACCTATCCTCACGCCGCCAATCATTGATTATTGGAGGACGACCAGGGCTTCTCTTATAATCACTGTATTTCCTTTCTTGATCATACTCAGGACTTCTTCCACCAGAATTAGACCCGTCGCTGTAACGAATATCATATGTGTCTTCATACGAAGGGCTTTTACGTCCTCCCTGATGCGTCTCCAACCTCTTGTCTTTATAGAAATCATCCCTTTCACCCTGTATGAGATGCAACACAAGAGAGTGAGATTTGCTTGATAGTTGGTACATTTAAGCAATTCTAATGCAAAAGCCAACTGTGTAATCTATAAAGCATTTATACATATCTTGCACACATAATGACATGAGCCCCTACATGTCCGATTCAAAAATTAATTTTTCATCTCCAACATAGATATACAACACAGCAGGGAAGGACCATTTATCTTTTATTTTTTAATTAATTAAAAATCTATGCCCATTTAAAGGTTTAAGCAAATAAAAAAAATTAAAGTACAAGTGTTTAGACAGGTACCAATTCATTTCCCCCATATATTCAAGGGGTTCGAATCCTCGCCATTTCTCCAGAGAAATAGAGATTTCCATTTGAAGAGAGATAGACACAAAAGTAATGGTGGGCCATCAAATCATTTTGATCATTTTAAATAATTTAATATTATGTAAAAGTTGTGTCTTTCTCTCTCATAAATGCAGCCTTCCGTTTCTTTAGAGAAATTGAGAGGATTTTAAGCCTATATTAAGATATTGTATATCTTGAGGCATATATAAATGATATATCGACATATCATATATGGATCTTTTTCCTTACACTTGCAACACACACATTGTGTCCTACAATTATAGAATTTAGTGTATCACATCTGTGCTTCATAGTTTAAAATTGAACTTGCGATACGTAGTATTTGCTTAAAAATAGCATATCCGGAGTAGACAACAGACGCTTTACAACCTTTACTCTTGGAGGTTTGTCATAGGACCTCTCACCAGTGAATCTCCTATCCACATAAACATGCTTAATAAAGTCCCGGAGCCTGTCAACATTACTGGTACCAAACATGAGAATCAGAATAATGTATTACTGGCACCAAACATGAGAATCAGACTAATGCACCCTGCAATATACCTAAATGTTAACAAGTAAATACCTACCTGCGATCAGGTAAAGAATGACGTTGTGGATCCCATTCTTTAAAATATATTTCTTTTGCATGCTGAAAGTATTAGATAGGAAAAAAAAATCAGCTTAAAATATTCATACCATCATTGACAGTTGCACTGACGAAATCCGGTGCAAGTTTTAGCAAAATTGTGCCAAAAAAAAACGTACCTGATTTCCTCCTTCTCGAAGTGCAGTAACTTCTTGTGCGGTAAATTTAGCCATGGAAATTGATTTTACTCGATGAGTAAATTCTCGGCTAGAAATTGACACAAAAAGCAGTTTAGAAAAGGGAAAGTTTATTTTCCTATCTCCAGTTCAACAGGATATGATTTAAATAAATTGTAGTTTAGACAACTCTTCCGTAGAAAAATCAGATTTTGTTTACAATTTATGATCTCCAATCAAGCAAAAGTAACATAATACTCAAGAAGTACAAGAAAAATACAATCAGTATTAAGACATTTCAGGCTTCATTGTTATTGGAGTAGTTCATGAGAAGAACATATGGAAAGCCTGTAAATGAAAAGCATATCTCAAGCTCAAGTCCATTAAAATGAGCAACACTAGTCAGTACAGTAGGTTTCCATGCACCTAAAAAAAGAATCTAATCAACAATCCTCAACCCCAACATTTTGACAATAGTATAGCTTATAAATAAAAAGATTGTAAATACTTACTGTATTCCACTACAGTTTGTGCAAATAAACGTCCAGAAATTTGTGCATATATATTGTGGTCCCTAACAAGAGAGAAAGAAAAAAAGGATTTATTGTAACTGACTTGTCCGGTTGTCCCAATATCAAATTCAACCATTTCACATTCATAGCTAGGTTCAGAAGAATGCAATTAGAACAACACTCTAAAAAGCTGGTAGAGATTATCAACACCAAAAATCAATGTATATAAAATGAGTATAAACATGCACCTCATAAGCATTCTATCACACTTTCAGATTTATATCTTCATTCGAGGTTCCTGTTTTACCATGGAATCTAGACTAGAGGAGATGAGTTGACAAGTACAAGTACTGCCGTACTGCTATCATCCCTGTGATTTTAATTTTCATAATAGTCTACATCCATGTCATGAATGAAATTTTGAGAACATTTTTTCCTGAAACTACTTCATAATTTTTTTGATTGCAAACTTCTTCATAAACTTTAAAATTCTATCTCGCACATTTTGCAAACACTTGTTAATAGTCAATATTAATAATGAAGACATAAGGCAGAAATAGCTTATAAATTAGTTGACACGACACGAGTTCCTTCTCCTTCTCTAATAACAAAAAACTCCAAACATTGGAATATTAGAGGGAGCAAAGCATGCTTGAACAGATTGCAATATCTAACTCTACTCTGATTTCCAAGCGTTGACAGTTAAATAAAAGATTTAGCAATGGTTGATAAGCCATACACTGGTGAAGTATGATCCAAAACATCTAGGAGATAGAACTTTCGTAGGAAAAGAAGTGTCACTACTTCTCTTGGAAGTGGACTTCTTAATACAAGAGGATAATTAATTAATAGACGGGAGAAAGAAGAAGATTGAAGCAGATTAAGAAACTGATTCTAATTGCCCCTCTTTTTCTTCCCATTCATTACAATCGTTGAGTTTATATATAAAACTGTTTTTCCTAAAATAGAAACTAAAAATAACAAATGAATATAAACCATAAAAGATAAATGGTTTATTTCTTCAGTTAATGTAAACGATTAACTTTGATTAGTTTAAAACTAAATGTTTTAAACCATAAAAGTTTTAATGGTTTAAATTATTGTGATAATATAATATGATATATTTAATATCATATTGCGTAAGATACGAAGATCCTCCTGGATCATGGCTCCCCCATTTAGAATCCTTGAGCTCCTGTTCAAGGTATGTTGAGATGAGGAAACTCTGTAACTGCCTTTGTTCGTAGGTACCACTTGGATTTGCTGGGAAGTTGACCTTTTCTTCCAATGCGAAAAGTCTCATACTTGCTATTTCGGTTTTCACGAACTTTTTGCTCTAAGATACAGTCCTCCTTTAATGGATCTTCTCGTTCCATCTTCAAGTCATCAACTGAAGGAAGACGAGTATCTTCATTAGGATCATCATCCAATAGAGATGGTTCAAAAAGCTTCAAATTCTCGGCATTAATGACCGAGTACATATGCATATATGGTGGTAGGTCAAGCTGGAAAGCATTGTCACCGATTTGTTTGATGATCTTGAACGGTCCATAGCGAATAGGCTTGAGTTTCTTTCCTTCACCTTGTAACCGCTCTTTACCAAGGTGTAGCCATACTAGGTCACCTTCTTGAAATGTACACGGAACACGATGCTTATCATGTCGGGTTTTATAGCGTTGCTGAGAGCGTTTCAGTTGTGCTTCCACTTCTGAATGAATCTTTGAAACTCGTTCTAGGAACTTTTGTGCTCGAACATGTTGCTCTTCTTCTGTTCCATTCAATGGCTTGTCACCTATAGTGAACGCCATATCAAAAGGACTTTGAGGTAAGTAACCCAAACATACCTCGAATGGAGACTTCAGCGTGGAGCCATGAATTGCTCGATTAAAAGCAAACTGCAAATAGGGGAGACTTTCATCCCAAGTTTTTGGGTGTTTGGAGTTATAACCCTGTAGTAAATGGACCATAGTTCGGTTAACGACCTCAGTTTGTCCATCAATTTGTGGGTGAAAAGCAGTACTTCGTTTCAATCTGGTATCCATCATTCCCCATAAAGACCTCCAAAAATGGCTTAAGAATCGACTATCTCTGTCTGATATAATCGATGTTGGGAGCCCAAAATGTTTCCAAACATGCTCGAAAAATAGCTTAGCTGCTCCTTCGCCAGTTACAGTCTTCTTGCATGGAATGAGTATCACCATCTTACTAAAACGATCCACGATTACAAACAAATAATCCTTCCCCGACTTGGTCTTAGGCAATCCTCCAAGAAAGTCCATTGAGATGCTCTCCCAAGGTCGGCTAGGTATCGGTAGTGGAAGATACAACCCTAACTTCCTGTTAGAAGGCTTTGATGTGTTACATAAAACACAACCTCTTATGTATCTTGAAACATCAATGTGCATCCTTGGCCAATAAACATATCGACGTAGATTCAATAAAGTCTTCTCTACTCCAAAATGTCCTGCCACTTTGGAAGTATGAGCTTCTCGAATCCACTGTAGCCTGTCACCATCTGCTGGTATGCACAATTGGCTTCCTTTGTACATTAGCCCATCTTTCAGTTGAAACTCACTAGTCTTTCCTTGTTGCAGCTTAGCATGAGCTGGACTAAAATCAGCGTCAGTATCATACCCTTTGGCAAATTCGGAAGGAACAATAGGTTGGATCTGCATTGCAACCAATAATGCGGAACTTATTGGTGCAGGGGGTCGAGATAGCATATCTGCCAACTTATTAGTCATCCCTTTTTTGTACTTGATTACAATATTGAATTGTTGTAGGTAAGACATCCACTTCATATGTCGAGCTTGCTGTAACTTCGACTGTGTACTTAGATACTGAAGAGGCTTATGATCTGAGTGAACCACGACTTCTTTTCCTAACAAGTAAGCTCTCCAATGTTTTACTGCTTGATGCAATGCATAAAGCTCCTTGTCATAAGTCGGATAATTCAAAACCGGTCCACTAAACATCTCAGAATGGTATGCCACTGGTCTACCTTCCTAAAGTAATACGGCTCCCATTGCATAATTCGATGCATCTGCTTCAACTTCAAATGCTTTCTGCAGATTTGGCAATGCCAATATTGGGGCCTCTGTTATCTTCCGTTTCAACAACTGGAAAGATTCATCTTGTTTCTTTGACCATTCAAATTTTTGATTGGCCTTTGTAAGAGAGTGTAATGGTGCTGCAATTAGAGAGAAATATCTAATAAACTTTCTCAAATATTGGCATGCACCTATGAAGCTTCGAACGTCGGTAACTGAAAGGGGTGTAGGCCATTGAGTGATAACTTTGACTTTGTCTGGATCCACTTTGAGCGTTCCGGTACCAAGAATGAACCCTAGATAGATAAGCTCTTGCTTCCCAAATTCACATTTCTTCCCGTTCAACTGTAGTTGGCTCGCTTGCAAAACCTTCATAACTTCAGCAATATGACGAAGATGGTCTTCCCATGTGACACTGTAGATTAGTATGTCATCTAGATAAACAATGACAAAGTTATCGATGAAAGGACGAAGTACTTCATTCATTAACCGCATAAAGGTTGCTGGAGCATTGCATAGTCCGAATGGCATAACCAACCACTCAAACAATCCTTGCTTTGTCTTAAAAGCAGTTTTCCAAGTGTCTTCTTCATGGATGCGTACTTGGTGATAACCTGATTTGAGATCTAATTTGGTGAAGTAACGAGCACCATGCAATTGATCTAGAAGATCATCAATCCTCGGTAGTGGATACCGATTCTTAATGGTAATCTTATTGAGTGCTCTATAGTCCACACACATGCGCCAACCTCCATCTTTCTTGGGTACAAGGAGCACTGGTGAACCACAAGGTGAGCAACTGGGTTTGATAACTCCTTGTTCAAGAAGTTCTTGTACTTGTTTCTTGATCTCTTCACTCTCTGTCAGTGATGTGCGGTATAAACCCAAGTTTGGTAGAGGTGAATCTCCTACCAACTGGATATCATGTTCTACAGCTCTCCACGGTGGTAATCCCTGTACATCTTGAAAAAGTATCTTGAAATCCTTCTGCAATTTTCCAATATCGGAATATTGTGAAGGTGTTAGACTTACTGCTGACAAAGTAACAACATTAGTATGTTGTTCTTGTGGTCGAATCATCAATAAAACAAACCGTCCACAAGAGTTAACCAATCTTTTGGCTTGGTTAACCGTCAGCAAAGTGTTTGTAGATTGTGGTTTACAAGCGTTGATGTGGAACTCTTTTCCATCCTTCACCAAACGATACTTGCGAAGCCTTCTATAGTGAATTGCATTACGGTCCCAAAGATACGGACTGCCCAATATAACTTGGCATACGTCCAACGGAACCACCTCGCATGTCACTTCATCGATATGCCGATTAGTGATTGCAAATTTGAAGGTACATTGTTTTGTAATTTGCATGTCAATGTCCTTCTGAATCCACCCTAGTGGGTAAGGCTTAGGATGAGGCAATGTTTCTAAGCCTACCTTCCTTACTAGAGCTTCTGAAATCAGATTCTTTTGACTTCCCGGATCGACAATTGCTTGTACAACACTTTGTTTCACTTGAATGTTTAAATGAAACAGCTCTTCACGGTTGTAGGCATTTGTAACTTCTGTTGGTGAAGTCATTAAGGCAAATGTTGTGTCAGGTTGCTTCAACTCTAGAAGCTCTTCTGCCTGTTGCACAGTCAATGTGGCCTTCCTGTCATTCCTTCCCTGATTATTCCTCTGGTTCTTGGGTTTCAACTCAGGATGAAGTATCCAGCACCTGTCTGTGACATGTTTACTGGTACGACAGTGATCACAGTAGTTCTTCTGTTTTGGTCCATCATTGTTCTGCTTGCCTTTATTCTTCCAATCAGATTTGTTTACAGTTGTTTGTTTGTCGCCCTTCTTGTCAAGCCTTTTATACTTGGCTTCAATGGCGATGGCCTTAATTGTAGCTTCTTCAATTGATTCTACGGAGAACAATTTCAGTTCTTTCTGTATGTAGTCGGCAAGACCTCCGATGTATTTCATGAAGACTTCATAATCGTCAACATCTATATCCAACACCAAAGCTTGGTTGTGGAACTCAGAGGTATAATCTTGTACCGATTGACCGAATTTCTGATTGAAGTGCTGCCATCTGTACCATCTTTCTTCTTCATATCCAACAGGATAAAATTGTTTTCACAATAACTTCTTGAATCTACTCCACGTCAATTCCGCAACATTGTACCGTTTTCGGTATGACTTCCACCATGTGACAGCATGGTTTGAGAGTTTCAAGCTTGCAAATTGGATCTTTTCAACATTAGAATATTTATGTATAGTAAAATATGTTTCTAATGTGTCTATCCAATTATCTAGTTTGTCAGCATCCATAACACCGTTAAATGTAGGAATTTCTACCTTAAAATCAATTTTTAAGGCACTTACAGGATTCTTCTGATTTCCTGTATCATCGGCGATATTTTCACTTGTGTCTTCCTCTTCTTCACTGTCATCTTCAACCTTTCTTTTGGAAGGCGATGCATGTGAAAGTTTTGAGGCTTTTAAATTTTCCACAAGCTCAGAAATTGATGCAGATAACAATTCCACCTGTCGTTCAAGATTGGTGATACGTTCACCCTCACCATCTAATTTTGGAACTTCCCCTGTCATTGTTCCTCTCTTTATCCTTGGCTTTCGATGAACGAGCAA
This sequence comes from Astragalus glycyphyllos, assembly GCA_963573325.1. NCBI lineage: Eukaryota > Viridiplantae > Streptophyta > Magnoliopsida > Fabales > Fabaceae > Astragalus > Astragalus glycyphyllos. The sequence continues at coordinate 82,953,366 of OY754310.1, forward strand.
AGGACCTAGAAGTTCTTCTTTAGAAATTCTACGTCGGTTGCGAGTTAGGACCATAAACCACCTTTACCCCGTTTTGATCTGAAGCTTTGATACCACTTGATCCAAAACATCTAGGAGATAGAACTTTCGTAGGAAAAGAAGTGTCACTACTTCTCTTGGAAGTGGACTTCTTAATACAAGAGGATAATTAATTAATAGACGGGAGAAAGAAGAAGATTGAAGCAGATTAAGAAACTGATTCTAATTGCCCCTCTTTTTCTTCCCATTCATTACAATCGTTGAGTTTATATATAAAACTGTTTTTCCTAAAATAGAAACTAAAAATAACAAATGAATATAAACCATAAAAGATAAATGGTTTATTTCTTCAGTTAATGTAAACCATTAACTTTGATTAGTTTAAAACTAAATGTTTTAAACCATAAAAGTTTTAATGGTTTAAATTATTGTGATAATATAATATGATATATTTAATATCATATTGCGTAAGATACGAAGATCCTCCTGGATCAAGTATGAGATTTACGCCATCCAATTTAGCATATTCATTCATGTAAAGTGAGGAACGCAACTGCACGTCATTACTATCAAAGACTTCCTAGCCGCAGAATTCCTTAGTCCAACCATTTAGTTTTTACTATGTAACAATCCACTTTAATTTACTTTCACATTATTGCAAAGTCCAGGTGAATCTAACATAAATGAGCTTGGGAGACTCAATTCCATGTGTATGTATGCACAAAATAATTCCTTAGAGAAATTCTCATAACCTAACACTGCTAGATATCATTACCATTCAATGTATATACTATATATTATTAGTTCAACATCGTGAGTTATCAATGTTTCCCACTGTAACTGCATTTTTAATAATATAAATAAATTGATGCGGTATATATTCAAACTACAGAGTAAGAAATTTCACTTGCTAGCATCTAAGAATCTCTGAATTCACTAAATTCATAACAAGAAATAAAAATAAATGCATCCTACCGCACTGTTGCAGTTAATACATCTTCGATTCGGCGTAAGTTTGAGAAGACCGCGAATTATTCGTTCATTTTTCTCATCTTCCTTTAATCGACTTGTCATCTCTGCTTCTGTTACACACATCATAACACAGAGTATCAACAAACATCCAATCAAGCAATTGACAATTGACTATCAAAACTTCTATCAGATTGCTACAAAAGCAACAGAGAAATGAACTAAAACTTCTAATGCTTTCATCCAAAATCATGATCAACCACGTCCAGCTCCACACAATGCGCCTAGATTCTAGAATGCACCGGAACAATAAATAAATAAAAAAGAACAATCCAGAACATTCAGTTCTGGCAACGATTATCGCAGTAACTGAACGAGCGACCAATGCAAACAGCACGCGAATCAAACAATTAAGCAAAAACACCAGATCTGAGACAATTGCCTAAGAAGATGAAGAAAGCGTGCAGGTGATCTTTTGAAGTTGAAATTGTTTTGAACCCTAAAAGTTACAGAAAGAGAAAAGTTGACGATAGAGTGAAATGAGAAGAGACCTGATTTTGCAGCAGATGAAGAAAAAGACCTTCGAATTGTGCAGCTTTTTTCTTAAGCTGACTATGACGGTCAACAAAAGAGATCCACCACACTGATCACAATACCAGAAAGAGAGAGAGTAGCAGATCTTTTTGAGTGGGTAAATTACGGCTTTGCGCAGCCATGTATGATAGTAGATGTTTAAGCCAAACACCGCGAAAGAGTGAAGAAACGGCGAGAACAGAGAGAGAATAAGGAAGGAAAGTTTGATTTGAATAAGAATTTATTGGCAAAATACCACCCTCCTTTAATTTATTTTCCGTTTTCACTTCTGTGTTTTAAGTTTGAAAGTTAACGTTCAGGTCCCTTAAGTTGTTAAAACATTGCACTATTTTTTCATTTAACGTTTTTAAACTAACACCGTTGCATTACATGATATTTTTTTTGCTGAATGGACATGCCAAGTCAGATTAATTTAAATTAAAAATTCAAAAAAAAACTCTGGTTGATTTTCAATCCAATTCATCTTCATCAACTCAGTTCATCTCGTATTGTTTCTGGTTTTGAAAACAATCTGAAAATGCATTCTAAAGCCACTATTATGAAGTTGAGGAAATGCCTTCTTTATGATGTTCCAGATGAGAGGTTGGAGACCCATAAGTGGGATTTCACATTTTTTATTCATCATTCAACCCCAAAATTTCACAAAAACCCAATAACAAAACAATCTTCAAACCCAAATCTGGAAAAAGAATAGATGTGAAACAAGAATGAAAGTAAAAAGGAAACTGAGAAAAAAAAAGATTAAGATGAATTCACGAAACTTAATATGGAGGAGAGAAAAGAAGGAACAAGAAGTGAAAAAACAGATTGACAAAAAGTGCCCCATCACAAAAGAAATTAATCTGAAAAAACAAATCTGAAACAAAAATGAAGATGAAGTTGAAAAAAAGAACAGATCGGAAAAAAGAAAATGAAACTGAAAAAAATCGGATCTGAAACATCATAAAGACGAAGCAATAAGATGTGCGTTCAAACGAAATCTTCGTTTCTTGAAAAATATTCTCTGTTTTGTGCAGACCTTGGCTTCAATGAACAGGCTTTAATGATTTAGGAAGATGAACAGGCTTCAATGAAGATTAACATGGAGGAGAGGAGAGGTAGAGTTCAGCAAGAAGAAAATTGGGGAAAATGATAGGTGTTTTTCAGTTTTTTAACTTTTAATTAAAATAATTAAAAAATAATGAGTCACCAATGCCACATAAGCATATGTAAGAGACACATCATCTCAATAGCAGCCACATAATCGATCAGTTAACGGTGTTAGTTTAAAAACGTTAAATGGGAAAACGGTACAACGTTTTAACAACTTAAGGGACCTGAACGTTAACTTTCAAACTTAAGGGACCTAAGTGAAAACGGAAAATAAGTTAAGGGACCCTGGGTGGTATGTTGCCGAATTTATTTGACGGTTGAATATTTTATTTGATGATAGCACACTTATTTTGACAAGAACTAATTTTCTTGTCAAAAAAAAAGTCTAATCTAGTTTCTATTATGTGAAAAATGAGAAGAACCAAGTGTGGATGAAAAAACAATCCAGTGTGGTAATGCCCTATGCGGTCACATGGGCTTCTATCATTGTTATGAAGTGTGTGGATTATTTACCTTGAGGACGATATAATGCACTTGTTTTTGTCTTCATATCTCTTTTTTCTCCTTTCCTTTATATTTTTCTACATTATCTCTCATCTTTTATGTCTAAAATCACCTAATGAATGGTATATGCATTTTTCCGCAACGAACCAGTGAAAAGTACCATGAAAATATTACCCTAATAGCTACTCATATAAACATTCATAAAATAAAATATATACAGATAAATAAATAAAAATAGAGAATGACAACATTATAAGAAACAAATGAATAGATAAATGATATAAAAATAATAATTGACATATTTTAAGAAAATATATTTTAAAACGAAAAACATTTTAGTCCTTAACTTGATTGTTTATGTTATAAAAAATTATATAAGTTAATAACAATAATAGCAAAGAGAATAATAATTAATTGATAATATTAAAAATATTACAATAGAATGCATTTGAAAGTAATTTTCATATACCTAGCTTTAATTTTTCTTTTTTTTTTCATTTTCAGCTTTTATTTTTTAATTTTAACTTTATAATAATATATTAACTTATAAAAATGGATTAATTTTCATATGAGAAAAAAATGAAGCCTTCTACTAAAAAGGAAGTCCATGAAGCTCTTAAGCAGATGAAGTTTTCTTATGTAAAATAAAATAAGGATGGCTAACAAGCCTACACAGTGACCCATGGGGAGCAACTACCCCCTTTATCCATTGTTAACGAAAAATAAAGACTACCGAGAGGGCATCTAACACCTGCAAATTAAAATTGGCGAACCACCCTTGTAGAGTTAAGACAAAGACTAAGAGTGAACGTCTAACACATACAAATTAGTTTCCACGAGAACGTGATTGATAGATACCAACCAGCCAAGAAGACTAAGGAAGTGGAGGACCTCATCTAGCAAATGTTGAAGGTGTGGAGAATAAGCAATTCTATCATTAATCCTGAAGACCAAACCTTGTGAATCTGTTTCAAGAATGATATGAGTGAAATCCAAGTTTTGAGTCAATCTGATGTCTGAGAGGAAGCCCCAAAACTCTGTGAATAAAGCATTGCTAATTGTCAGCTTACAGGCGAAACCTTTCAGAGCGACTCTTTCAATAGTAATTTTTTGTATTAATCCATGATTGTTGGTTGAGACTGTGGAATTTCGCACGATAAAGATTATCAACAAAAACACATAATGAAATTTTTTATTAGAAGACATACAATAATGTAGGAGAGGACAATGTTAATCATAGTTTTTTTTGGCTAATCCACAGAGTCTAAAAGCTAAAAAGCACAAGTGAACAAAAATTAATGTCAATTGTAACAAAAATTAATGATATCAGAGTAACAAAAATTAATGTCAATTGTCTTATATAATCTTGGCTTACATTATAAATATAAATATCAGAGTGCATTTGTGTCGGGTTTAATGATTTCTGGTAATATGTAAACCTCAGTAAAGGAAAGTTATCCATGCAATCAAGATGGCTAGCGATGCCCCAAAAAATTACTCACTCGTTCTTTACAAGTGATACCCACACAGTAAGAAGTTGGAAAATTAAGAAACGTTCTCCACCTATCAATCGACTTTAGGAACTTATAAACGTGAATAAATAAGAACAATCTCTTAGTTGAAATGTGCCTATGAATCAATGAATGCTTTCCTGTGATGGATGAATATTAAGATAGTGGAAAATCAATCTAAATACTTAGGTTATCCTCCTTTATGGGCATGTGTAAAATTTTATGAAGAGAAGTACTTATTCAATAATTTGCTCAAGCGAGTTCCAACATATGTCATGAGTGTTGGAACTGTATTAGCAAATGATAGGGGTGTAAATAGTAAATTTTAGGCCCAAGAACCAAACCCAACGTTTACTAAAAACACACACCAGTCCAATAAAGTTTGGTGCAGAACCCATAACCATTTTAAACGGTAAAACACGTGGATCCTAAGCTTGGTGATCATATTGAAAATATGATTAGTCAATTTTGGCGGGGAAGCAAATATGGGAAATTAGGGTTTACCGTTTCACCAGAAAGCCTTGTTAGTTGTTACCAAACTTATATGTTTACCAAGCCCAGGAACCAAACTCATAAACCCTTGTTAGTTGTTACCTATAAGCTTGGTGATCATATTGAAAGCATGATTAGTCAATTTTGGCGGGGAAGCAAATATAGGAAGAGAGTAATTCATTGGTCAAGTTGGAATGTTTTGCGTGAGCCTAAGAACATGTTTTATGCTTGTGAACCTAAGCATCAATTCTCGCTTAAGTTGGAATACACGAGGACCGTTTTTGCGCTCAAAATGTTATTTGATTCCGCTCCAGACTGTTGTAACAATAATGTAGTGAGGAACACTTACTTGCATTTCACAAGTAAGGCAATTCAACAACCAAAAGGTGACTACGCTATTGTTTCACGACGAAGCCAGGTAGTTTGGATCATCAATGACACATTCAACAATGGAACCATCAACAAAACTGAACTTGTTCTTCTTTGAGTGCCATAATCATGGCTTTTTTCATGAACTAATTTTGATCATCAAGATGATGGGAAGATCAGACCAGGATTACCAGGAGAAAAATTGTGAGTGGATTTGAATTATACACGGCAACCACGTGAGATTCAAGAAGAAAGCTTCACGAAGTGAAAATGAGGAACACAAAAAACAAATAAATTGAAAAATCAAAGAATGTAGAGAGCTATTACAACTAATAACATACTAAGATGTATGTTTTGGAGAGAATAAATCGTTCTCATTGATGATGACTGAATACATGATTAACTTATATAATAAGAAAGTCGACTCAAGTACAAACAAACAAATTGAATGTTAACTGCATATAACTAATAACTAACCTGTTAACTATGTAATAACACTTAACTAAATGCCAATAGTCAACTATCTTATAACAACCTTAGATAACTGAGTTAGTTAGACCATCCACAATGGTGGTATTTTAGGAGTATTTCACCTATTTGGCACTATACTAAATAAGCACTGCCATTGTGGGGAAAATTGAGTGCTTATTTGGAAGAAGTAGCTATTCAAATCTGATCCGCTATAAGCTAGTGGGTCTGCCTTGCTAAACATAGTCTCTCTCTCTCATCCTTTATGACCCTATAAAAAATGATGTAGACATGTCAGATTAGAGAGATTGAGTGCTTATTAAGAAAATAACATTAAAATATTATAAATGAGTGGTGTATACAAATGAGCCCAAACACACCAACATGGGTTGGTCCAAGTGGTAACTGGACTTGGATCTCACTTCAAGGTCTTAGGTTTGAATCTTGGGTGTGGTAAAAACTCTGTTGGAGGGGAGAACCACACGGGCGGCCAGTCAGGTTCTCCGACATAGATTAGTCACCAGCAAAGCTGATGAAAACTACGCACAAATGACATGATAACCAAAAAAAAAAAAAAAGCCCAAACACCAAAATTAGTAGCTCCACTGGGATGACCTTAAATGACCATATGAATCATGCATCAAACACATAGTGAAAAAAACACATAGCGTTAAAACTAACAATGTTGCACATTTCTTAGCCTAACATGTTTTTAAATAATCATACTATGTTTTTCTTTTGGTGAATGAAAAAAATCATACTAAGTTTGGATTGAAGAATGTGGTACCCGATAATTGTATTATGAGTAAATTACACACCCTCCATTGAGAGATGTTTGTATTACACTTTCCTCCCCTCTCTTTTTAAAACCTACACTTTAGTCCATTTAACTTAACACCATTAAAGATTTTTCTTTTTTTTTTTTAAAAAAAACATCATTATTTAAGATGCACACTAATTAACTTTTAGTTTACCATACTACCCTTTTGACTATTTTAATCAACTCCAGCCCTAAGTCTGTAACCTAATTGTGGTAGCCGTTCTTCTCGACACCAAAAGCACAACGTAAATCAATGTCCATCACTTGTAAGTTTGATTTTTTTTTTTATCCATCACTTGTCTTTGCGTTTGGGGATAGATGGGTTATTAGATTACTATGTAATTTTATCTATCTCAATTTTAACTTTTCAGTTAAGCATATATGATGGCTACAATTGTCTTTGTTGCACAATTACATGGTGACTACAATTGTCTGCGTCAGTATATAATTTTTCATCAATTATAATTGCGCAGTTGAGTACATGAATTCAATGAGCATGAAGAAAGTTCTGGAGGTCGCATGGAGGATTGACAAGCGTGTTTGCGGAAGAGGAAGCCATGATAAATTGACGGTGATGGGAGGGTGTGTTTGGAATATTGAGGGGAGGGAGTGTAATATGTTTATCTTTTTTTTTTTTGGTGAGAATATGTTTATCTTTGAGGGGAGGGGGAACCATATGCTTTTCATTGAATTTTTTTGGTTACGACACCATCATATTCATTGATTATTGATTATTGATTAATAGTTACAGTTACGGTAAAAATTAAGAGAGGTGTTTTCCGGTCAAAAAGAGGATGGTTAAAAATGCAAAAAAAATAAAAATAAGAAAAGAAGATACGTACTGCGTGTAAACATCGAGGCTGAGAGTGTGGGATTAGTTGAAAAGCTGTAACTGGACAATAGCAGAAAAACCCAAACCCTGCTTGCTTCCAAAGCAGTTCTCCTCTTCTTACACGCGCTCCTACGCGCGTGTGATTCTCCATGTTCACTCCGTCCTATAACGTGAACAACCCGCACAAGTCTCTCTCTTTCTGAACCAACTACAACTAACAACGAAGACGTTTCTTTTGATTGATTCATTCATGTCAGCAAATCTCATGCTCCACTCACAGAAACCCCTTGATTCTTTCCTCATTCTTTCAGTTCTTCTGATTCAAGGTGCGTGCTTCTAATTCTCTTCTCAATCTTTATCCAAGATTTACTACCTTTGTTTTCCAGTTATTGATTTTTGCCTATTTTTTCGGTTCATTTTTTTTCTGCAGATTCGTTTTTGTTTTTTTTCCACACTTCATTTTTTTTTGTTCCTATTTTGATGTTATGCTTTGTAATTCCGTAGCAAGATACCCGTTTTCCTTCGCTTACGTTCCCATTTCGGAATTTTTCTTCTTTTGAGAAAAAAAACTAGTTTTCATTTCACTTCTCGTCAATGCCGACGGTACAATGCGGATTAGAAGTGTAGTTAAATCTGATTTGTTCACTTTATCGTACCAGTACTCTTCTCTCCACCTTCGAGTTTGTCATTTATATCTATAGAATATAGTATAATATTTGTTTTTTTGCCTTAAAAAATTGGTGATCACAATTGGGTTTTTGGGAACTTGTAGCTAGGTTTCTATTGTATTTTATTTTTGTTGTTTTAATATTTTGCATGAGGCATTGTGGGTTGTTGATGAAATGGGAATAAGAAAAATGGATGTTGTATGTAGAGACTGATTTTATGTTTGATTTATTTCCTTGAATAATCTGTGTTTATTTTAAAGGTGGAATCTTTTAATTTAAATTTCCTGTCTTGCATTATAACTCCATTAATTGCTGATTTACCATGTTCTGTTCTTGAACCACATTCTGTTATTTGAGTGCATGAATCGACATGGTTCCCATTAAATGAGATAACCTTTTTGTCAAATTATTATTGGTGTCTACGCATTGGTGTCGTGTCCGGTAGCCGTTTCCGCAATCAAAGCAATACTTTCAAATTAATATTGCCAGTAGTTGTGTTACTTGTGTATTCTTGATCTTTAAACATTTGGAATTTTAACTTGAGCAATCTAGTTCTCATGTCAAAATTTTGGTTAATTATTACCATTTGTTAACTTTCTATGGTGCAGTGCCATAATGATATTAATAACTGAGACTAACTTTGAGTTTCCTTTTTTATTTATTGGGCATGGAGTAATGTGATATTTCATGCTGTATTCGACTTTCATCTCCCCACTTACATAAACACCCTTGTAATTCGATCTCTCTCTCTCTCTCTCTTTTTGTCAGGCAAGAGCCATTCAGTTTATAGTTTATAGCAGTTAGATATGGGTTTAGAAGAGAAATTCCCTGCTAAAGGTATGGTTCTGAGCTTCTTGAATCTGATCTTTTTCAAAAATCAAAGTTACAATGATTCATCTTCTTTGTGTGGTGCGTGTAAATCCGAGTGTCGGCTAGCGTAGTTTTATAATCCATATTCTCATTTGTCAAATTTATTGAAAGTAAATAATGGCAGATGATGACAGACTGACAGAGTTCACCAGAAGGTTGAGTTTGGGAGACATGAATTGGTGATTTTAAAAGTCTTATTGCCTCAGTTAATTATGTGTCTAATGATTCTGTTGTATTATCAGGAATTCTGTTGAAAATCACGCTGCTATCTTTACCGAAATGTCTAACCGTGGTTTCTTTTGTTTGCTTACGTGTGAAAGACTAATTGTTTTGTGCAGTTTCGGTCCAGTGTATGTTATAAACATTGAAAGATTACCTCTAAAAAGGTTTTTTTTTTCCCATTTTAAATTTTGCAGCCTATGATTTCGCCCCTAAACAACAAACTTGCAGAACTTTTAGGGTCGGCAAACTCCCTTCCCTAAGGCCTCAGTTATCATGCAGATGATTAGCCATCTCTCCCTCTCAACCCATCTTATTATTTATAAGCAACATGGCTTATTTTTCTAATCATCTCAATCCCCAACTAACTAGCTGGCTAGCCAACTAAATAGCCAAATGGCTTATCTATTGTATTTGTCTTATTTAAATGCTTGATAGATAGTCTTGTAGATGCCTCTATCATGTTACTCGACCATTTATGTTAATTTGTCTGGTCCATGTGATTTATTATATAGTAATAATGTGCTAAAACTGTAAAATACTAAAATGTAGTAATGTAGTAGTGACTTGATGTGCCCTGTTAGTCATAGTTGTCAATAGTCAACAATAGAGGCACTATAATGGTGGAGCGGTGGCTGGCCTCTATTCTCCTGCCACAGCGTTGTGGATTAAAGGTGCGGCCATAGCAGCCGCAGTAGCCGCCAAATAGAGGCACTATCGCTCACACCAGGGTAGTTCCCCTCAAAAACCCAAAAATATCCTTAAAAAGGGACGTTGCAGATGGGGCTATTTTGGGGATTCCAGGCTTAAACATGTTTGTTTCTTTGACTTTTGTCGTTAACTACTTGTATGCTTTAATTGTATTATGATACTTTATTATTAATTATAAATAGTTCATGAATTTTGAGTAATTTTCCAAATTTTGAGCATTTATATATAGTACTAATTATAATTTTTTAATATATACCTATATATATATATGTATAAATTAGAATAGTGGCTATCCTGTTATCCATTCTCCCGCTATAGTGCTTTTTGGGTTGGCTGCCCTGTGCCGCTTATCTGGGACTGATAATTATGCTGTTAGTACATATGGTCAAAGATAAAATCTTCTGCACATTTATTTTCTTGGAGTCAAGGAACATATAGTTGATAACCAGTATTGTTCTATCTTCCCCTTTTCTGGTTTGTTATGGAATGTTATTATTCCAATAATTTGCAAATAGTAAGGGCCCATTTGTTTAAGATTCAAAAAGAGTGCTTTTTACAGTATATGAAAACTTGATTTTTTTTGTTGAGATTTTTATGTAAAGTATAAGCTATTTTATTTTATGATAGTAAAAATCACTTTTGAATAACCTCGCTCATCTACCACTCACTATGATGGGATTACGCTCAGAAGCAACTCAAATTAGGTTTTTTTATTAGATGTCAGATTATTTTTGGGTTCTGATTATCTTCAAACACTTAAATATCTTTAAAAGTGATTACTTTAAAAAATGTGTGTTTTCATAAAATCATTTGAAACAAACTAACTCAAAAGACATCCAATAGTCTCCCCTCCATTTCTTTTTAATTTAGAATAATATCGTACTAACTTTTTTTTTGACAAGACTATCGTACTAACTATCAAAGTTGAATTATCTGTGTTATATTGAAGTGTTTTGCATTGTGAAACCTCTATCTCATCTTATTAAGGATAATAATAGTAAGGTACGTCTTGCATCTTGGATTGATGGAATTAGATTATGAGATTCAAATTTGCTGGATGAACAAGGTGTTTAGCTGTATTTGCATAAAGTTTACCTCATCCTCCACTCACATGACCGCATTGTATATAGTTTTAAAATTAAACTTTCAAGTTGGTCCCCCAAAGTTAAACCTGTCACCACATTAGTCCTTCGATAATATTGGTCACTAATTTAGTCCCTGAAAGTTCTTGGACTTCACTACAGCCTTTCAAAAGTTGTGTCCCCGGATTTGTCCTTCAAAGTCTAAAGTATCTCCTTATTCATCCTTATCCTTACGAAGGATTAAAATGTTGAATAAAAAGGATGAGTTTGGTGATGAATTATATCTCTCGGACTAATTTTGTGACAGAATTTTCGAAAGACATATGTCGTGCTAAAGTTTTTGGAAGGCTGGTGGGGTGATTTATTTGGACTAACTTGAGGGTTCACTCTAGTTTTAATACATATTAATATTAACTTTTTATAGGACAAATGTCTTCAAAGAATATACCGTTGAATCGCCAATTTACATAATGTAGATCGTGTTCATACGAGACTGATTTCTAATTTATTCATGCATTTAAGATAACCGTAAAGTAAATTAATAATAATCTTCAAATATAAGAAAATATTGACTTTTTATGTCCATATTGAGAACCAATTTTTGAGAATTTGGCATGAGATGTCGAGATTGTGATTGCTTATCAATAATGGTATCATCAATAATTACATTCCATATTTGAATGGGGTAAATGTATAAAATTTAAAACTTCTGTGGTGGAATATACAAAAAAATAGAAATAAAGCTTTGGTACATGCTCCATGCTTGCATAGTATTCTTTCTCTAAAAAGATTTTTTTCCAAACTTATCCGCCACTCGAAGCCCTTGGATGCTCCTCCGTGAGTCACCACGTCCACGTCGGCTATAGAGTTGTTTTTAGTGTTAAATCTAAGATATCTGTTCCTCTTTTATCATGGTAGGGAGGATCTGGTGTTTATGTTAGGTATTGACGTTCACAATCTCAATCTTCTATATAACCTTTCTTCTATTTAGTTTTGTAGTTATCTGAATCATTTTGGAGCTTATTGTGTCCGTGGTTTGAAGCTTTGCCGGTCCTCAGTGTGAATGTTTTTACTTCGGTGAGAAAATCTGATCTTATCATTTGCAATTTATTGTGAAGACCATGTTATCAGTTTATCAATTTCAGGATCACTTGAGACTTTTATCCCTCTTGTTGAAGAATAATTTATAATTTGATTGTTTTGTTGAAAAACTGTGTATTCTGACTGGATGATCTTGATTTCGGGTCTTCTGTTGGTGGATGTTCATCCAGAAGTAGAACTGGCATAATTATAATTGATTCATGTTTGCTTGTGCTGGCTCCTTACCTTTGACTGATTTTGCCTGGTGTTGTTTGGGTATTAGTATCTTCTCATGGTTTTGACATCAAACGCTTATAAAATTGAAGTTTGTTTGAATTTAAGATTGTTGCCTTCGATGCAGAGTGCAACGTTATATAAAAAACAATTCTTGATCAACTGGTTTTGATTTACAATACAAAGTCAAAGACTCAAAGTTGCTTAATGCAATAATACTTGAATGACATATAACATTGTTTTCTAATTTTCATCGAGTCTTCCCATGAATCATTTGGTAATTGTTGTCTCTAGGAATAGCTCTTGCATGCGCACATACTCGTAATCTTTTTCATGCAAATCTTTTTTGCTCTTAATGGTATTTTGCGCTAAAGTCCTGTGCACTGCTTAATTGTTCATCCTACTATATCCTTTTGTTCTCTATTTCCATATTTTCATACACTAACTTGTAATAAGATTAGGGATGACAACTGGACCCAAACCTAACAGGTGTATCTGCAAAAATTACCCACTGTGCATGGAATTTTTACCCATTCAATGGGCTTGGGTAGTAATCCACAAAAATGTGCTGTTGCCATCGTTAAGTTTATTATTTAAAGTAGATTTTTTACTTTATTAATTTGCTAAACAAGACTAGTTAAGAGGAAGACATATTTCATTTAGCTGGAATGGGTTAATGGGTCTAGGTACATAGGTACCCTACTGCTGGTGCTGTAGCAGCTAGTCAGCTACTACTTGGTGCATGGACGATACCCTGGTAGATAATCTGGTTATCCAAGTTTTATACTGTAATCCGAGGCTTACATTTGCCCTAAAAATAGTTAATACTTAAGAGAAATAATGGATCCCAATATCACACACTTAACACCAATATTAAATAGTGAGACAGATTTACCCACCCCCGGCCCCAAAGTAGGACCTTGATTTTATTTCCGAAAAGAATTCCAATTTGTTCTTTTGTATCTGATCTAAAGGTTCATTTGGCCTCAATAACCGAGAAATTGTAGAAACCAGCATCATTGTTAACTGTTGAACTGTTCACAGATTACCCTTATTGTTGAGAGTTCCTAATCGGATGTAATATGGTCTGAAAAAGTGTTTATAAGTGAGAGACATTCCTCAACTTACAAACCGGTTTTGTAGGGTTGAATTAGGCCCAGCCCAAATTCTAAGATGATATCAGAGCCTATCCAATATCCGTTGGGTCACCCGCTATCGGGCTACTCGGGTCATGCTCCAACTGTCAGGTCCTGGGTGTGAGGGGGGTGTTGAGAATCCCACTTCAGATGTGATATGGTCTGAGAAAGTGTTTATTAGTGGGAGACACTCTTCACTTTACAAACCGATTTTGGAGGGTTGAGTTAGGCTCAACCCAAACTTTAAGACTTATGTATTTGTATTTCTTTGATGGAACCTAAATTCAATTCATCATATATTGCATGCACTTATAATACTCCTTCATAGTCTACAATCTTTTTTCATCCTGATGAGTTTTATCTGTATACGTGTTTCATTATATTTCAGAAGGTGATACACGAATATAAACATACATGGCTACATGAGCCATGGATTAAAAATCAAATGAATACAAATTTGAAAACTATTGTTATGTAGATTTAAAAGGTTGTTGCCTGATTGAATTTGAATTGTTGTTAATCGGCCGAGGTGGATAATGCCATCAATCTGTCTCTGAGTCTTAGTTTTGTTGTTTATATTAAATTTAGTTGTCTTACCACCAATGACTTACCTTACAATTAGTTGTTTTTTCCATCCAGTTTCTAGTGTTCGAAGCCTTTCTTCCAGTGTGCAAAGTACTCCAGAAAAAAATGGCCATTCAGATTCAGAACTCCTTCAGGAGTTTATGAAATGTGGTCCAAAAAAGGAACTTCTTCAAACGTGTTTTGATAAGGATAAAAAGAACATTTCATCAAAAAGCAAGATGACTGAAACTAAGTCAACCGGTAAGACAATTAAGAAACAAGACACAAAAATGGTTTCTAGTCTCAGTCATCAGTCCTCGAAAAAGCAACATCGGAAGGGTGAAAACCCCACCCGACTCGTACCTCCTCCTGACCAGGCTTCGGAATTTGGACTTTCGGCCACTTGGATCTGTAAAAATTCTGCTTGTAGGGCAGTTTTGTCAATGGATGACACATTTTGTAGACGGTGCTCTTGCTGTATCTGTCACCTGTTTGATGATAACAAGGATCCTAGTCTTTGGTTGGTATGCTCATCTGAATCTACTCAAGGGGACTCCTGTGGGTTGTCTTGCCATATCGAATGTGCCCTTCAACATGAAAAAGTGGGAGTTATTGATCATGGGCAGCTGATGCAACTTGATGGTGGTTATTGTTGTGCGTCCTGTGGTAAAGTTGCCGGGATACTTGGGTAAGTGATTTTCTTTTATTTGTTGAGCTGGGGATGATATATGTCATCCCTCTTTGCACATTTTGTTGTTTAAATTTCAACTGCACAATGCTTCTTGACTTGCATTCTGAAGATACGATAGAGTAAATAATGTAAAAATAAGTTTGCTTATTTTTCTGCAACTTTTCCGTTCGTAGCTCACCAGATTGACTTGTTTGCAGCAACAAAATTGGACATACTATTGCAGTTTTTGCTACCCTTTTGAACAGAATTGAAATCATGTCCTTTTTCAGTTCCCTGGATTTTACAGTGAAAAAAAGATTTCAATCCATATACTTGAACCATTTGCAACTTGTATGTTGGTGAGTAGATTTCAAGCCCTATGCTACATGACCTTGGTGGTTTGTGTTTACTAATGGCAGATGCTGGAAGAGACAGCTAAATGTAGCAAAAGATGCCCGGCGTGTTGATGTACTCTGTTATAGGATATATTTGAGCTACAGGCTCCTAGACGGAACTTCGAAATTTAAGGACTTGCATCAACTAGTACAGGAGGCGAAGGCTAAACTGGAGACAGAAGTTGGTCCTGTTGATGGGGTTTCTGCCAAGATGGCACGGGGGATTGTCAGCAGACTCTCTATTGCCGGAGATGTGCAGAGACTCTGCTCTCTTGCTATTGAAAAAGCAGATAGCTGGCGGCTGGCCACTGTTCCGAACGTAAATCCAGATTTAAGAGGTTAAAACCAATGCTTAAGTTTTTTTTTGTGCTGCTGGTTGTTATTTTCTTCTTGCATTTCAAGCTTATTCTCATTTGTTTGGTACATGATGCTTTTTTTTTATCTCACAGAGGGTTCGCTTCCTGCAGCTTGCAAATTTGTTTTTGAAGAGGTAACAGCTTCCTCAGTCATAATCATTTTAATTGACATGTCAAATACCTGCTCTGAGGACAATAAGGGGTACAAGCTCTGGTATTACAAGAGTCGGGATGAAAAACCCACAGAAGATCCTGTTTGCGTGTTTCCCAAATCTCAGAGGAGGATTTTGATATCCAACCTTCAACCTTGCACGGAATATACTTTTCGGATTATATCTTACACCGACAGGGGTGACCTTGGTCATTCTGAGGCTAAGTGTTTCACTAAGAGCATCGAGATAATTCAAAATAAACCCCCAAAGCCTGTTGCTATGAATCATAAAGGCGATTCTTCTGGCTCCAAAATGGACATCAATCCCACAATGATAGACTCTGGATTTAAGGTTCGAGACCTTGGGAAAATTTTGCATCTTGCTTGGGCTCATGAGGTGTTTTGCTGTGCTGATGGGAAAAAATGCCGTCGACAAAGTGAAAAGAGCAAGCCTAAAGTTCCAAAAGCAAAGTTGCCTTCAGATTCACGTGGCCTTGATTTAAATGTTGTTTCAGTCCCTGATTTGAATGAAGAGATAACACCTCCTTTTGAGTCTTCCAGGGATGAAGGTAATGGTTGCACTATGCTGCAGGCTGTTGAGGCAGATGATGACGATGCTTCTGATCTAGAGAAAAACGGCATCGCACGATCACATGGAAGTGGTGACTCTCAAACCTGGGCCCATGGGGAAAAAGAAGCGTCAGCCGTTGACTCTCGTGTAAAAGCAGGCAGGAAAAGGATTGCACCACGCACAAATGAAGAGACACATGATTGTGATAGCACTCTGATAAATAGTTCTCCTTTACGCATATGTAATGCTTCACGTACCTTGGATGAAAACTTTGAGTATTGTGTGAAAGTAATTCGTTGGCTAGAGTGTGAGGGTCACATCAAACGGGAATTCAGGTTGAAATTGCTAACATGGTTTAGTTTGAAGTCGACAGAGCAAGAACGCAGGGTGGTAAACACCTTCATTCAAACTCTTAACGATGATCCAAGTAGTTTGGCAGGCCAACTGATTGACTCTTTCTCTGATATTGTATCCAACAAGAGGCCAAAAAATGGATTCTGTAGTAAAGCTGGGGCATCGAAATAAGGGTGCTAATCCTGTTTTACAAGTTTGTTATTTGCCTCGTGCTTACCATTGGAAAAGTCACCCTCTGATCTGATTGTTTTCGCCTTCCCTGTATAGGCATTTTTTTAAAAAAAAAAGTATTACCTTAGAAGGGATTCATTTTTTTGCAGACAGGTTCTGTCTTGCTAAAAGGATTTAAAAGGATTTGCAATGATGATCGCAGAAGCAGCAACTCATTTTTCCTGAGAGGGAGGATCATTGGACGAGAAGTAGAAGGCATTGTGATGTTTTCTAAGTTACTGTAATTATTCAGCAATGACTTTGTCAATTTGATCACCGATGATATTAGCATCGGAACTTTCTTTTCATAACCTTTATTTTAGAAAAGCTACATGAGAATCGCTGATTTTATTCCTGTCACTCTCTTTTAATCTTTCTTTTCCCCAGTAATGAGGGGACAAATGAAAATGATTGTTTCACTGGGGTTTACTGTGGTTTTATAGATGAGCGTTATATGGGTTAGAATAAACCCTTAATTTAGTTCCTAAATATTACTCTATATCTCATGTAGTCCCTAAACTATGAAAAATTGTTGGCTAAATTGCTCTCGGGGTCCCTTATCTTAATTTCAGGTAACGATTTAGTTATTTATCTTTTGTTTTCCCAAGTTAGTCTTTTATGTTTTAAAAATAAAAGAAAAATGTCCCACCATGAAATGTGCGAGTTTGCAATTGTTGTTGCTCCATTTCTGGGTTTGCAATTGTTGTTGCTGCAAACGTGAGTGAGATTGATGTGCTTATTTGATTGCTGCCATGAGTGAGGTAGAGGAAGATGATGAACTTTCAGATTTTTGTAAATAAAACTAAATTAAAAATGACATGGATTAACATTGTAAAAGCCACATAAGCTTAAATTGTGACACATCAGGACTGTAATGGTCATATTGACATTTTTTAATTGAGTTGGATGGAGGCTGATAGAAAAGGGTAAAAGTGCCAAAAATGTAAAATATGAAGAATTGCTTTGAGAAAAAAAGATAAATGACCAAATTTTACAAAATATGTTGAGCCTAATTAACTTGATATAAACTAGATTTGTCAAAATAGCTGCAGTTCAATTGGTGACACACAATGATGCTTCCATTTACTTAACATGGGGTTTGTAGATAGTTTTGTGAGTGACAGGTTCGACGGCACAAGAGGGTGGCTGGTCTGTTATAGTCCCTCTATTCCTGATCTTTGGTACTTTTGGCCTTTTATTTTTGTTCCAAAATAATGGTACTTTTAAAAACCCAATGTACAATTCACCTAATTTTTCCTAATATACCCTCTATATTTATTTATCCTTTTAGAGTTCCAACGCATGAATTAATTGTCCCAAGACTATTTTACTTTAACTTCAATTATCCCAATACAACTACAAGTGGAGCATTTTAGTACTTAAACAACACAAATTAATGGTATCTTAATATGTGTGTAACAAGCCAAAAATACCAAAGATTAGGAACGGAGTGAGTAGTAGATTTGTGGCTATGTAAGTTCGATCACATAATAGGTGGTGGCGGTGCAATGATTGTTACACAATGTCTGGCATTTTTATTGGGTTTAATGGGTGAGGGAGAAGTAGGTTTTTAGCATGGGTATTTGAGTTGTTGATGACTTGATGGTAACAGGTTTCTAACATGGGTATTTGAGTTGTTGATAACTTGATGGTAAATTATAGCGAACGAGGCTTAATCAGGGGCTAGAGGATTGAATCAAGAGCTCCGGGATGATAACCATCGCACGGCTGCAACCACGTCACAAGAAAACGATGACTCATGGCGCGTACCAAACCGGGAACTTGCTGATGCTAAGGCGGAAAAGATGGGAGAGGTTATGATGACTAATAATGGTGGTGTAACGGCTCCTTCCTATAACGATGCGAATAATAACGAAGTGGAGGAAAAAATGGGCCGCAATCAGAGGCAGAGTTAGCTTAAATACTAGTAGGGACTCGACTATAAAGAAAAAATAAAATATTTTTTAAAATTAATATATTAATCTTAATCAATAAAAAAATTCAAAACAATAAATATAATTATTAGCTGAGTTGATGGTTACAGACCTTCTGATCTTCGATGATCTAAATACATTATTTTTTCAAACTAAGTAGCCAAAACTACCCTATCCCTTAACTAGCCTGCGCCCTTGACAGCAACAATAAGCAGGTAGAGGATTTTGTGTTAAGTCTGTTTAAAATGCCATCCACATTTATTCCACGTGCTCAGTAGAAAGAGAGAGAGCATTAATGGGGCTGTTTCCTATAGGAAGACAAAGACTCAGAAGCAGATATGGTAATAGAAGAGGATAAAAAAGGTCTAGAATCCAGCTGGCAAATAATGAGAATATCTCACATGATTAGTACCACAACTCATAACAACAATGCAGCAAAAAACAAGTCAATGACAGTGATTATTTTTTAATGTTCGGCTCTCGTGAAAGGTGCGCGTCTGGGTCAATGAGTTTCTTATGCTGGAATTACCGCGAGTCTGAACAACCTAAGCGCAGTTCATTCTTTACTGGACTTAAACCGGAAATACCATCTGGATGTTACTTTTCTTTTTAAAACTTTAGTTCATTCTAATTCTAATAAAATAGAGAGTATTCGCACTCAACTTTGTTTTGAAGGGGGCCTTTGCAGTTGATAGAATAGGAAGGCGTGGGGTCTTGCTATCTTATGGAAACATCCTATTCAATGTAATATTATTAGCTACTCCTCCCATTTTATTAATGCATAAATTATTCAAAGAGGCTATTCCCATTGTCGTTTTACTGGTTTTTATGGTTATCTTGATCGTGGTCAACGTTATGAATCATGGAATGTAACGGTGCAAGTAGCTGAAGAGGAAGAAGAATTAATGGGCCAAGAGGAGGAGTTGAGCGTGCCAATTCCTTTGGGTCGTGCTAAGAGAAACAAGACTAAGCCCAAGTGGTTTAGAGACCATCACATGTATTGAGATATTTCTTTGTGACCGTTGCTGCCTCTAGAATAATTGTACTAGGTTATTTCTATCCATTGACAACTGTAGAATGCTAGAATGTTCTCAATTACTGACAGCTGTATATTCTCTGAATTATAGTACAATCATTGGCTATTTATAGCCCTATCATTAATAAAGAAGGCATGAATGAAATTATGAAAGTTAGATGTTAGAAGTTAGTCTTTTAGCTCATTTACTCAAGTCTACACAATTTCTCTGTTATCATCTTTCTTAGATCATTCATTGGTACTTTCATCATGACCTCATCCTCAGAAAACCCTGACCTAGCTGCTACCCTCAATCAAATTCTTCGTAACCAACAAAACCTGCAACTTGACCTCAACAACCTCTCCACCGAAATGAACCAGATCCGTACACGTTTACCTCCTCCAGGCTTTCAACCACTAGCCACCACTCCACATCTCACTCATCCCTTATCCTCCACCTCCATCAAACTGGACATTCCTCGGTTCAATGGCACTGATGCCCTGGGTTGGATCTTCAAGATCAACCAATTTTTCGACTATCATTTGACCCCTGAGGACGAACGTCTTCACATTGCTTCCTTCTACATGGAAGGGGAAGCTCTTAGCTGGTTTCAATGGATGCATTCCAATGGCCAGTTACTGTCTTGGCCCATTTTCCTCCATGCCCTCGAAACAAGGTTCGCACCCTCACAATACGATGACCCTAAAGGCGCCCTCTTCAAACTCTGTCAAACAACCACCGTGTCGGACTATCAAGCAGCATTTGAAGCTCTTGCAAACCGAATCGTGGTTCTTCAACCTCAGTTTTACCTTAGCTGCTTTATTTCAGGCCCGAAGCCCTCCATTCGCCGTGAGATCCAAGCGTTTCAACCCACAACCCTCTCACAAGCCATTAATCTTGTCAAGCTTCAAGAAGACAAGATCAAAGACAGATCCTCTTCATTCACACCTCGCCGTACCGAAAACACCCCACCCACACTTACCCCGTCAACACCTCCCTTCTCAGAAACCCTAGTCACCCAGCCCTCACCACAAACCCAAACACCACCACTCCAACCAAAGCTACCCCAGCCAAACGTTTATCACCGGCAGAACTTCAGGCACGACGCGATAAGGGGCTATGTTATAACTGCAACGAACTCTATTACAACGGCCACCGTTGTCGTCGTCAGTTTCACTTGCTCATCGCTGAACCAGACATTCCAAATCCCCCATCAGATGCATCAGCACAACTGGCTTTACAGATTCCTGAGATGGCCCCAGTTGAGAGAACCAACACACCTGAAACCAATCCTGCTCAGATTAGCTTACACGCATTGATGGGTCACACGATTCCACAGACTCTTCGGGTCCTAGGACGTTTGGGTAAGCAAACTGTTTCAATTCTAATTGATAGTGGTAGCACCCACAATTTTATTCAAGATCATATTGTGAAGCAACTGGATTTACAGTGTAAACCTACTGAAAATTTTGAGGTTCTGGTTGGTAATGACGAGGAGTTACACTGCTTTAAAATGTGTAACCAACTAGCCTTGTGTATTGGGTCACACACATTTTCAGTGGATTTCTATGTTCTACCTCTAAGTGGTGCTGAATTGGTCCTAGGCATTCAATGGTTGCGCACACTAGGTCCCGTGTTAACAGATTATGATAATCTGACTATGCAATTTATGCTAAATGGTGAATTAGTGCAGTTGCAAGGTGAACCAAAACCCCAGCCACTTGAGGCATCACTTCACCAGCTTAAACGTTTGGCCTACACTAATGCTATTGACACTGATTCAACTTCAATTGTTTGACCAACACTCCACAGAAAACTCAAGTCACACAGAAACAGAGGTCATCACTACCACCAATCCCCAAATTGACTCCATTCTCACCCACTTTGCCACTATTTTTGAACCACCCCAACAACTACCACCAATCTGTCCCAATGACCATCAAATTCCCCTTATGTCACAGTCCAATCCAGTGAATGTGCGTCCTTACCGATACCCTCACTTCCAAAAACAAGAAATTGAAAACCAAGTCAAAGAAATGTTGCAACAAGGCATCATTCGCCCTAGTTCAAGTGCTTTTTCCTCACCAGTACTGTTAGTTCGAAATAAAGATGGTTCTTGGAGATTCTGTGTAGACTACAGGGCTTTGAATGCGATCACCATCAAGGATCGTTTTCCAATACCTGCTGTAGATGAGTTGCTGGACGAGCTGTATGGTACATCCTTCTTCTCTAAACTGGACCTACGGTCTGGTTATCACCAAATCAGAATGCACTCAGGTGATATCTCTAAAACTGCTTTTCGTACACATCAAGGTCATTATGAGTTTCTGGTCATGCCTTTTGGTTTGTGCAATGCACCGTCTACTTTTCAGGCAACTATGAACGCATTGTTTCAACCATACTTGCGCCATTTTGTGATTGTTTTTTTGATGATATACTAGTGTTTAGTAAGTCATTAGAAGAGCATTTAGAGCACTTGCATATTGTGTTTAGTTTACTGTTGCAACATCAATTTTTTTTGAAGAAATCAAAGTGTTCTTTTGGTCAAGAGTCTATTGCATACTTAGGTCATATTGTGTCATCTAGAGGAGTAGAATCAAATCCTGAAAAAATTAGAGCTATGACTACCTGGTTTGTCCCCTCTCACTACAAGAAATTCGTCCATTACTGGCGGACACAATCCCCCAGTAATGGTTAAAATCGGCCAGAAACAGCACGTTACTGGCGGATTTAATCCGCCAGAAAATCAGCCGCAGGTAACAGTTACTGGCGGAAATTCAACCAGTAATTACTGGCGGATTTACTGGCGGAAATTCAGCCAGTAATTACTGGCGGATTTTCGGCCAGTAAATCAGCCAGTAATTACTAGCTGAAATTCGGCCAGTAAATCAGCCAGTAATTACTGGCTGAAATTCGGCCAGTAAGCAGTCCAATCCGCCAGTAATGTATTATTTTACTGGCTGAAATTCCGCCAGTAAGCATCTCTATTCCGCCAGTAACGTATGTTTTTTTTAAAAAAAAAATATTTTTTAATATTCGTTGGTTAATTAAAAAATGATTTTAAAATTCGTTTATTTAAAAAATTAATAATATTTAAATAATATATATTTTAAAATTCGTTGATTTTATTAAAAAATTATTTTAAAATTCGTTTATTTAAAAAATTAATAATATTAAAATAACTTAATTCGTTTTTTTAAAAAACTGTTTTTTAATTCATTTATTTAATTCAAAAAATTAATAGTTTAAATATCCATAACAAAGTATAAATTCCATTTAACAAAGTACTAATTTAAATACCCATAACAAAATATAAATTCCATTAAACAAAGTAGTAATTTAAATATCCATAACAAAATATAAATTAAAATATTCATTACAAATGCAAATTAAAAAATCCAATAAAACTACTAGTTATCTCCATAGTAGTCTCCAGAGTTGTTGTTGTTGTTGTTGTCCTCGTCATCTTCAAACCAATTAAAATAAGTATCAGTGTTGTTTAACGGTTGTTGGGGAAGCTGTTGATATATACTACAACATAGTAATATGTGTATTAGAACAATACACGTTCATATACAAATTATAATAACTACAAACTACTATTTATTAATATATAGTGATTCTAACTATTAAAATAAACAAAATATAATTAATAATAGCAAATATAACCCCAATTTTATTTTCATAAGTACAACACAACACAATTTATAATATACTAAACAATTAACTATGATTCAAATATAATTACAATATTAATATTATTTAATTAACTAATTATTTTAATTTAATTCTTTTTTTTAGATAATAACATTTTATATCATTTTACGTTTTAAACAAATTTATTTTAATAATTCGAATTTATTTTATTTTACTAACTAGTATATTAATTAAAAAAACTATAATAATAATAAGTATATTAAAAAAAGTATATTAATCAAAAATAATGATAACAGATTTATATATTTTTTGGTCATAATAAAAGACTATTATAAACAGATTTTATAATAAATTCGTTTTAATATTTCTAATTTTTATAAACAGATTTTAAAATAATAATTCGTTTATAATAATTTTTATAATAATCAGTAAATAATAATTTTAATTTTAAAATAGCCTAAAGAAAATAATAACAGTATATTATAATAATAGAATATAAACACATAATTCATTTATAACAATATCTTATTTTTTAATATATTATAATAATTCGTTTTTAATTAACAGATTTATTTTATTTTACTAAATAGTATATTAATTAAAAAAAATTATAATAATAATAAGTATATTAAAAATAAGTATATTAATCAAAAATAATAATAATAACAGATTTATATATATTTTGGTCATAATAAAAGACTATTATAAACAGATTTTATAATAAATTCGTTTTAATATTTTTAATTTTTATAAACAAATTTTAAAATAATAATTCGTTTATAATAATTTTTATAATAATCAGTAAATAATAATTTTAATTTTAAAATAGCCTAAACAAAATAATAACAGTATATTATAATAATAGAATATAATCAGATAATTCATTTTTAATAATATCTTATTTTTTAATATATTATAATATAATAATTCGTTTTTAACTAACAAAATTTAAAAAACATACAACAGTAAACAAATAACTTGATAACTAACCGATAGTGCAGAGAAGGCTCTGGCTTGAAGCAAATTTCAGACTTCTCCAACAAAACTTTCAACCAAAGTGCTCAATCAATTGCTAAATAAACAAAAAATAACATATTAATTAACTATTACTCATATTCTTAAACAAAGTATTTACTAAAACAAGAACATTATAATTTATACATACGTTCAGACAGAATATTGAAAGAGAACCGTAGAAAAAACTGAGAGAAGAGAAGTTTTAGAAAAAAATGCAGAGAAGTTTTCGAATGTGAAGGTGAAGAAGGTGAAGGAGAATAGATATGCAGAGTAGTTATAAGTAGGTGAGAGTGAAACGGCTATTAATTCAAAATCCGCCAGAAACGAAAAATACTGGCAGAATATGCCATTACTGGCGGAACAATTACTGGCGGATAATGTGGTTAAATAATTTACTGGTGGATCCAAGCGATTACTGGCGGAAACAGGCGTTTACTGACGGAATTGATGACATTACTGGCGGATCTGCACTTCCGCCAGAAAACGTCATTACTGGTCGAATTACTTTGGTCAAACGCGCATAACGAGAGCATCTTTCATTACTGGCGGAACGACGCGTTTACTGACGGATCTGCAATTCCGCCAGAAAACGTCATTACTGGCGGAATTTTTTTGACAAACGCGTATCACGAGAACACCTTCCATTACTGGCCGAATTACTGGCCGAATACATTAGTGGCGGATTCTATCCGCCAGTAACGACAGTTACTGGCTGAATTTTAAATTAAGGTCAAACACAGAACACGAGGGTTATAGGATCCGCCAGAAATTTTATTGGATCTGCCAGAAATGTTATTGGATCCGCCAAAAACGTACTGGCAGACTAAATCCGCCAGAAATCGCCAAATTTCGCCAGAAAACTTACTGGCGGACTGATACCGCCAGAAATGTTCAGCCAGTAATTTACGAATTTCTTGTAGTGTCTACCTTGAAACAATTACGTGGTTTCCTTGGCTTGACAGGTTTTTATCGCAAATTTGTGCCTCATTATGCTTCTATTGCAGCTCCTTTGACTGAGTTACTTAAGAAAGACTCCTTTCTTTGGTCTGATGTTGCTCAAACAGCATTTGATACCTTGAAGGAAGCAATGACCAAGGCTCCTGTTTTACATTTACCTAACTTTGAGGAAGATTTTGCTATTGATACTGATGCTTCAGGTGTGGGTATGGGAGCTGTGTTGTCTCAAAATGGTCATCCTATCTGCTATTTCAGTAAAAAATTCTGTCCCAAATTAATGAGAGCCTCAACTTATGTAAGAGAATTATGTGCCATTACCTCTGCTGTGAAGAAATGGAGGACATACCTCTTGGGCAGAAAGTTTACCATTCACACTGACCAGAGGAGCCTCAGGGAACTCATGACTCAAGTTGTTCAGACTCTAGAGCAACAATTCTATCTTGCTAAGCTTTTAGGCTATTTGTATGAGATTTTACCAGGTACCCAAAACAAAGTAGCTGATGCTTTGTTTAGGGTGCATGAATCTCAAGCACAATGTCTGGGAATTTTCATTGCTCACTGTGACTTTTACAGCAAGGCTGTATCTCTCTGCCAAGCTGATCCTAAATTCATCCAACTACGTGCTCAAGTTCTGCAGAGCCCAGAAAAATTTCCTTACTTTGATCAAGTGATCAACAATATGCTGTTCTTCAAAGGTAAGCTCTATTTGCCCTCTGATTCACAACTTAAACATGCTCTGTTAGAAGAATTTCATTCCTCATTGGTAGGAGGGCATAGTGGAGTAGCTAAACCTTTGGGTAGATTGAAAGAAAATGTTTATTGGGATAGTATGCATAAGGATGTGGCTACTTATGTGAAAGCATGTATTACCTGTCAGCAAACTAAAATCCCTACACATTTACCATATGGTCTCCTTCAACCATTGCCCATCCCTGAGAACATTTGGGAGGATATCTCATTAGATTTTATTGTGGGGCTCCCTTCTTTCCAAAACCATACTGCTGTGCTAGTCATTGTGGATAGGCTGTCCAAAGCCTCTCATTTTGGTATGTTACCTTCTAACTACACCGCTGTCAAGGTTGCTGACTTCTTCTCCAAAATGGTGTGCTCAGTTCATGGCATGCCAAAAAGCATTGTGTCTGACCGTGACCCTATATTCATGAGTAAGTTCTGGCAGGAATTGTTTCATCTCAGTGGCACTAAGTTACGCATGTCCTCTGCCTATCACCCTCAAAGTGATGGTCAAACGGAAATCGTAAACAAGGCCCTTCAACAGTATTTGCACTACTTTGTTCACCAACATCCTCGCACTTGGGGAAAATATTTGCATTGGGCAGAATGGCACTACAATACAACAATTCACAGTTCCACAGGCATGTCTCCTTATCAAGTTGTTTTTGGCAAGACTCCACCAACCTTGCATCAGTATTTACCTGAAGCTTCAAGGGTGGAAGTTGTGCAGGCAGAATTAATGACAAGAGATGAAATTATGCTAGCCCTCAAGAAGAAATTACAGAAAGCTCAAGAAGCCATGAAATTGTATGCTGACAAACGAAGGATTCCACATCCTTTTAAAGAAGGTGACTTAGTTTTTTGAAACTGCACCCTCATCGCCAAGTTTCTGTTGCTGGACATAGAATCAACAAGTTATCAAAACGTTTCTATGGGCCATATAAGATCCTGCGCTGCATCGGAGAAGTAGCCTTTGAGCTACAGCTTCCTGCTGGAAGTAAATCCATCCTATTTTCCATGCTTCTCAACTGAAACCATGCTTTGGTACTGATGAAATTACTCTGGAATTACCCCCAACTACTATTGACAACCAACCAGTGCTAGAACCCTTAGCTATTTTAGCTCAGTCTACTGACAATGCTGATAAAGTACTCATTCAGTGGGTTGGTTTGCTGCCTGAAGATGCAACTTGGGAGAATTGGCATGAGATCAAAGAACATTATCCTTCCTTGAACCTTGACGACAAGGTTCTGCCTCATGAGGAAGGAGATGTAACGGTGCAAGTAGCTGAAGAGGAAGAAGAATTAATGGGCCAAGAGGAGGAGTTGAGCGTGCCAATTCCTTTGGGCCGTGCTAAGAGAAACAAGACTAAGTCCAAGTGGTTTAGAGACCATCACATGTATTGAGATATTTCTTTGTGACTGTTGCTGCCTCTAGAATAATTGTACTAGGTTATTTCTATCCATTGACAGCTGTAGAATGCTAGAATGTTCTCAATTACTGATAGCTGTATATTCTCTGAATTATAGTACAATCATTGGCTATTTATAGCCCTATCATTAATAAAGAAGGCATGAATGAAATTATGAAAGTTAGATGTTAGAAGTTAGTCTTTTAGCTCATTTACTCAAGTCTACACAATTTCTCTGTTATCATCTTTCTTAGATCTTTCATGGAACTTACTTCGATCACTCTCCCAGGATCATGAGCTCCCATGGTGTATTATAGGAGACTTTAACGACATTTTTTCAAATGATGCAAAAAGAGTCACTAATGATTATCCTCTTGATGCATTCATTAGCGCATTCATCACTAATGAGCAACTCTCCTGTTCCTATTATCTATGATTGTTTATTTTAATGTATTTGCTAATATTTCTTTTTAATTTTGTAATTGTCTTATTTGTAGTTATAAATTAATTTTTAGTGAGACAGTTATAAGATTATACTCTCTTCGTTTTCAAATATAAGCAAATATACCCAATTTTTCTTTTTATAACTATAAGCTAGTCAAAGCTTTTTTTTACTTAATATGTCAATTTTACCCCTATTTTTTACACTACTTTTGCATTTATCAATGCACAAAACTTTTTATTACCCTACTTTTGCTTTTACCAATACAAGAATAAATAGGGGTATTGTAGGAATAATACTTTTTTTTAACTTTTCTTAAAAAATGTGCCTAGTTGCTATTTGCTTATAATTGAAAGCGGAGAGTGACATAAATAAACCTGAGACATGGAGTTGACCTGATGCTCCCGAATTCGATTCCCGTAACGGACAAATGCAGTGTTAGCCAGTGCAAAATTTAATTCTAGATACGAGATATTAGTCTTTTGTTGAAAACATCGAAACACTTGTAAGTTGCTATAGTAGTCCAAACTAAATACATAATTTAGTTGTATTTTTTGGATACTTTCTTTACATTATTTTTACTTTTTAGATTATCCCGTAATTTTTTACATTCTCACATATTTTTACAAGATAGTATTACTTGATGTAGTATTAGCTAGCTAAAGCTTTTGACATGTGTGGATCACAGCTAAATGCACTAGTATTTAACTATTTATTATTGTCTCTATCTAATGGTGTAAAGAAGGGGTTAGGTACACGGGTTTATGCTATGCATGATGTTAACCGGCCTCTGAAATTAATCTTGCTGTTATTGTCAAAAAAAGGTAGTAGTAATTTGTTTTTTGTTGACTAATCTAACCTCGAAAAAAAGAAAGTGAAAACGGGTATCCTCGTAAATAGAAAGAAAAAGCATGGGCTAAACAGTCACAGCGCCAAAAATTGTTGATTAACAAGCATCACTTCGCAGTTCGTACATAATAGCATTCACAGAAAAAAGAATGCTACTTCGTACTGTTAGAGTTAATCGTTTTCTGGGTTCGCTTGCATATTCTCTTTCCAAACCTTCTTTCTCTTTCCGACCGATTTGCGCCATGGCCGAAGAATTCGTTAAGGGCACCGTTTATCCTAACGGCCTCGCCGTCATCACTCTCGATCGCCCCAAAGCTCTCAACGCCATGAACTTAGGTTTTTCTTTTCATTCATGAATTTTCTTGCACGTTTCTTATAATTATGTATGCTGTCAAGATGTGAATATTTGTTTCCGAATTTTTCAGTTGAATTTGCTTATATAACAGTAGGCAATAATAATGAAACTCCTGGTTTACTTGAAAATAACTATTTTGGGATTATTTTCATAATGCCCCGCAAAAATGGGAGAATGCATTATTTAGGTTATTTGATTCAAATTTGAATGAAATCATGATTCTAGTTGTTGATTGTTGAACATGGAATGAGAAAAACAAGGACTGGTGTCTTTTTTTGTAAATTCTGGTTTCCCTTTTTACAATTTTGAGTTAATTTAATTTTGCAGGATTTTTTTTAAGAAATAAGTTTTTATTTAAATGGTTTTTAGTATAGAGTGTGGGTAGCTTGATTTTGACTTAGAAATCTGTATGGTGCAGATATGGATGTAAAGTATAAAAGTTACCTTGATGAATGGGAATTGGACCCAATGGTGAAATGTGTTTTGGTCGATAGCAGCTCCCCTCGTTCCTTTTGTGCTGGTATGGTTGTGTCATACAGAGAAATTTATAATTATCCTTTTGATGTAATATTTTATTGGAGCATCTTTCTAGCTTGGAAACATTAAAAATTAGCTTCTTATGCAGATTTTCTTCTTTAGATACGAGGTTATTTGGTTCTGACTTCTGAGTTCTAGGTAAGGTTTTGAGAGTCACATTGATGGTCCATGCAGGTATGGATATTAAAGGGGTTGTTGCTGAAATACAAAAGGACAACAGCACACCTTTAGTGCAGAAGGTCTCATTATATTATTTGTTTTAGCCTCAAGTTTATCAAATTATCAATACGTGCTTATCCAGTTGCACTTGTGGTGTGTCTCATTGGATGTGTATTACCTTTCTGTTGTCGTCGTCTTCATCATCATCATCATCATCATCATCATCATCTTTTGATACTATACTACCTTTTTTTATAGTTTATGTTTCGTCAAAAAAAATTGTTATCGATTCACATTGGCCGCTTAATTGGTAATCAAGATCTTAGTTTATCTGCAGGCGGTGATGTGAAGCAGATAACTGTCAAAAATCAGCTATCAGATATAATTGAGGTCTAGTTGTGTCCTTTGTAATTATATGCCATCAGATTCGTACCCTTTTGCTTTATTATAACCATGCCAATATGAAATGAGTGTTTTTTGTGTAGGAATTGTTAGCATTAATAAACTAACAATGTCCTTACGTCTAGTATACTTTAGACAAAGTATTTCCATATTACTAATTTAGTTGACCACTCTATCCAAGACAAACGTAGCCCCATTGTCAACACTGTTGTTTTGGCTTTTAAAAACTTCAATGTTTTAAATAATTGTCAACACTGGTGGCTTTAAAAACTTCAATTTTTAAAATAATTTGTAATATACAGTTATTGACAAAGTTTCATGTTTAAGTAAATCCAAAATAAAATATATAAATATACAGCTCTTGCTCTGATTGATAAAGCCATCTCTGCGACTTCGTTTTTGGTAAGCCGCAAGGCATCCCTACACCCAAAGACTAGTGTGGAACTAGTCTTTGCCCAAAGGGTGTGGAACTAATCCTTGCCCAAAGGGTGTGGAACTAATCGTTGTTCAAGTGTTGGTTTGGCCCTGGCTAGAAGGTGCTTCTAGTTGAGTTCCTAACAATGCCTTCTTTGTTGGAATGCACCAGCTCCTGTCATTACAAGATTACCCTTTTTGCCGATCTACGTTGAACTTCCTTTGGATGTTTTGATGTGTTTGCCTATGTGTATCGCATGTATTGGCTGGTTTTTGACAGTTTATTTTTTGTCAAATAAATTTCATTTTGTTTCTTTCTAATTTCTGCCAGCACTATGTTGAATTACACATTTTGCTGCATCATGCATTTTCAAATGACTTGATTATGTGCTACGTAAAAATAATATACCTATTATGCTGCATATTAGGTCTTCACAGCTGAGTATTCTTTGATATGCAAAATTTCTGAGTACACGAAACCATATATAAGCTTCATGGATGGGATAACAATGGGTTTCGGAATTGGCTTATCTGGTCATGGCCGCTATCGTATCATAACAGAGGTATGCTTACCTTATAATATAGCTGCTTCATTTAATTACATATATTTTTTAAACTCAGAATTGCCATTCTGGATTTTACTTATCACTTTTAGTTTTCTCAACACATTTCCAGAGAACTGTTCTAGCAATGCCAGAAAATGGAATCGGCTTGTTCCCAGATGTAGGGTTTGCTTATATAGCAGCTCAAAGTCCAGGAGAAGGATCTGTTGGTAATTTTTTTATTTTTATTTTTATTTTTTATGATACATCACTTGTAGTTCTTTGTTGTTTTGTTAGATGAACTAACAAGGTTCGAAGGTTATTGAAGTACCAACCCTTCTCCTTTTCCTTTTATGCACTATTCTCATAGTTTGCCTTGTGAATACATATTGCGTGCTTTACTATTGAAGCATTGAGATGTGATATCTGGACTCTGGTTACTACTAATAGCTTATCAGTTTTCCTGTATTTTGGTGAAAGGTTCTCCCACGTACTTTCTATGGAACCTCCGAATTCAGTTAATTTGAATATTTTACTGATTGCAGGTGCTTATCTGGGATTGACTGGAAGAAGGATTTTCACACCTTCGGATGCAATATATGTTGGCCTTGGAACACATTATGTGCCATCTGGAAAGCTAGGTTCATTCAAGGATGCCCTTTTGGCAACAAACTTGTATGTCAGCATGAGCCTTTAAATGGCTCTTGAAACTATTTCTTTAGAACACCACCTTTTAAACTTCATCAGTTTAGATTGAATTGGACCCTTGAAATGATAATAATGCATTGGCATGTCAGTAAGTAAAGTCATACTGTATGCACCACATGCTCTTATGTTTGTTGAAATAACCTAGCATCTCTGGACTTAGTTCAGAGGTATATAATTGCAATGACTACATACAAACCAATCTTCAATGATGCAGTGATCTTACACAAAACTCATTGGTTTAGTTCTCAGGATCCCCATCAGGACGTCAAAGTACTTTTAGCAAGGTATGAGTCCAACCCAGAGTCTGAGGCACAGTTGAAATTACTTTTACCTCAGATAAGTTCTACATTTGAAGGAAATAAATCCGTTACTGAGACCATTGAGGAGCTAAAAAAACACCAGTCAAGCACTGACTCTAACGGTATACTTTTTGTCATGTTTATTATACTGAAATGTTAAGATACTGCTATTGTTGTGATATTAAATACTAATGTTTAAAGTCATAGTTTAACGCTTGTCTAGTTATTCTTAATACTCTAGTACTCTCCGATTTCTAGTTGTGGAGTGGGCTAATGAAGCTCTTCAGGGTCTTGGAAAAGGTGCTCCCTTCTCACTTTTCTTGACCCAAAAGCACTTCTCTGCAGTTGCTTCTGCACTAGGAAAAAATGACAGTGAATTATCCACGGTGAGCACTTCCTTTTTTATTTATTCTTTGAGTAGGGGTGTCATTTCCATGTTTTCAAACACGAATTTAATGTGTATTCATTCCATCTTTATTTGTGAAAATCCAGCTTAGTGGTGTAATGAAAACCGAGTATCGCATTGCCTTGAGGTCTTCACTACGACATGATTTCGCAGAAGGTGTCCGAGCAGTATTGGTGGACAAGGATCAGGTTCTCATATGATTTTTATATCTTTGTTCTACTTTGGGGATGTATAGGGGAAATTGACATGTCTGCAGAAAATAGTTGTAGGTGTTAACATTCATTATATGTTTTACTTTGGGGATATAATTGGTGGAGTGAAATAATGCAAAAATATTTTCTTCAAAACTAGGCAAACTACGAAGGATCTTCTGTTGAAAGTACATATATTTGGTTTCCCTTCATATGAATCTACAGTTTAAAATATCCTTATCTGGTTCAATCTGGGTATAATTTTTTCCATGAATCTTTTAGTTATTTATCCTTCAATATTTGGTGTATGTTGTTTCCTGCTTCAATAATAAATTTAAGAAATATTCCTCGCAGAACCCCAAGTGGAAACCATCAAGATTGGAGGAAGTTGATCCGAGTGAGATTGAAGCCGTTTTTAAACCATTAGGACCAGAAGTTGGGGAGTTGTCCGTGTAATATAGAAGGAAAGCCCTCATTCCATCAAATGCATTACTGCATCAAATAAACAGATTAGTGTTATCATTGGTGTAATCGTTGGGTCCTGGTGTAGCATGTACCGTTGTCATCGTGATAACATTAAGTCCATGATCTTGGAAATCAAAGGACAATATTGCTTCTGGTATATCCTCTTGGAAAATATGAAGGCTAAGGTTTCCTTAATTTATCTTATATTTTCGTCGCACAATTTTGGCGACTCTTGGAGATCTAACAATGTCTATAATTTATGTGGAATAGTTTTTGTTGTGGTTGTGGGTGATAAAACTCGGAATGAATCTTAAATAATGTCCTAAGTTAGCTAGACAATTTGCAACCTGATTAGCCTCCCTGTAGATGTGAGAAATAGACAATCTCCCATCCTGAGCATCAGGCAATCTCATAGCTTCTCCCCCCATCGGTTTCAGCCTACACAGCTGGAAAACCTCATATTGATCATGTGCACCACAATCAAAAGATCCCTTATATTTAATGTAGCCAATCTCAAACCCTAAACCAATCCTTTTATCTCAGCCATAACAGAAGTAGCCATACCAATGTTGTTGCAGCAGAGTCCTCTAACAAAAATGCCATTAGAATCTCTATCAAGGCCACCACAAGCAGCCATGCCCAAATTCTTTTAATTAGATCTATCAATATTAGAAACTCAAAATGTATATTTAAACTTGTAACAATGTTTATTTGAAGTTGAAATTAATTAATTTAGTGATTAGAACGAAAGTTCTCAAATAAATTGAGTATGAAAATTCCCACACATAATTTCAAGAGTATTCATGTTTTATCAAATTAGTTCAAGTATGAAAATTCCCACACATAATCCATTCATTACATATCCGAATCATCCGTTCGTTGTTTATTTATTTTTCCCCATCCTTTTTTTTCTGCTACAGTACATCTTCCACTTCCATAGAAAAGAAATGGACGTATGCAACTGATAAATATCCTTCCTGGATCAATAGTGCTATTTTTGTTTGACAGCAATAATGTTATTTTTGTAATGCCTCGTAGAACATTTCTGAAAAAGTTTCTTTATCTAATATTATTTTAATACTTCATAAATCAATTGCAAAATTATCGTCCTCTCGTAAATTATAGTCTTACATATTTCTTAAACTCTTGTTTAATTATCTGGATTCATCAAGTCGGTAAAAAAAATGGAATTATCAAAAAAATTAATTTACTGTTATTATCCATGATTGACTTTTGATGAATATTATTTTTTATTAAATAATAAACTTAACATTTTTTTCTTTAAAAAATCAACATATTATTAAAGTAAAATATATTAATAGTCAAATAATAATAGCTCGATTGTCAATAATATTTTTTAAATAAAAATAATAAGGAATCAAAAAGTTATAATTCTTATACAATAGGAATTTTGTTTCGCTCCGTCATAAAATTCCTAAACAATAGAATGAGAATTTTTTCCATTTCGTTTCGCTCCGCTCCACTCCACACACTTTAAACTATTCGAAATGGAAACATCTTTCTGTAACTCAGGTCCAATAGAATGAGAAAAAATTACCACATGAAAACATCAAACTCACCTCCCACAAAAAATCAAACTCAGGTCCAACTTAAATACATGAAAACATCTTTCTGTAACTCGTGCAATTAAAAAAGCGAAATACCACATGAAGCCATGGCAATACTTGAAGAACTAAAAGCATAGTAAAGTCTTGTCTAGTTGATCTTCTCTAACTATCTAATCCGAACCACTTTGTATTTTTTTATTTTTATTTTATAGATCCTTATCCTAATAGCACATGAGGAAATCCGGTACAAGCATCTAGTGAACGGCCAACATTGAAAGATTCACCTTTGGTGCTATTCAGATAACTATTTTACAATAAATTCTAACATCGTTTCTGAAGGTCTTATCTTAATTTCTCCAAGCTAACAAAAGACAACATTTAGTCAAACAATATTTACAGTGTACTCTAACATTGTTATTAAGGTCTTATCTTTCCTTCAAGCTAACAAAATATAAGACTTGAAGGCAGACACGACACATGCATAGAGCAGCTCTACAGTAAAACTGGTAAATGTACAGATTTTCTCTCATTCTACCACCCAGTAGCTGAAACATGTCCTTTCCTCCTAGATCTTATAGACCTTTGATTTCCTTCATGCTTTGGATTGGGCTCCACAAGCAGCAAACGTGACATAACATATGACAAAAGTTCTTCATGGTGAGAGAAAGTAAAGTCCAAATGAGCATATTCAAATTCATTAAAAGACACATCCACACCAGCATCCTTCATCAACCTATAATGTTTCTTTACCATTGAAGGTCGTATCACTTTGTCTTTCTGACCAGCAACTAAATCAACAGGAATATCTATAAGCCTGTATTGTTCGCCCAAATCCAAAGGCTTAGGTGAACCATATACTTCAATATTAGCAGATGCATTCCCATAATCAAACATTCTAAATCTTCCTGTTTTCTTTATCTGTGCAAGATGGAGAGCAACATAGAAAGATACTCCTGGCATGTCATTCATGTTGTAATGTGGTAATCCTAAAGCTCCAACCCAATTTGAGCTGTCCCCACCAAGAACATAACCCACCAGAGTTTGAACCAATCCTCCAACAGCAGGTAGGTTTTGTAGGTCCCTAGCTAACTTGTAAACAATCATACGAATAAATCTGGTTGGTATATAAAAGGCTGGGAAAATACGAGACAAAATGGGAGAAAGCAAAAACAAAAAATGTTCCACAACAGAAAAAACTAGGTTGGAGTCATGATGAAAACCAGCAGGTGATAACAAAATCAATCTAGAAAGTCTATGAGGCTTCTCTTCTATCCTACGTGTAATGACATACATCAACATAGATGCTCCTCCCAAACTATGGCTAATTGCACAAAGCTTGTAAAGCTGATCATCATCATTATTATTTTCCTCCTTAGTATCAGGTTGACTGAGCCTCAACTCAGCAGTTTTTATTTGATGGATTTTCTTTATCATAGCAGGGATATCCTCAATTCCATGTTCGTTGATGGAGTACTGCCAGTATCTGCATTACATCAATTCAATGACAATCTTATCGTGTTTTTTTCAGTATTAAATAGCAGTACTTGCATGAAAATGGTTTAAGTATAACACAGTAGAGGTTGTTTTTGAGGACTTACTCACGCGAAGAGATGTTCTTGTTGATGTGTCCCCTAGAAATCAAACCGCGAAAGTTCCCCAGAAACACATCATACCCTGAAAACAGAACAAAATTTGTACTTGTGATAATTTGAAAGAACTTCAATGTCCTTGAAGCACACATTCTATCTTGACAAAATAACAAACCTTGATCATAGGCTGCAAAAGCTGGAGATCCAACAACACCATTTGATACCCAACTGAACAAAAAAAGAGATTTAACTAGTTAGACTACTACTATTGCTTTGACAAATTTTAGAGGGGAAAAATGTATGTGCATTGAAATTGAAAAATTGCAATAAACATCCTGACATAATTAGCCAGAAAAGAAGTTCCGGCATCCAGCAATTGAACAAAGGAATGCATTTAAAAAAAATACAAGAAAGTTCATGATTCGGAGTCGGGCAGAAGGCAACTAAAAGAAAAAACAGAAACCAGGATAATATCAAAACGGATTGTAGTCTTTTTGTGTTGGATTTTGGAACACGCTTTAAGTGGAGGGAGGTAGGGGGAGCTTTTGAAAATATTGCGTTGCAACATGTAATTTGTCTGTTTTCCTCCAACCAAAGCTTTAACCAAACAGGGTAACGGCTCATCACTCTCATTCTTACCTAGATGTTTTGATGATATCAGAGCTAAAATCTCCCAAGTCAAAATGGTTTTAACTTTTAAGGCTTGTACAAGGCACTCCCATTGCCCTACAGACCTCTCAAGGACAAAACTACAAAGGCCTAATGAGTTATATCCGCCCAAATATATTCTAAATGACCATCCTTTGGATTAATAGAAGGAATCACGGAGTCATGACGTGTTAATATAGAATACATGATACAACAACAAAATTTACCCAGTTTACTTACAAATCATGTTTTCCTTAATCTATTTTTTTTGAAAGGCAAACATGGCAAACATAATATATAATATATACCGATCAAAAAAATAATATATAATAGAATAATAGTCGAGTAAGAAAAAACAACCAGAAACAACTACCACCCAGAAATACAATCAATAGGGTCTATGAACCACTTGTAGAATAAGCAGGAAGGAGAAAAACCCCTAGGCTGGAACCATTGCCGGGAAAAAGATAAAATTTTCCTTAATCTATTAACATCGTTCAATAAAAAATACTGGCAAATGTGCACATTCTTTAAGTATAAATCAACATTTTAAAGACAGAACCAGAGATTGAACCAGTGATCCATACTGTTTCTTATTCAATTGGTTAAACAGATTAAATTTTTGCCCAACCGTGGTTAAGTTGGATAATGTTCAGCCTGGAGACATAGTCAGTTGGTTCAACGTATGGTCTGCTCTTGGTTTTTAAAGATACCATTTAACTGTATGCTTGCACGTATATAAATAATACTGGAGTATTTAAAATCAGAAGCAATGTAGAGAAAGCAATACTACTCACCCCATTGATGAATCAAAAACTCCATGCTGAAGATAAACCGCTTTTCGAGCATCTCGCCTGTGAAGTCAGACTACAGGCATTAGACTATACACAGTACAATGTTATTACAGTAACACTTTGTCCAATATTTCTATCCATTTGTGATAGTAAGAAGTGTCTAATTTACCTAGGTATTCTTTCCAAAAGAAGAACATATCCATCGCCAGTGATCACATGAATAGCTTCATATGGATATCTGTCAGAGGTAGAAGGATAAATCATGAAGTTGACTAGCAAGAATCAAAACAAAAATTCTAAATGTAAATATTCTATTCTATACAATAAGCTTTACCCAAGCTCTGTTATGACATCCTGACATGTCCGGGCATCCGTGTTAAGAGGGGGATCTGTGTTAAGAGAGGCATCCGTGTTAAGAGGCTGACGAAAACCGGTGTTCATCTCCGTAGGTGTTGGGTCATTATCTCCAGGTGTAGCTGTAGAAATGGTGGCATTCTCAGCAGTATTATTATCATCTTGAACACCTCTTTCATTTGATGAAAACAACCTAAAGAATTTTCCCAAAGCTTCTGATGGGGAAAGAAGTAGATGTACTGCCTTGTGAACGATATCAAAAGCAGCTTCTATAAATATTTCCATGGCTAAATGAAGATCCTGATTGAGAGAAAAATACAATACTAAGAAACACAAAATTACAGACACATAGAAATGTCTACAATGAATAAAGGATTAGTACTCCCTCTGGTCCTATTTATAAGAAAAATTTGCAGTTTTAGGTTCATTGATTAACTGATGTATCAGGTCTAATTTTTCTTATAAATAGGACCAAAGGGAGTAAAACACAACATAACTTAATAGGGATACCTCTATGATCCCACGCCTCCTATCAGCAGTCTGATGAATAATTTGGTCCTTGAGGCTCTGCACCCTCGCATGTGCAAAGCGCTGATTTCCACGTACAGACAGTGGTTTTGACACCATAGAATAAACTAACTGGAAAAGATGAAATGGAATCCCCAGCAAAAATTTCACAGAAACCGAAATCCAAAGCAAGATATACCGGATCCAATTCCAATCTACCTGACGCCTACGATAATTGGTAGAACTGGCTCTAGAGGCTCTAGAACTCACAGATGAGGGAGTATCAGGGTAATCATAATCATCAGCATCTTCTTCTCCTCCAGACGAGTATTCCAGGCTTGAAACATCAGAATCAATAGCAAGTTCATGAATGAACTGGTTGAAAGAGGAAACACCACTGTGCAAAGGAAAACAATGTCAAGAACAGCATACTGGGGCACATTATAAAGCTGTAAGGCCAATTGTAAATGCAAGCTATAAACAACTTTAGTAATGTAATTACAAATACAAAATACAATGCATATCAAGTAAAAAAACACTGAATTCTTCTAAGATAACAGAAAGATTTTAAATGAACATTTACCAATATCATAAATTCACAATGAAATCTTACTTTTCCATCCATCGTGGAAATCGAGGTCCACGGAAAGTTGGCCTGAGCTCCCAACCCTGAATACCTTCAAGTATATTAGCTTTTCCAGGTAGTAATGCCAACAAAAGAGCTGATACTCCATTGATCAGCCTTACAATATTGTTCAAGGACTCATAGGTAAAGGTCTTCACCGACCTGTACCAAAATTCAAATGCAAAAACTCATCTTCTAGCCATGTATACAATTGACAAAACCATAAACATATCCTATTTCTCTAAAAAACAACAATATATAAATCCATGCTACCAACTTTGAAGTATCAAAATTCCAAAAACTTAAATAAATTGAGACTCAAATTGAGGGAGCAAAACCAAAATTTCCAACAACATGATCACAAGCTGGTTAATTAAGCAGAATTCGTTTTTAACAATGATAGCATGCAAAACAGAAACTAATCCAAGTAAATTCCTAGAAATGAATCATAAATGTCATAATCCAATTAAGCTACATACATACACGCAAGAAATAAATTGGACACATATTTCATATACATATAGATATATAGATATATAGAAAAGGAAATGCGCTTACTCTTTAGTAACAGCGAGGACGTTATCAACAAAACGATGCATCCTCGATTAAAATTCAGCTATTCTTTCTTTCAAATTCTCAACTTTGGGGTTAATTTGGGGGATAGGACGGGATTTTGTGAAAATGGGGAAAAATTAAAATACGCCCGAGAATAATGCAGTTTGATAGATTCTTTGATTTTTGATTCTCAGAAATCAGAGGCCGATTGGGAAACCGAGGAAGAGGAAAATCGAAGCGAATAAAAGCAGAGAAGTAAAGATACAACAAACACATTCTTTTCTTCGTTACGAGGGAAAAAAATTTCTTTTTACTTTACGAGGAGGATTAATTCGATGTTATTTTTGAATCCACGTGTGCACACGTGATTGGGATGATGTGCTTCGTGTCGTTTTTTGTTTGGGAAGATGTGTTTTTTTGTTGAGGTTACACGGAGTATTTGATAAACGGTTAAGATTGGAAGTGGATAATTTTGTGGACCATCATCATGCGCATGAGCTACACGTGGATTAGGCGAAGGCCTCTTTCGTGATAAGAACTAGATAAGTGGCGATTTATTTGGAGAGGCACGCGACGCAAACCACGGAGCAAATCTATCAACTTCACCAAATATTAGACTTCACCTAACTAAGACATCAAAGCTGGATAATTTGAGAAAACAACATTTGCTTTTATTTTTAATTTTACAGTAACTATAAGTAAACTCGTGCATTCCCATTGATAAGTTGTGTTGGTTTTTGATAATTGTACTTTAAATTTAGTACCATAATAAAATTAGAAAATCACTAAAATTGATGTGTTAAATTTCTAATAAATTTATAGTGATAACATGTAGTGTCTATTTGGCTCAACGAAAGAGAGAGATTTTAATGGAGGGGACGGGTGAGAGAGATTTTAAAGGGTTTGAATTCTCTAATTTTAGGGTGGAAGAAAAGGGAAATAGATTGTTTTAACATATTTCCTGAATTCAGGCAAAATAACACTGATTCTCTCTCCATTTTTTTTTTATATTTACCTTGTTATTGCTATATTTTTATGGCTAAATTTAGAACCCTGCATGACGGGGATCATGATTCAAAGAAAAACATTTACTTTTTTGTCTTTATCTCTCTCATCTTTTTCTACATCTTCTTTCATCTTTAAGGCAAAAATCACCTAAAATTATGTGCATTTTCTTGCCCTAATATAGAGAATTCATTTATGATTTTAAAGATTTTTGTGTTTGGTTCAATGAGGGAGGACAGAGGAGGGGAGAAATTTTAATGTAGTGAAAATGTAAAATTACATTTTGCACATTTAACCTATATCAATGTTACATTAAACAAAAGGCTATTTACCTCTGAAATTTAAATAAATATAATCTCTCCTCTAAAGCACTCTAAATCTCCCCATGATCAAAAGATAGATTGAATAGATATATGGGCAAACAACATTGAACCCGCACATGATGGATTCACAATTCACTGCCTTGATCCATTTGATTACATACGCCCTTCTTAATACTATTTATAAATTTTTTAGACTTCTTTCATCACATTTGTTTTCTTCTAAGTTCTTATGAATATTCTAAAATCTAATCTAAAATATGATAAGAAAAACATGAGACAAATATTTGTCCTTCATAATTAATTTTTTTTGTACAAATTATAAACGGGATACATTTTTTATAGGCTAAAATGCTCTCGGGGTCCCTTATCTTTATTTAAAGTAACGATTTAGTCCTTTATGTATTTTTTGTCCCAAATAAATCCTTTATCTATTAAATTTTGAGCAACATTGCCCTTTTCCGTTAGTAACCGTTTAACTCCGTTTAACTCCGTTAAAACTTCTTTTCTCTTCTCTCATCTGTCTTCAGATTCGTTCTTCTTCTTCTTCTTGTTCTAGATTCGTTCATCTTCTTTTCCAGATCTCTCTTCAGATTCTCTTCTCTCATTACAAACCCAAAATCGATTTCAAACCCAAAATCGTTTCAAACCAAAAATCGATTGCTGTTGTTGTGTAGATTCAGATTTGATTGTGTTGTTGTTGTTGTGCGTTGCTGTTGTGTAGATTCAGATTTGATTGTGTTGCAGGGTTTGGGTCTAAAAAATATTGAGAACAAATTGATGGGTTTCGGTTTGTGATGATTTTGTTGAAGAAAAAGCTGAGAACGAAATTGTTGAACAAGCTGAGAATAAATTAAAGCATCTGGATAGAGTTTGGGTATTCATATTGTTTGTGTTGTTGTTGATGATTGTTGATGAAAATGAATGTGAAACAAAATCTGAAGAAAACGAAAACGAAAATGAATGGGAAACGAATGGTGAGGTGCAACCATGGGGTTTGTTGGATGAAGTTTCGAAGATGAGAAGAGTATGTGATGGTCTGATCATAGATGGGGAAAGAAATCAATTTGGGATTTAGGGTTCCTTGATGCATAATTGGATGAAGAGTGAGAGGTTGAAGATGATGAATAGTGTTGAGATTTTTTTTAAAAAAACTAAATTAAAAATGACATGTCATTCAAAAAAATAATAAAAAATGACACATCAGCGCTGTTATTTCCACATATACATTTTAACGGAATTGGACAGAGGCTTGACGAAAAAGGACTATTTTGCTTAAAATTTAAAAGATAAAGGACTTATTTGGGACAAAAAATACATAAAGGACTAAACCGTTACTTTAAATAAAGATAAGGGACCCCGAGAGCATTTTAGCCTTTTTTATAATACTTATGGACGAGACAAACGTTTATCACTAATACATAAAATAACACAGCATAATTGTTTGTCATTCATAAATGAAAAACACAGGATAAATAATTGTGACTGATACATAAAAAATCAGGGGACAAATAATTTGTCACTGATAATCATAATTTACTATGCAAATGATAAACGGGACAAAAACGATCCAAAAAATCTGTTAATATTTTGCTTTTGAGTCTCAATGAGGAATAATATAATGGTTTTTTTACCAAGTTTGTCGATATAATTCACAGTCTTCGACGGGAAAATTTGTATCGAAGGACTAGAGATCCTATCGTCAAAAAGATGAATTAAAAACTATTAATTTAAGAAGATTTACCTTTACGAACCGACTGAATATTGTTTGAGGTAATTCATATAATTAAAGAACACACCACTACTCGTACCCATGCACATGTGCGTTAGTTGTAGTATACAAAATAAAGGCCCTCTTTTGTAAAAAAAAAAAAACAACGCATGTAGCAGGCACATACCTGCTACCAATGTATTTTCAGTATTGTAGCCAAACTACCTTCTACTTGTTTGTTGCTTTTTTCCAACTTTGGCTAAGAAAATACAGCTTTGCATTGCATTGCATGCGTGCTGCTCACTGATGCCATGCTATGCTACCCAAATGTTAGTGATTAATTAACAATTTTCTCTTCACAAATAATTAATTAATCACTAACATTTGCCTATAAAAAACAAACCTCTAACATAAGTAAATGTACAACATATCTTTTGTAGCAGAAATGACCGTGTTTTCATGGAAAAAACATTAAAAATAGTTTAACATTACTAAAAAACCAAATTAAGATAAAAAAGGAAAAATAACAAAAAATAAAAAAGGAAAAATAAAGAAGGAGCTAAAATAAAATCACAATAGTAACACAGATTGTGAGATGAAGTATTCTGTGTTGCACTCTCTATAAAATCTAGCTCTCTAGTGTCTATTCTGCTTTTTAGAAAAACACACCGTGAGAGAAGGGAGAAAGGGAGAAACGGTAACAAATAACAAAAAATGTCATTAGAAACCATGCTTACATTTTCAAGTTTAGAGCCAAACTACTTTCTCTACAGTTTGATGCTTTTTCCATTTTTGGCAAACACAGCTCTAGCACAGCAAAGTAGAGTGAGGCACGCCTTTGAGTGTCTTCTGCTGTACACGCCAAACCACTGCTCCCATGAATGTAACTTTCTCCACTCTCTACACCAAACACCAACCTATACACAACAAATTATCTATATAAGAGAGTAACCATGAGTGAGAGTGTAATGTGGTCACACTAAAATTGGAGGTATTAGCTTGAATTCAATTGACAGAAAGTTCAAGTACTGATTACAAGTTCAACACAGTACAATCAAGCAAAAATGGAAAATGGAATGCAGGTACAATAAACGTGAGAGAGAGAGTGCAGAGAGGATTAGAAGAAGCAATGACTTCACACAATATTGTACACCCCACTAACAGAATCTTCTCTTTCTTCAT
This sequence comes from Astragalus glycyphyllos, assembly GCA_963573325.1. NCBI lineage: Eukaryota > Viridiplantae > Streptophyta > Magnoliopsida > Fabales > Fabaceae > Astragalus > Astragalus glycyphyllos. Next base: position 82,997,657 of record OY754310.1, read on the forward strand.
ATACTCACTTTTTTACATAGTGTCCCCACCTTGAGTGCTCCCTCTTCATTCTGTTACTCCTTCGTGGCCCATGTGGCTCATTCCCTCCATGTGCTTCATTATCCTCGTCAGCACCCATTACAATACCCTCCCCTTCGAGAGCAATCTTGTCCTCAAGATTGAGGTTTGGGTATGCTGCAGCTAAGTCTTGAGCATCCTCCCAAGTAGCTTCATCAACAGGCACATGCTGCCATTTCACAAGTACTTGTCTCACCTGTTGCGGACCTTGCATCACCACACGATCCTGTAAGATAGACTCAGGTTCCACCATAGGTCCCTGCTCTGCAGTTGTTAAAGGCAATGGCAAATAAGCCACAGTAGCATTGCCTTTAAACTTCTTCAACTGAGAAATATGAAATACAGAGTGAATCTTAGCTGTTGCAGGCAATTGAAGCTTATAAGCAACCTTCCCCACCTTCTCTATGACAGCAAATGGACCAAAGTATCGCATGCCTAATTTCTAATTCTTCCTCAATGCAACAGAATTTTGCCTGTACGGTTGAAGTTTAACCAACACTTGGTCTCCTACTTCCAGAGAATAGTCCACTCTCTTCTTGTCAGCTTGGGTCTTCATAACCTGTTGAGCTCTCAACAAATTGTGTTTCAACTGCTGTAGAATCTCATCCCTATCCCTTAGTTGTTGCTGTAAATCAGGGTTGTCATTGGCATTTGGAGTATATCTGATCAACATAGGAGGGTCCCTTCCATAAAGAGCCTTGAAAGGGGTCATACCAATACTAGTATGCCATGCTGAGTTATACCAAAACTCTGCCCAGCTCAAATTCTTAGACCAACCTTTTGGATTGTCAAAAGTGTAACATCTCAGATACATCTCTAGACTCTTATTAACTGCCTCTGATTGGCCATCCGTTTGAGGATGGTAAGCTGAACTCATAGCTAAAGTGGTGCCCTGTAATTCAAACAGCTGCTTCCAAAATCTACTAGTGAATACCCTGTCTCTATCTGACACAATAGATTTAGGCATGCCATGCAACTTAACTACATTACTCATGACTGCTTCAGCTACTGATCTGCTGGTGTAATCAGTTTTTAATGGCATGAAATGAGCATATTTAGACAATCTGTCTACTTTTACCAATATAACTGTAAAGCCACTAGACATAGGTAATCCCGTAATAAAGTCCATAGCAACATCCTCCCATACCTGGTTAGGAATAGGTAGAGGTTGAAGTAACCCCGCAGGCTGTGAATTTAAGTGTTTGGCTTGCTGACAGATCACACACTGTTCAATAAATCTCTGTATATCTTCTATCATCTTTGGCCAATAAAATTGTGCACTAATTCTTGCCAAGGTCCTCGTGATGCCTGCATGTCCACCAATTGGTGAAGAATGATATTCCTTTAACACCTGCTGGATCAATGAACTCTCCACAGGTAAAACCAATCTATTTTTCCAGTAAAGGAGCCCTTCTCTCACTGTGTACTTACTGTCAACCACAGTGTGGTCCTTGCACTGCTGCACCATAACTTGCAGATGCTCATTACTTGCAATCTCACTTTTTAATTGTTGCAGAAACATATTTTCAGGAGTAGACCATGATAAACTCATCATTCTTGAAAGCGCATCAGCTGCTTGGTTTTCTTTTCCTGGCTTGTATTCTATCCGGAAATCATACCCTATGAACTTGTGTAACCAAGCCTGCTGCTCTGGTGTTTGCAGAGACTGATCAAGCAAGTTCTTCAAGCTTTTCTGATCTGTACGCAGAATAAATTTATGCCCCAATACATAATGCCGAAACTTGGCCAATGCAGCAGTGATAGCATGAAATTCCCCGATGTAAGCAGACTGAAGTTGCATCCTAGGAGCTAACTTCTTTGAAAAGAAAGCTATAGGATGACCTCCTTGACTGATAACAGCACCTATTCCTGTGCCCAAAGCATCTGTTTCTAAAACAAATGGCTGAGAAAAATCAGGGAGAATTAACACTGGTGCAGTAGTTAAAGCTTGCTTCAAATTATTAAAAGCTGCCTCAGTTTCCTCAGTCCAATTGAAGGCTTCTTTCTTCAATAGATTAGTCAGAGGGCTAGCTATAGTAGCATATGATCTGATGAACCTCCTGTAATAACCAGTTAAGCCCAAGAATCCTCTTAATTGCTTCAAATTCTGAGGGGTTGGCCAATCTAGAACAGCTTGCACCTTAGATTTATCCATAGAAACACCACTTCCAGATACTATGTGGCCCAGATATTCCACTTCATTCAATCCAAATGAACACTTGGATAGTTTAGCAAGGAGAACATTCTGGCTTAAAATCTGAAAGACTAACTCCACATGTTGCAGATGCGTGTGCCAAGATGAGCTATACACCAAGATATCGTCAAAGAAAACTAGTACACATTTTCTCAATAAGGGTTGAAATATCTGATTCATCAGTCTCTGAAATGTAGCAGGGGCATTAGTCAACCCAAATGGCATCACTAGCCACTCATAATGACCTTGATGAGTTCTAAAAGCCGTCTTTTGTCTATCTTCAGGTTTGAGCAGAATTTGGTGATATCCCGATCCGAGATCAAGTTTTGAGAAAAACTTTGCACCATGAAGTTCATCCAAGAGTTCATCTACAGTAGGCATAGGGAAACTGTCTTTAACAGTTATAGCGTTCAATGCTCTGTAATCTGTGCAACACCTCCAGGATCCATCTTTCTTCCTTACCAAAATGATGGGTGAAGAAAATGGGCTGACACTTGGTTGGATAATACCTTCCTCCAACATATCTTGTATCATTTTCTCAATCTGCTCCTTCTGGCTGTGGGGGTATCTGTATGGCTTTACCTTAACAGGTTGTGAACCCTCTTTCAACAGTATTTCATGATTCAATTCCCTATTAGGAGGTAATCCTTTGGGAATCTGAAAAATTTCTCTGTAAGTGTGTAACAAGGTGGCCATCTCAGGCTCTAAATGCTCTGGCATTCCACTCCAATTATCTGCTATCACTACAGGATCTAGCTGCTGCACTGTAAACATCTCAGCAATTGCATCAGTTTGTTGTAACCTTCTAAAATGATGCAGTTGAGCAGCCTCTGGTTTGGTCTCATTTTCACCCTGCAAAGTGACAAATTTACCATTTAAATAAAATTTCAGTTTAGCTGTTGCATAGTCAGCAACATGAGGACCAAGAGATGCGAGCCATGGTGCTCCTAGAATGACATCTGCTCCAGCAACAGGCAGCAAATAAGCAGGCACTGTGATGTCATTTCCTTGTACTTTCACAGTTAATTGTTGCACCACTCCTTCAGCCTTCATGTTTTGACCATTCCCTACTAATACATTACATCTCTGTGTAGGTTCCACTGGCAATCCCAAACAATGTACAATTCTAGGTTGGACAAAACTATCAGAACTGCCACCATCCAGCAATATAGAGACATTCAAAGGGCCAATAAAACCCTTGAATCTGATGACACCAAATCCACTTGCTCCATTCAAAGCATTCAAAGATAAATGATGGTCCACCTTCTGGCTAGGGTCAGGGTCTGTTTGTGGTTTAGGTTCTGATGTGTCAGGAGGTGATTCATGCTCCTCTTCAAATTCCAAGAGCATAAGTTGTTTGTTAGGACATTTATGGGAAAATGAGAATTTCTCATCACAGAAATAACAAAGTCCTTTCTCTCTTCGCAACTGCATTTCTGCAGGTGAAATTCTTTTGATGGCAGGGTTGTTTTGCAGATTGCTCATAGGTCTAGTAGGTGGTGTGGGTAAAATGGGTGGGTTGGGGGCCTTTGAGGTGACTTGTGTTTGGTCAGTTTTTGTTGGATTGAAGTGAGCTCGGTTGTTTTGTGTGTAGGTTGGTGTTTGGTGTTTCTGGTAAAGGTTTTGTTTCAAGTTAGCTTCAATTTTCTCTTCAAACAGTTTTGCCAGAGATACTGCTTTACAAATTGAAGTTGGTGTGTGGAGCATCACATCTCTACGAATCTCATCTTTCAAGCCGCTCACAAAACAGTCAATCAGTGCATCATTACTCAAGCCGTAAACTCTATTAGACAATGCAGTAAATTCCAAGTAGTATTCATTAACAGATTTCCTCTGTGTAAGCTTAAAAAGTGAAGCTCTAGGACAATCATACAATGAAGGACCAAAATCCAGTTCTAATTGACGAGTGAAATCACTCCATGACTGGAATGGACGAGATCGGTGAACCATTTGAAACCATGGTACCACTTCGTGGTCCAAGTGCACCGATGCGATAATCAATCGCTCAGGATCTGGTGTATTGTAATAGCCAAAGAATTGCTCTGCCTTAAATATCCAATCAAGAACATTCTTACCGTTAAACCGAGGGAATTCCAGCTTAATGTGGCGCACTTGGAACAGAGGTGTTTGTGAGCTCGAAGATCCAAGTGAAATTGATCTGATCGCAGCACTTCCCGTCGGAGACGACTGAAGGACACCACTAGATGAAGAATTTGTGCTCGCCTGAGTTCCTGAGTTCGTTGTTCCATGGGTGACGGTGAGAGTTTGCATCTGTTGCATCATCTTGTCAAATGCTTTCGCCATATCTTCGAATCGTGCTTCGGATGACTTCTGCATCGTTTCCATGCGCTCAAAACGAGCTGCATTAGCTTTCTCAGCTTTTTCCAACATCTCAGCTTGGCGTTTAACCTCAGCTGCCAATTCCTTCAATCTGGTGTTGTCGGCCATGGAGTCAATGAAAGCACCAATGTAATGTGGTCACACTAAAATCGGAGGTATTAGCTTGAATTCAATTGACAGAAAGTTCAAGTACTGATTACAAGTTCAACACAGTACAATCAAGCAAAAATGGAAAATGGAATGCAGGTACAATAAACGTGAGAGAGAGAGTGCAGAGAGGATTAGAAGAAGCAATGACTTCACACAATATTGTACACCCCACTAACAGAATCTTCTCTTTCTTCATATACTCACTTTTTTACATAGTGTCCTCACCTTGAGTGCTCCCTCTTCATTCTGTTACTCCTTCGTGGCCCATGTGGCTCATTCCCTCCATGTGCTTCATTATCCTCGTCAGCACCCATTACAGAGAGTCAGGCAAAGAGAAAGCAATAAAGAACGTGAGAGGAGAACAACCACCCAAGGTCTCCTTTTCATTTTTTCTTTTTATCTAGCAGCTGCTTCCAAAATCTTCGCTTCTCGTCCCCAAGTGCTGTCTGGTGTGTACGTGTGTTAAATCCCCTTAACTATTCTTTTTTATTATTTATTTTTATCATCTTGTTTATTTTTAATTAGTTTTTCTGGGAGATAACACAAGATGAATTTATACAAAATTATTCAAGTTTCATCACTATCTAGAAATTCTGTAATACATATTTTTGTTAATTACCATTTATCTGGCTTTAAGTCCACATTTGTTTTAATGAACAAATTAAAGATAGCACAAGATGAATACATAGAAAATTATTCAAGTTTCATCAATATCTAGAAATTCTGCAATACATCTTTGGTACCATTTATCTGGCTTGCATCTGGTTGAGACCTGTGTTTATTCCAATTGCTTTATTTTCTATCTTTGCAAATGCAGTATTTTGTGGTTGATGATTGCCTGATTGGTGAGAATCTTTGCCTTCTGCCTCTTTGCCTCATCACCAAACATCTCCAAACATCTCAAGCACTAGAAAAGGATCTAATAGTGGTAAAACTCCGAATTTATCGCTACCAGCTTTCGCAACAGAATTCTTCTCAACATTAACTTAGTTTTTCTTTCTTATGCATTAGGTTCACTTGCTTCGCCTTGCTTGTGCTTTGAAGGACCATTGCCTGATTGTTGTCATTAAGGTATTGATTATTTTTACGAAATTATGCTTGGTGAATATTTACAGTAACTTCTACGTTGAACATTTTGATTTTTTTGGGGAAAATCTCTTGGGGCTTGTCGATTTGCTTATCGACTATTATATACTTTGTTCCTTGTTGGGTGTTAACTTGGTCGGTTGGATATTTTCCTTTGGAAGGCAAGAAGAAGATTGGTTGGTTTCATAACAACTATAACCGGTATAGTTTGTTTAGACGGGACATTGTTTTCAAACGATTTTTAGAAGAAAAGTATGAAACTCTCGGTGTCTTTTTCTATACATTGTTATCAATAACTCTCATCTTCGTCATATTGTTTTTAAGGTCTTTGTTTGTTCTTATTGACTTTGTTCGTTATAAGAGATTCATAAAATGTATTATTTTGATGGGGTACTGATCTGTACCCTTGAGTGATGGACCGGAGTTTCTCAGGTATCAAATTTGTGCTCTTCTGGTCGTGCTCCAAACTTAACTTCCGGGGGCGGGTGTACCTGCGAAGACACTCCAACGCCCAAGTCAGAAGCGAACGGGCAGAATATGAATCTGAATGAATAGTGTCTACCTGACAACTGACGCAATGAATGCTTATATAGGGAGCGCGAATCACGCCCGGCCGTTGGATGGTTGTACGGACTCATCTGCGCCGTTGATTCGCGCTTTCACCCTTTAACCAATTCTTGTCTGGGCCGCTCCTCGTTTCCAAGGATGAAGTGGGCTTCGGCCCACTCCAGAACAGTTGCCCCCCAAGCCAAGATCGTGCTAGGGACGGGCGAAGGATTTAACCGGGACCACTTTCCACAGTCCTCGAGGAATTTTGCTCGGTCAACCGTATGTATTGACAATCTTGCTCTTAAACTTTTACGACGCGTGGCCCCTTTTCATGAAGCGACGTTTCACATCCTTTCAGGGATCATTAATGGTGCCTCGAAGTTCAAAAAGGCGGCGCTTGGTTATGATGACGGTTCAGCTTTCAAGGCGTGTACAAGTGAAAGGTCACGACGTTTCGCTTGCTTGCTCCCTGAATGTTATAAATATGCTGCCCCCCTGTTAGCCTGTAATTTCGACAGGCTTCATTAAAGATGGTCAACATGGCCTGACTTATATTTATTTCACAAAAACCATATTATTTTGACAAAGAAAATGGTCATGCGCAAGGTAAACTCGACAAGTTTCCAGGGAAGCAAAAGCAAGAGAGAGGAAAATCGACACAGGCTTTCGACAGACAGAAATCAGGGCAGTTATGCGTTGAAGACTAGCAGTTGGTCGAAGCATGACAGAGCGGTTTCGGTCGAAAATAGGAGCGGTTACTTGGTCGAAAGTAAGAGCGGTTACTTGGCCGAAAGTAGGAGCAGTTACTTATTTTCAAATTGTTAGGCAGTTACTTAGTTCGAATTTCCCCCCTTTTCCCTTTGTATAAATAACTGTTTCTGAGAAGAAACAGGGGTCGCGAAAATCACAATACACACCCGATTCCTAAACTCTAACTTCCAAGCCAGAGCGAAAAACGAGTGGAAGAATCCCTGTATGTGATCGTGTACCATTTTTATGATTCAATGCAATTTGTTTTTCTTTTTCTTTACAATTCCTGCACCATTTACTGCTTCTTTTCTTTTCAATTCTGTTAATCATTTGCAAATCGTCCCCTTTTCTACATTTTCTGAAACAAAAACTTTTGCAATTCAAAGGCAATTGCTTTGAGATTTTTCTAGTTTGATCTCACAAACCTTCTAATAAAACTAGTGATTGTTTGCTAAAAACACCAGCAAACAAATTGGCACGCCCGGTGGGACATTGCCTTTGATTTTGTTCATTTTCGTACTCTCTTATTTGTATTCGCTGTTGTATGCACTTAAGAAGTGGTAAAATGGTTCGTTCTGGTACGAATAATGCATCTAGTTCCAACCCTGTGGTTTCACAAGGGCAAGGGACAACAATGGATTCTGCAAGCATTAGCGCAGGACCATCATCGTCGATAACCATTCCTTCATTATCAATGACTAATGTTGGTTCAACGCAGTCAGAAATGGCATCTCTGCCTATGTCTTTGCCGTTAAGTGCAGGGCTTCATAGCCCTTACATGGCAATGGGAAACGGTTTAGACCCACGTTTGAATGACGTGTATCTACCCCCATTTCCTCTGGGAATGTATGGCATGCCTACTGGAATGCCACATATTTCGACCTTTTCCCCTACACATGTCTCTTCTGAGAGCGTATTTGGTCGAAATCCCCTAGCATTAACCAATACGTCTTTGTTGGCCTTAAGACAGCAAGTAGACGAGAGTAATCACGATATGGTTAATATGCTTACCCAACAAATTGGTACAGTTTTCAATCCATTGATTCAAAATACCAATAACAGTTACCAAATGTTGGCAAATCAGATGAGTAGGATTGCAGACTTTTTTGGGGTTCCAGCGGTTAATAATAGGCACGTTCCTATTATTGCGGGTAATGCATCGCCAGTTAACCCCCAAGAAGCAGTTGCAGTCGAAGCGTCGACAGTTGTAGGCGAACTACAAGGGGCAGTAAACCACGTCCCTGAAGTAGTTTTGGTAAATAGACACCAGAACGCTGATGAAGTTGTTCGACAAGTGCAACAACACAATGTTGGCGCAGAAAACAATATAGCTACTTTAGTCGAATCTATTTTGGCGCAAAATGGCCTTAACATAGGTTTACAAAGGCCTAACTTCGTATCACCATTATGTGAATATGTATTACAAACTGAGTTACCAAGGGGATGGAAAGTTCCCAAGTTTACTAAGTTTGGTGGTGATACAAATGAGTCCACAGTCGAACACATTGCTCGTTTCTTGACTGAGGCTGGGGACTTAGCACAAAATGAGAATTTGAAGATGAAATACTTTCCAAATTCTCTAACTAAAAATGCTTTCACTTGGTTCACGACCTTACCCCCTGGTTCTATGTTCACGTGGGGGCAATTAGAAAAGGCATTCCATGCACAGTTTTACATGGGCCAGTCGAAAATTAGTCTTAAAGAATTGGCTAGTGTTCGGCGCAAAATGCCTGAAACTATTGATGATTACTTAAACAGATTTAGGCTGTGGAAGTCTCGTTGCTTCACACAAGTCCCTGAACATGAGCTCGTCGAAATGGCTGCTGGTGGCCTTGATTACTCAATTAGAAAGAAATTAGACACATCTCATTTGCGAGATATGGCTCATTTGGCTGATAGGGTTCGACAAGTTGAAAGGCTTAGAGAGGAAAATCTAGGTCGAATAGGTATCATAAAAAAGAAAAAGTGGCATATGTCGAAGAAGAATTTGACGTTACATATAGTAATGTCGAAGAAGAGGAGATAGACGTGGCTGAACTTAAGCCTGGTCCTCCTTATACCTGTAAATTATTAAGGCCTGCGAATGGGAATAACCCTGTAGAGCCTAAGAACGATAGATTTATGCCTAAGACTTATACTTTTGATGTTACTAAATGTGATGAAATTTTTGATCTTTTAGTAACTGATGGTCAAATATTAGTGCCTTAAAATACCAACTCTTGACCAAAGAAAGAAAAAGGGTTATTGTAAGTTCCATAATTTTTTGGGACATAACACTGACTGTTGTGTGCTCTTCAGGGATATTGTGCAAAAAGCAGTTGACGAAGGAAGACTCAAATTTGCTGACAAGAAAATGAAAGCTCCTATGCAGATTGATGTTGATCCGTTGCCTAAGGCTGAAGCTATGTATTCTGAACCTGTCGAAGCTGATGTAGGCATGGTGGATGCTCAAATGGCAGACCCTCCTAAGTGTGTCAAGATTGCCACCGAAAAATTAAAAGGTTTTATGTATGCTGAAGGTAAAAAACAGGAAGTGACCCTAAAAGAATATGATGGGAAGATACATGCTGTGTATCCAAAGGCTGAGGAAGAATTGATAGATTTCCTCAATCGGTGTAAGTGGAATAATTCTGAAGTTATGCTTTGCCCAAGGTGCAGTGCTGTCTTCGATAAAGAAGCAGCTAAAGCTGTCGAAGGTTATCAGGATCAACAACAACGCAAAAGAAAATGGCTTGATAACAGGCCAAAATTTGACTTTGCAAAAGGAGATCTTCCTGGCTATGAGGCTAATGTGTCAGCAAAGCCTTCAACAAGTAAACGACAATTTGCTAAGGAGAAGTCCTCAGCAAAAGGGTATTTGAAGCTGTCAACAGGTAAATCCTTTGTCCCAAGTGCTAGTGCTCCTGTCGAAGAGTGGGTGCCCAATAATCAACGTGCTAAAGCTGTCAAGCCAGGTACTGATGCTATTAAGTTTAATTATAAGAATAACTATAAGGGTAAGAACCCTATGACTAGAACACAGTGGCGTCGTTACCAAAGACAACAGAAGAAGAAGGCACACTTTGACATTAACCAGGTTCCAAGTCATTTGGCTAATAATCAAGTTCCATGCAGCATGATAGTGGCGAAGAGTGAGGTTCACAAAGATGAAGTTGCCACAAAGAGGAATGCTGATGTTGCTAGTCATGTGTGTGCAGCGAATAAGGCCAAAGGCAAGGCTGTGGTAACAGAAAAGTCAAGAAGGCCTGCTCTTGAAAGAATATTTCCTCTATTGTCAACAGTGAAAGAAAGAAATGCTGATTTCGACACGGATGAAGACATGGAGTCTGATTTTAATGATTCTGAAGATGATTTCGACGTTGTTTGCAATGTGGTATCAATACTGCCTCTGGAGTACGATGTTATCACAGTACCAAATGACGTTAAAGAGGATTTTACAGAGGATATGGCTCATCATAAGCCAATGTGTTATTATGTGATGAACAATGGTTGTGTCGAAGACCAAATGGCTACCTTCGAGAAGCCAGATATGAGTATGCAAAACCACTTGAAACCCCTGTATGTCCAAGCCAAAGTCAATGGTGTTGGGATTAACAAAGTGTTAGTGGATGGTGGAGCTGCAGTGAATTTGATGCCACATGGTCTTTTGAAGAAGATTGGTAAGTTCGATACTGACCTCAGGCCACATAACATTGTCTTAAGCAACTATGAAGGCAAAACTGGCCATTCTTTGGGGGCCATTGAGGTGGACTTAATCGTTGGTTCCATAAAGAGGACTACATTGTTCTTAGTGATAGCCTCTAAAGCGAATTTTAATTTACTCCTTGGTAGAGAGTGGATCCATGGAGTTGGTGCTGTCCCTTCAACTTTGCATCAACGTTTAGTAATGTGGAAGGAAGATGGTTTGGTAGAGTATGTTGAAGCCGATCAGAGCTACTTCCGTGCTGATGTGAACCAAGTTACCAAGGAAAACTTTGAGAAACAAATGGCGAAGATTGCGCCATGTTCATCTTCTAATGAGGCATATGTCCCTGCGGATAATGTTTTTGCCTCAGTTCATCTTGACCCAAATTATGGTTTTGTTTGGGAAAGAGAAATAATGGGAGATGATAGTGGCTATCCTGATGGTGTTTTTCGACCAACGGGGTGGAACACTGGTTCTTGAAAATGTTCTTATGTCAGTGCCCAATGCATGGGACAAAATTACGGCTTATATGGCCGAAAACAAGTTTAAAGCGGCTATGGAGGCCGAAATTATTCAACAAACAATGGCTGTCGAAGCCAGTGAGTTACATGAAGAAAATGGCATAATCATAGATGAAAAACTTGACTGTATCTATGATAATGATCCATTAGGTTTTGAAAAGGATCCTAGAGATTTGACAAAGCATATGCAAGCTCAAGACCCGTTAGAAGAAGTTGATTTGGGAAATGGCTCAATAAAAAGGCCAACTTATATTAGTGCAAATATTGATGCTTCTCTAAAAACCCAAGTCATCACATTGCTAAGGGAGTTCAAAGACTGCTTTGCTTGGGATTACGACGAAATGCCTGGGTTAAGTCGAGAAGTAGTGGAAATGCAATTACCAATTCGACCAGGGAAGAAACCAGTGAAGCAAGTGCCAAGAAGATTTGCTCCTCAAGTGTTGGCTAAGATCAAAGAGGAAATCGAAAGGCTGTTCAGAAACAAATTCATCATAACTGCCAGGTATGTCGAATGGTTAGCCAATATAGTTCCTGTAATAAAGAAAAATGGGACTCTTAGAGTTTGCATAGATTTTAGGGATTTAAATAATGCATCTCCCAAGGATGAATACGCAATGCCTGTAGCAGAAATGCTAATAGATTCAGCAGCAGGATTTGATTATCTTAGTATGCTAGATGGTTATTCTGGGTATAATCAAATATTCATTGCTGAAGAGGATGTGTCGAAAACTGCTTTTAGGTGTCCAGGGGCATTGGGTGTTTATGAATGGGTAGTAATGCCCTTTGGCTTAAAGAATGCTGGTGCTACATATCAGTGGGCCATGAATTCTATGTTTCATGATTTTATTGATGATTTTATGCAAGTATACATAGATGATGTGGTGGTTAAATCTTCCTCAGAAAGTGGTCATTTAGACCATCTTCGCCGTTCTTTTGAAAGAATGAGGAAATATGGATTGAAATTAAATCCATTAAAATGTGCCTTTTGGGTGCGTGCAGGTGATTTCTTGGGTTTTATAGTGCACAAAAAAGGCATTGAAATCAATCAAAATAAGACTAAGGCAATTATGGAAACGAAGGCCCCTTCGACCAAAAAAGGAGCTTCAGTCGTTGCTGGGAAAAATCAATTTCCTACGAAGATTTATATCAAATCTAAGTGGCAAAACACAAGTTTTTTCGCCATTATTAAGACTGAAGAAGGAAGAAGAGTTCAAATGGGAACCAATGCATCAAGCAGCCTTCGACGAAATCAAGTCTTATTTGATGAAACCACCAATTTTGTTGCCTGTTATTAAACACAAAGTGCTCAAATTGTATATAGCAGCTTCTGATAGAACAATAGGTAGCATGTTAGCACAAGAGGATGATAGTGGTATCGAAAGAGCCATTTATTACCTCAGTAGGGTCCTCAATGATGCCGAAACGAGGTACACTCCTATAGAAAAGTTGTGCCTTTGTTTGTATTTCTCGTGTACAAAGTTAAAGCAATATATAAAACCAGCTGATGTTTCTGTTTATTCGCATTTTGATGTTATTAAGCATATGTTGTCGAAACCAATAATGCATAGCCGAATTGGTAAATGGACTTTGGCTTTGTCAGAATACAACTTAACTTATCAACCTCTAAAATCAATTAAAGGACAAGTGGTTGCTGATTTTATAGTAGACCATTCTGTTGTTGAAGAAACATTAAGTTTTGTAGACGTATATCCTTGGAGGTTGTATTTTGATGGCTCAAGCCATAAACATGGAGTTGGGATTGGTATTTTAATAATATCTCCTACTAACATTCCAACAAAGTATAAGTTTAAAATTCGAGATGTTTGCTCCAATAATGAAGCTGAGTATGAGGCTTTAATAGTAGGCCTTGAAATTTTACTTGAGCTGGGGGCAAGTCACGTCGAAATAAAAGGTGACTCTAAGTTGGTTGTCAAACAATTGACAAGAGAGTACAAATGCATTAAAGAGCACCTTATCAGATGCTTTGTTGTTGCCAATGCTTTGTTAAAAAGATTTGAGTTTGTTCACTTAGAACATTTACCACGAATTGATAATCAAGTGGCAAATGAATTGGCACAAATCGCTTCAGGCTATAAAGTTTCAAAGCAAAGCCTAGAGGAGTTAATTGAAATAAAGGATAAAATCATTTCTAATGACTATTCTTCGTCACTATTGTCAACACCAACAACTTGGGGGGCAACAGATACAAATGCAAACGAGGAACTAGCTGTTGTCGAAAAACGTCAATTTTTTGGTGACTTTGACTTAGCAGAAATTCTTGCTCTTGACAATATGACCAATAATGATTGGCGAAGGCCTATTGCGGAATATTTGCAAAATCCCACAAGAAATACCAATAAAAAGGTAAAATACAGAGCTTTGAGCTATGTGATAATTGGAAACGAATTGTTTAAAAAGACTCCTGAAGGAGTACTATTAAAATGTCTTAGTGAAAATGAGGCATATTTAGCAGTTTCCGATACACATAGTGGAGCGTGTGGTTCACACCAAGTAGGCCAGAAAATGAAGTGGTTATTATTTCGACAAGGAATGTATTGGCCAACTATGCTGAAAGATTGCATAGAATTTGCTAAGGGATGCCAAGAGTGTCAAAAGCATGCTGGGATACAACATGTACCTGCAAATGAATTGCATGCCATAGTCAAACCTTGGCCATTTAGAGGTTGGGCTCTAGATGTGATTGGAGAGATAAAGCCAACTTCGTCGAAGGGCCATAGATATATCCTTGTGGGAATTGATTACTTCACCAAATGGGTTGAGGCTATACCTTTAGCCAATGTTGATCAGGAAGTAGTGATAAGGTTTATTCAAAATCATATCATTTATAGGTTTGGAATTCCAGAAACCATTACTACAGATCAGGGATCAGTTTTCACTGGTAGAAAAATGGTAGAGTTTGCTTCCGAAATTGGTTTTAAGTTATTAACTTCGACACCATATTATGCGCAAGCCAATGGCCAAGTAGAAGCTGCCAATAAAGTTATTATTAATTTAATTAAAAAGCATGTTGGGCAGAAACCCAAAAAATTGGCATAATACCCTTGATCAAGCATTATGGGCTTGTCGAAATTCACCCAAAGAATCTATCAACACTACTCCTTATAGGCTAACATTTGGACACGATGCAGTGTTGCCTGTTGAAATTTGTCTACAATCAACAAGAATTCAAAGACAGTGGGAGATTCCCTCTGATTATTATTGGAATATGATGCTTGATGAATTGGTTGATTTAGACGAAGAAAGGTTATTAGCTTTAGATACGCTTATTCGACAGAAAGAGAGGGTAACTAAAACTTATAACAAAAAGGTTAAGTTTAAAGCCTTTAATTCAGGCGATCTAGTGTGGAAGGTCCTATTGCCTGTAGATAAAAAAGATAGAGTCTTTGGTAAATGGTCCCCAAGTTGGGAAGGACCATTTAAAATTTTACAAGTTTATTCAAACGGCGCATATGAGGTCGAAGAGATCGGCGCTGATGAAAGAATTTTGCGTATAAATGGTAAATACTTGAAAAAGTATAAGCCAACGTTGCACGAAGTTAAAATAACGCTGGAATAAATATAAAGAAAGCGTAAAAACATGGCACTTGATTTTGCCCAAAACATTGTCGAAAGCACGGAATAAGAAATTGCCCAAGAATAAAATGGAAGAAATTTCATTATAATGTTGCCAAGTTACATGTGCCAAGAGAGGCATTCGTGAGTTACATAGTGCCGAAAGGGTAAATAAACTAGGCATAAAATGAACGCTGAATTGCAGTTGGTCTTTTAAGACCAAGTAACTTCTCTTTTGGGTGGTCTTCTTCGACCACGTTGTCGCTTCCCGTCGTTCAGGGGGTCATTCTTTCGTCTGCGCGTTAGGCTTGTAAGCCTTTCAACAGGGCGTTTCCTTGCTTGGTAAACCTCAGGAAGCCCTTCAGAGAGAAGATATTGACGCCCCAAGGAAGACAGTCATCATCAAGGCAAAACACCTGATGAATCTTCCTGCTCCCAATTTGAGTCTCCCGCATAAACCCAGAAAGTTGCAAAATCAAGTGACATGAAGAAAAAAGGAGTAAAGCCATAATTCGCAGAGATCAAAAACCATCACTTTGAACCTCCAGGCAACCTCACCGCAATTATGAGGGATGAGGTTACGCGGAAGACTTAAAGCAAAGGGAATGATCTTGGAACGGGAAAGGAAAAAGAAGAAAATTATAGAGTGGTGAAGATGAGAAACAAAATTCTTCTATTTATAAGGAGAAATATGAGAGAGCGTCAGTTGGTTACGAGTTTGGCGTTCCGAGAAGTGAGGCATCACTTTAATTACGGCGTTATTAACGTAACAGAAAATGGTGGAACTATTCAAAAGTAGAACAGAGAATTGGTAAACATAGTCAAAGGCCGAAACTACAGGCTGTTCAAGTTCAAGGTTTGAATATGGAAACAACACTTAACAGTGGTGACATCAGGTATACAGCTATTTCACTCAAGTGCAAAGTTATTTCGATGGTGAATTCAAAAAATGTCTTTCTCTTCTTCCTCCTCAAGTTCAGTCGAAAAAGACATTTTTGGGGGGCAATTTGTTAGCCTGTAATTTCGACAGGCTTCATTAAAGATGGTCAACATGGCCTGACTTATATTTATTTCACAAAAACCATATTATTTCGACAAAGAAAATGGTCATGCGCAAGGTAAACTCGACAAGTTTCCAGGGAAGCAAAAGCAAGAGAGAGGAAAATCGACACAGGCTTTCGACAGACAGAAATCAGGGCAGTTATGCGTTGAAGACTAGCAGTTGGTCGAAGCATGACAGAGCGGTTTCGGTCGAAAATAGGAGCGGTTACTTGGTCGAAAGTAAGAGCGGTTACTTGGCCGAAAGTAGGAGCAGTTACTTATTTTCAAATTGTTAGGCAGTTACTTAGTTCGAATTTCCCCCCTTTTCCCTTTGTATAAATAACTGTTTCTGAGAAGAAACAGGGGTCGCGAAAATCACAATACACACCCGATTCCTAAACTCTAACTTCCAAGCCAGAGCAAAAAACGAGTGGAAGAATCCCTGTATGTGATCGTGTACCATTTTTATGATTCAATGCAATTTGTTTTTCTTTTTCTTTACAATTCCTGCACCATTTACTGCTTCTTTTCTTTTCAATTCTGTTAATCATTTGCAAATCGTCCCCTTTTCTACATTTTCTGAAACAAAAACTTTTGCAATTCAAAGGCAATTGCTTTGAGATTTTTCTAGTTTGATCTCACAAACCTTCTAATAAAACTAGTGATTGTTTGCTAAAAACACCAGCAAACACCCCCTCTCCTCATTCTTCACTCCTTATCCTGAAGCTCTGAAAGCGGTCATACTTTTGCTCTCGAGGCGAACAACAGTTTACTGTCTCAACTGGCCAGGTGCTCACTCGTGCACGACTTCCAACTCAGGCGATTTCACTCGTCCGGTCGCTTGATTTTGCTCATTAAGGAGCATTCTAGTCCGAAGTTTTCTCCTACTCCAGGTATGCACTTTCTGCTCGTTTTTCTTTAGTTTGCTCGATTATTCGTCGGGTAGAGCGAGGAGGGGGTGTCAGGCTCAGGGTCGACCTTGTCGTCCCCTTCTGCAAATCATCGTTTAGGGTGAGCCTGACTTCCCTCTCCTTGCAGGGTAAGGCAGTGGCGCGAACAAAGAAGACAGCTAGGATCTCCGGCCGTCAATCTGTGAAGATGGCTGAGTGTGCTGCTCGCTCTGGAGATACTAGCACGAGCGGACTTCCGTCCGAGACTTTCTCTTCCACCGATCTCTCTACTTCGTCGTCGTCTGGTTGCTCGTCGAATACTGTCGACACCGTTCAATCTCTTCGAGTGAACCCTGCGCCTCCTCCCGTTCCGACCAATGAGGTGCTGCCTGAAGAGCACGATTGGAGGGGTAGGCTTGATGATGACCGCTCTTGGATCTCTTCGGTCATAACCAACGAGCGCTCGGTCTTTCCACCAGGTGATGAGATGTTGCCGCTTTTCACCAAGTTAATTGGTTATGGCGACCAGGAATGGCTAGCCGAGGGTGTGCCGGCTCACGAGCATGCTGCCATGATCCCGACCTCTCTGAAATTTATCATGTACACCAATGTTCTCCGAGATTTGAGGGTGCGACCTCCCTTTTCTTTCTTTCAGAGACGCATCTTGAGAACCCTTGGGGTCGCCCCCTCTCAACTTCACTTCAACGCTTGGGCGCTTGTTAAGTCTTTCGAGATAATAATGGCCGCGCTCGACCGGGAAGTGAATTGCCGTCTTTTCTTCTCCCTATTCGACGTCAGTCGTACCGTGGAGATGAAGAGCGAACCCAGACGATGGGAACAAGTTTCTTTGAAGGGGCGAAAGGGCACGATCAGACTCTTCAAACCTTTCTGCGAATCGGCCAAGCCTTGGAGGCATGCTTTCCTTTGGGTCGTCCCAATCAATGATCGGGCTAAAGAGATGGTGGGAATTGTGGACGCTGAAGGTCATATTAATTCGATGAAATTCCCTCTGGGCTGGTCGCATTCACACTATGACCGTGATACCATCCACTATAGGCATCAAAGGAGGCTGAGCGATTACGATATTGAGAGCATCTTGATGCTAGAGACCCTGGTTACTTGGTTGCCCGAAGGGGTTATTCCTTGCAACAAATTTGCTTGTCTTAGGACGTCTGAGCAAGCTGAAAATAAACTTGGTGTGCTTTAACTTTTTCTTTTGTTCGATAGCTTTGATCGCTTTCTACTTCGTCTTGCTTCTAACCCTTTCTCTTTTCAGCTGAAATGTCAGGTATAGGCTTTGAAGCCCTTTTGGCCAAGACCAAATCAAGGAAGCAGAAGAAGGTGACCTTTGCTTCTCCTTCTCAACCTCTCCACGCAGAGGGCGACCATAGACCTCCTGCTCGTGAAAAGGGGTCGAACTCGGCTTCAAAGAAGAGAGATCGGGCTCCGAATTCCGTGGACGCCGTCGCGATCGACCTTGATCCTCCCCAAAAGAGAAGAGAAACAAGGAGGTCGTCCTTAGATTTGGACGATCTCCAGGATGTCGATTTGGAACGCCTTCGAGCAGACCCTCTGATGTTCGTTGCAGAAATTGCCCAGGCCGCTTCTCAAAAGCTTGCTCGTTATAAATCCGAGGAGACTGGCCGTCAAGCAGGTATGCGCTTACTCCATAGAAACTTATGGTTGGAAGGTGACCTCTTGGATAAAACTGACAAGTATAAGTCCGCTCTTGGTCATATTACAGATTTGCGGGCAGAACTCGAGTGTACCAAGAAAAAGCTTGAGGATGCCGAGGTCGCCCTGCAACCAACGAAGAATGCACTTGGCTTGGTCACTTCTGAACGTGACGCGGCCATAACCGCCAAGGTAGATGCTGAAGCCCAACTTGCCACCGCTACTGCCAGTTTGACCGAGCAATCTATCAAGGTGAATCAGCTGGAGGGGGAGGTGGTCAGTCTAAAGAAAAACTTGAAGCCCGTCGAGGACGAGCGGGATCAGACCAAGGGCGAGCTAGAGGCCTTGGAGGACATGACTATTTCAATCGCCAAAGGGCGTTTCGACGAGGCTGTTGCTCAGATTCAGTATTGCTATCCTTCTCTGGAGATTAATCCTGAGATCGTGAGCAACGATCATTTCTTGAGGAATGGCCAAATCGTTCGTCTTGCGGAGAAAGATGAGCATGGGAACGTCATCCAAGAAGAAACAGTCATCTACAGCCGTCCTGAGTGACTAGCCCCTTTCTTTTGTATTTTCAACAAGTGTACTTTATGTTTTCTTGTAATCTTTATGGAGCCCGACTTTCTTCGGGTAGACTTTAATGTTAACTATCTTTACTTTTTCTAAGTTGATTTACTTTGCTCGGGGCCTACGGGCTTTATAATACTGTTTCAACCCTCGTTGGGCCGATCTTCATAGGGACCCGTGTAAACACCTTACCAAGTTTCTACCTGAGATTTAGCTCGTTTACCGGGTGTGTTCGTACTTAAGATCGCTTAAGTTTCCTCCTAAGCAGTTTATCAAACTCGGTTTGAACTTAACTCGCTTAAGAGGTAATTGGTTATTGAGTCGATAAACATCTTTTAAAGAGAATCACATTAAGAAATACCTTCGCCATTCAAATGACGGGCGAGCGGGCCTCGATAAAAAACCCCGTAGGGAAAAAGAGTGTCCCGCTCATTTGATTTTTTATTCATTGTTATAACAAGACATTTTTACAAACTCTCAAGTGAAATATCTTCTAAGATTTGCTGCATTCCAAGTATTTGGAATGATGCTTCCGTCTACATTCTGCAAGATGTACGCCCCTTTGCCCGTCTTGGCCGCCGCTCGGTAAGGACCTTCCCAATTCGGGGCAAGCTTTCCTTGACCGGCATTTCTTCGGCCAATATCTGCCCTTCTTAGGACGAGCTGCCCTTTTTTGAAGGCTCTAGGAACGACCTTGGCATTGTGTCTTGTGGCCATCGCTTGTTTTACTAACGCTTCCCTGAGGGCAGCCTTACTCCGTAGCTCTTCCACTAGATCGAGCTCTTCTCTGGTCGCCTGTTCGTTTTCTGATGGCTGCATAGGATTGTTCGTTCTCCAGCTTAGTTCTCCCATTTCGACGGGAATCAGTGCATCCGTTCCATAGACCAGCTTAAAGGGGGCTTCCCCAGTGGTTGAGTGTGGGGTCGTTCTATACGCCCATAATACTGAAGGGAGTTCTTCCGCCCACTTCCCTTTAGCTTAATCTAGCCTTCTTTTGAGGCCCCTCAAGACGACTCTGTTGGCTGCTTCAGCCTGCCCGTTCGTTTGCGGGTGTTCGACTGACGTAAAACGCTGTTTAACGCCTAGTTCCGCTAAGGCTTTTTGAAAGTTCCGGTCGGTGAACTGTGTGCCGTTGTCCGAGATAACGACCTCGGGGATCCCAAACCGCACCAAGATGTTCTTTCTGACGAACTTGAGGCAATTCCTTGAAGTAATCGTGGCTAGTGGTTCGGCCTCGATCCACTTGGTGAAGTAGTTAATTGCGACGATCAGAAACTTCAGCTGACCAGGGGCGAGTGAGAAAGGTCCTAACAAGTCGATACCCCACCATGAGAATGGCCATGGGGCGATCAAATAGCTGAGCTTGGCTGGAGGTGCGATGTGAACGTCGGCGTGCCTCTGGCACTTGTCACATTTCTTCACCAGGTCTCTTGTGTCCGTATCCATGGTCGACCAATAATAGCCCGCCCTTAATGCCTTCTTTGCCAGCGCTCGCGAACCCATATGATTCCCACAGATGCCTTCGTGGATCTCCTTAAGTACGTAATTTGCTTCTGTTGGTAGGGGGCACTTGAGCAAGGGCATAGTGAATCCCCTTTTATAGAGCTGCTCGTTTATGATCGAGTAGGATGTTGCTCGTCTTCGAACGAGCGCAGCCTCTTTAGGGTCCACAGGTTCTTCTCCATCCTTGATGTAGTTAAAAATAGGGTCGATCCAGGTTCAGGCTGAGTCAATCTCATACACATCTGCTCCCGGTGTGGCCTCCAGCCTTACGCTTGGTTGAGATAGAACTTTTTGTATTACACTTCTGTGGTTGCCAGGGTTCTTCGTGCTTGCGAGCTTGGATAAGATGTCTGCCCTGGCGTTCTCTGCCCTAGGGATGTGCCTAACTTCGGCGTATTCGAATTCCTGCATCAACTCCTTGACCTTTGCGAGGTATCTCTGGAGGATCTCGTCTTTGGCCGAAAAGATGTCTTTGATCTGGGATACCGCTAACAACGAGTCTGATCTGAGTTCCACTTTCTTTACATTGAATTCCCGAGCGAGCAACAACCCAGCCAAACAGGCTTCGTACGCAGCCTGATTGTTGGACGTGGGAAAAGAGAAAGACAAGGAGACCTCGATAGTCGTTCCTTGCTCGTTCTCAAGGATCAAGCCAGCTCCGCTGCCCTTGCCGTTGGACGACCCATCAACATGAAGCGTCCATATGTCGTGGACCGGGTCCTCCGCTCGTGGAGTTAATTCTGCAACAAAGTCGCCCAAGATTTGTCCCTTAATGGTCGACCTGGGTTCGTATTTGATTCCAAATTCGGATAACTCTATCGCCACTTGATCATTCTTCCTGCCAAATCAGGTCTATGAAGGATCTGTCTGATCGGCTGGTCGGTTCTCAGAGCAACCTGGTGGGCTACAAAATATGGCCTCAATCTTCGAGCGGATACGACTAGAGCTAAAGCCAACTTCTCAATTTTTTGATATCTAAGCTCTGGCCCCTACAGCACCTTACTAACGAAGTAGACCGGGTTTTGCTTCATTCCTTCTTCTCGTACCAAAACAGCGGCCAAAGCCTCGTCTGTAATGGATAGGTATAGATAAAGCGTTTCCCCGGGCTTAGGAGTTGTCAAGATCGGTGGTTCTGCCAAGGCCGCCTTAAGCTGTTCGAGGGCTTGGTCGCATTCGGGCGTCCAGTCGAACGCGATCTCTTTCTTCAACAATCTGAACAAAGGTAAGGATTTGTTTGCGGCTTTGGACACAAATCGCGAGAGAGCGGCAATCATGCCATTCAGCTTCTGTATCTCTTTCTTGGTCGTTGGCGGCTTCATCTCGGTCATTGCTCGACATTTGTCCGGGTTGGCTTCAATCCCTCTTTCGGTGAGATAGAATCCAAGGAATTTGCCGGCCCTTACCCCAAAGGTACACTTTTCTAGGTTGAATCTCAATGAATTTTTCCTGGCTTCTTTGAACACTTCTCTTAAGTCGTCTACGTGTGTTCGGTCTTGCTTACTTTTGATAATCATATCGTCCAGATATACTTCCACCATCTTCCCTATCTGATCGTGAAAAACTTTGTTCATCATGCGCTGGTAGGTCGCTCCCGCGTTCTTCAGCCCAAAAGGCATTACTCTATAACAGAAATTTCCCTTGTCCGTCATGAATGCGGTCTTCTCTTGATCTGGTGGATGCATGGCAATTTGATTGTACCTAGAATAGGCGTCCAGGAAGGATAAGATTTTGTATCCACTCGCATTATCTACTAGACGATCAACGCTGGGGACGGGGAAAGCGTCCTTCGGGCACGCTCGGTTGAGGTCAGTATAGTCTACGCACATTCTCCATTTGCCATTTGCCTTTTTAACCAAGACGACATTAGACAGCCACGTAGTGTATTTTATCTCTTTTATGAAGCCTGCATCGAGCAAGTCCTCAACGGCCTTGGACGCTGCTCGCGCCTTCTCTTCTTTCTGAATTCTCCTCCTTTGGGCAACCCATTTCGCTCCTTGGTTGATTGCTAAGTGATGGCACGCCACTTGCGGGGGGGTGATAACAATCGAATATGATTGTTATTATCTCTTATTTCAAGCTTAAATCATGGTTAATTCTCAAGCAATTGAGTGAATTATGTTGTAAATATGTTAGTTTAGAATAATTAAAGGTGCAAGCTTAATTATGTTATTAATGGGCACTTTTGTGCCCAATTGTGGTTTAATATGTGTGTTTAATTGCTGCAGCACCTGTTGTGGCAGCATTGCCATTTTACGCAACATGAGAGAGAATGTAGCAAGAAACACGGAAATCAAGGCAAGGACAGCTGTCAGCGTGTGTCATGCATGGGTGTGCGTGCCAATCATTGGTGATGCGTGAATGACCTAGGGTTTTGGGCAAAAAGGACATTGTGCCTTGAAAAGGACAAAATGTGCCTCCACCATTTAGGGTTTCTCTCATCCCAAGGCCTTCCCTATATAAAGGCACTCACCCCCAGAACTAGGTTAAGCCGAATTTCAGAGGTATAGGAATAGCCTTTTGATTTCGTGCCTCCATTGTTACTTAGAATCAATTGCTGGGATATTGATTGCTGCAGCAACGTTAGATCTACTTCAACTTCGAAGGAGCTACATTTTGAGAGCTGGAATTGCTTGGTGGATCACCATTGAAGCTGACTCAGTATCAAGACTTGTAGTTGAACTTCTCTTCTCGGGTTTTAGTATGAAATTTCTACTTCCCTTGATGTTTAGTTTAGTTGTAATGTTGTGTAAGCTCAATATGAGCTAAACCTCTGTAGTTGGGATGCTTTTATGAATTTAATGAAGTTACTTTGATTTTAATGCTTGTGTTATTGTGTTGAGCACTTTATCTTGTGTGTTTTAATTTATCCATCTTAGATTAGGATTGGCCGTCTAATCTAGGTAGAAATACACTCTCAGGAATGGTTTGTATTTAGATCTTCACAAGATAACATGGTATGTTGCACTATTAGGAATACATGTGCTCCTTGCTTGAGTTCTAGGAATAGAAGAGGCATAAGCCATGAGATACAACACTTAGGTGTAACGCTGCTTGTTCTTCAGTAGCCTAGGGTAATAATCATTCTCTGTTAGTTAGGAATACGTCAGAGTGACTAAAGCCTAGTGTATTGCATTAAGGAATTATGCGCATTGCGGCAGCATCTAGTGCTGCAGCACTTAACACAGCATTCTGATCATTGTAGTGGATTTATTGACATATTGCATCTCAACTTGTCCCAAATCTGATTCCCACTACCCTAATACCTTTTTAGTTGTTTGTTACTTGTTACCCAACCAATTGTGTGTCATTTACTTTTGTTACTAAAATCACTAATTGTTACTTTGATTAAACTCTTGTTTGGCAAATTAATCCTCGTGGGAACGATCTCTACTTTCATTATATTACTTGTTACGATTGTGTACACTTGCACAAAAGAACGTTCACGTTTTCAAGCAACAGGGGGTTCCGGGCATGTCCGCCGCGCTCCAGGCAAACAGATCCGTGTGGTCTTTTAGGCATTGGATGAGCTCGTCTTGAGTCTCAGGGGAGAGATTCTTTCCAATCTTGATTGTCTGCTTTGGGTCGTCTCCTAGTTGCACGTGACAAAACTCTCCATCTGGCTCTGGTCGCTTGATTCTGTTCTTCAGTTCTTTGGTCAAATGATCGTCTCCTTCTTCCTCCTCACTATCTGTGTCCCAGCGAGCATCAAGATCTGCCAAATTCACCCGTCCGCTACCTTTCATTGCTTCTTCTATTTCTCGTGCTACTTTTTTACCTTTTTCCTTTAGTCCCAGGAGGAATGCTCGCTTTGCGGACAGTAAGTCTGCTGAGACAGTTGCGACCTCTCTAGATTTGGTGTAGAACTTCATTTTCAGATGGACGGTTGACGGCACTGCTTCTAAACGGGCAAGGGTTGGCCGCCCAATGATACATTGATAGACCGATTTGCACGGCAAAACGATGAAATCCGCTCTGACTGTCCTGCAGAGGGGATTCTCTTCAGTATCATCTCCAAAGGTCACCATCAGCTCTAGCCGTCCTATGGGGGTTGTCGAGGCACCATTGAACTCGGTGAGAACTGTTCCTCTGTATGGCCTTAGGTCGTCTTTTGAAATCGTCAATGCGTCTAACAGGTCTTCGAATATTATATCCGCTGAACTACCTTGGTCCACTAATATCCGCCTAACTTCTATGTTCGCCATTACAGCGACGATCACCAAAGGTACTTTGCAGTTGGGCGTTCCGTCGATGAGGTCCTCGTCTCCAAAGGAGATGGACGGTCGTACGGAAGGCGGCCTTGGGGTGGAGGTCGAGGCGATGCTCATGATCTCGTCCCATCTTCTTTTGATAGATCTGTTAGTCGAGGCGTCCGTGGGGATTTCTCCGGATATGACCATAGCGACCTGCTCCATCCAAGGCAAAAGAAGAGAGCTCTATGGAACTTATGTTGAAGGCTTTCATGAATGAAACTAAAACTCAGTATCAAACCCAAGGAGCTGCAATCAAGAACTTGGAGAATCAACTTGGTCAAATAGCCTCTGCCCTGACCCAAAGACCTAGTGGAGCATTACCTTCCACTACTGAACCAACATCTTCTAAGGGAAACGAACAAGTCAAGGCTATATCTTTAAGGAGTGGGAAGGACTTGAAGGGACCATCTACTGATCCTAGTAATGGAACTGCAATAAAAGAAAACGACAAAAAAGAGAAACAAAACGCAATTGATGCTGCAGCATCAGATGCTGCAGCAATTCCATCAAAGATTGCTGATCAAGTTTTGCCTGATCCACCTTATCCTCAAAGGTTGAAAAAGGCTCAACAAGATAAGCAATTTGGCAAATTTCTGGAGGTGCTAAAACAACTTCACATCAATGTTCCTTTGGTAGAAGTACTTCAACAAATGCCCAATTATGCAAAGTTTATGAAAGATGTGCTTTCCAAAAGGAAGAGACTTGGGGAGTTTGAAACAGTAGCAATGTCAGAAGAGTGTAGTATGATCATGCAGAACAAGCTTCCAAGCAAGTTGAAGGATCCAGGCAGTTTTACTATTCCATTCTCAATTGGTGAAACTTATACTGGCAGAGCTCTTTGTGACTTAGGTGCAAGCATCAATTTGATGCCTAAGTCTATTTTTGATCAGCTTGGTATAGGTGTTGCCAGACCTACAACTGTTACCTTACAGCTTGCTGATAGATCTGTTGCTCATCCAGAAGGAATTATTGAGGATGTTCTGATAAAGGTTGATAAATTTGTATTTCCTGCTGACTTTGTAATTTTAGATTTTGTTGCAGATAAGGAGGTACCTATTATTCTTGGAAGACCTTTCTTGGCTACTGGAAAGACTCTAATTGATGTGCAAATAGGAGAATTGACTATGAGAGTCAATGATCAAGAGATTAAGTTTAATGTGTTGAATGCTCTCAAGTTCCCTGACCAAGGAACTGAGGAGTGCTCTTTTGTGATGTCTCTTGATTCTGTGGTTCAACAGCACTTCTACAAGCAAAGTGATCATCTGGTGAAAGCTCTTTCTGAAATTGATAAGAGTGAACTTGTGGAAGAAGGTATTGTGCACAAGGAGGCTGAGGTGAAAGAATTATGGAGTAGGCATTATGAATCTCTTGATCTAGGGGATTCTAATCTCAAACAGAATGTGCCTTCTATTGAAAAATCTCCTGTGCTTGAATTAAAAGAGTTACCCAAGCACCTGAAATATGCCTATTTAGGGGAAAATGATACATTGCCTGTGATCATTGCTTCTGACCTATCCAATAGTCAAGAGCATGATCTCATTACTACCCTAAAGAGGCATAAGAAGGCAATTGGGTGGCAAATGGCTGACATAAAGGGGATTAGTCCTACCATCTGCATGCATAGGATCATTCTTGATGAAAATGCTAAGAATAGCATTGAAGGGCAGAGGAGACTAAATCCTATCATGAAAGAAGTGGTGAAAAAGGAGATCATCAAATGGTTAGATGCTGGCATTGTGTATCCTATCACTGATAGTGCATGGGTGAGTCCTGTGCAATGTGTTCCAAAGAAAGGAGGGGTCACAGTGGTAGCCAATGAGAAGAATGAACTTATTCCCACAAGAACAGTTACTGGTTGGAGGATTTGTATGGATTATAGGAAACTCAACAAGGCTACAAGAAAAGATCATTTCCCTCTACCATTCATAGACCAAATGCTTGATAGACTTGCTGGCAAGGAGTTCTATTGCTTTTTGGATGGTTACTCTGGCTACAATCAAATAGCTATAGTGCCTGAAGATCAACAAAAGACTACTTTCACTTGTCCTTATGGTACTTTTGCTTTCAGGAGAATGCCATTTGGGTTGTGCAATGCCCCAGCAACATTTCAAAGGTGTATGATGTCAATCTTTTCTGAATTCATTGAAAAATCTATGGAGGTGTTTATGGATGATTTCTCTGTCTTTGGAGAAACATTCCAATTGTGCCTTGACAACTTAGAAGAGATTCTGGATAGATGTGAAGAAACCAACTTAGTCTTGAATTGGGAGAAATGCCACTTCATAGTCCAAGAGGGTATTGTGTTGGGACACAAAATCTCAAAGAAGGGAATTGAGGTTGACAAAGCTAAAGTTGAGGTGATTGAGAAGATGCATCCTCCAACAAATGTCAAAGGTGTTAGAAGTTTCTTAGGACATGCTGGATTCTATAGGAGGTTCATCAAGGACTTCTCTAAAATTTCAAAGCCATTATGTCAATTGCTGCAGCATGACACTCCATTCGTGTTTGATGACTCATGTGCTGTAGCATTCCAGAAACTTCAAAATGCTCTAGTTACTGCCCCAGTGATAGTGACTCCTGATTGGAGCAAGCCTTTTGAGCTCATGTGTGACGCTAGTGATTATGCCATAGGTGCTGTCCTTGGCCAAAGGTATGATAAAGTCTTTCATTCTATTTATTATGCTAGCAAAACACTTGTTGAAGCTCAATTAAATTACACTACCACTGAAAAAGAATCATTAGCTGTGGTTTTTGCATTTGATAAGTTTAGATCATACTTAGTTGGCACAAAAGTAATTGTTTTCACTGATCACTCTGCCATTAAGTATTTGATTGCTAAGAAAGATGCAAAACCTAGGCTAATAAGATGGGTTCTCCTCCTCCAAGAATTTGATTTGGAAATAAAAGATAAAAAGGGGGTGGAGAACCAAGTTGCTGATCATTTGTCTAGATTGGAAGGTGATAGTGCAGGTAATCATTTTGGAGAAATCAAGGAAAACTTCCCTGATGAGCAGTTGTTAGCCGTTGCTGCTGCAACACCTTGGTATGCAGACATTGTTAACTTCCTAGTGAGCAAAGTGGTGCCATGTAATTTAAATTATCAGCAAAAGAAGAGGTTCTTCCACACAATCAAGCAGTATTTCTGGGATGAACCTTATCTGTATAAGAAGTGCCCTGATCAGTTACTAAGAAGATGTGTGGCTGATGAAGAACAACAAGGAGTGCTGCAGCAATGCCATGCTGCAGCATATGGAGGACACTTTGGAGGTTTAAGGACAGCAGCAAAGGTGTTTCAATCTGGTTATTTTTGGCCTACAATTTTCAAGGATGCTCATGAGTTTGTTAAGAAATGTGATAGATGCCAGAGGAGTGGAAATATATCACACAAAAATGAAATGCCATTGTCAAACATCTTAGAGGTTGAACTCTTTGATGTTTGGGGTATGGACTTCATGGGACCTTTTCCTCCCTCTTTTGGCAACTCTTACATCCTTGTTGCTGTGGATTATGTATCAAAGTGGGTTGAAGCAGTTGCTTTACCTAACAATAATGCAAAGTCTGTTAGCAAGTTCTTATTGAGAAACATTTTTACAAGGTTTGGAACTCCAAGAGCAATAATCAGTGATGAAGGTTCTCATTTTTGCAACAAATTGATTGAAAATCTCTTGGCCAAGTATGGGGTTAAGCACAAGATTGCAACAGCATATCATCCTCAAACAAGTGGTCAAGCAGAGTTGTCTAATAGAGAGATCAAGAGAATGTTGGAGAAAATGGTAGGGCCTACCAGAAAGGAATGGTCAAATCATCTTGATGACGCTTTATGGGCTTATAGGACTGCTTACAAAACTCATTTGGGAATATCCCCCTACAGACTTGTGTATGGCAAGGCTTGCCATCTGCCTTTGGAACTTCAATACAAATCGCATTGGGCTATCAAAAAGCTCAATTTTGATCACACAAGGGTAGGGGAAGCTAGGCTATTACAATTGAATGAATTGGAAGAGATGGGACACTTTGCCTATGAGAACTCAGAATTGTACAAGGCCAAGACCAAGGCATGGCATGATAAAAAGATTCAAAAAAGGGAATTAGTGGAAGGTGACCAAGTGTTATTGTTTAACTCAAGACTTAAACTATTCCCTGGAAAACTCAAGTCTAGGTGGTCTGGGCCATTCAAATTGGCAAAGGTGTACCCTCATGGAGCTGTGGATTTGTATGATGATGCAAGTGACAAAACCTTCAAGGTTAATGGTCAAAGAGTGAAGAAGTACTATGGTGAATCAGTGGTGAGGAGTAAATTCACCACTATGATTAAGGATCCATGACCTTTGAAGGAAGTCAGGCTGAGGACTCTTAAACCAAGCGCTACTGGGAGGCAGCCCAGGGTTTTTAATCTAATAAATTAGTTGTTTTGTTTGTTTGGTGTTTGTTGCAGGAATTAAAATTTCAGCAAGTTGAAGTTTGAGGGTGTGACAGCAGTTGGTGCTGCAGCATTGCTTCTAGAAACGTTGCTGCAGCAATAGAGGAACAGCAACAAGGCAGAGCCCAAGAACTAAATGAGGATTCCTTGCACCTTTATCTTTTAAATTCTGTCATTTAAATTCTGTCTTGTTAGTCTTTCAAGTTAAATAAATTTGTTGAATGTGTCGTGATTCGTGTTTGAATTCAATAGTTGTGTTTGTTTGTTTTTATTTCTGTTTTGCTTTAAAATAGGCCTCTCCCTTATATTTCATGAGCAGTGGGGACACTGCAAGGTCTTAAGTGGGGGGGGGGGACGACCTATGGTCATTGTAATATATCAGTATGCATGCCTAGTTAGTTGAATGAAAATTTTTAATTTCAGTTGTTAAGTTGAGCAAAACTTAGTGATGAACTGGTGAGAATTGAGTGATTAGTGCCCCTGTTTATGAGTGAACTATATTGCTCCTGTTTTTACACTTTGCATGAAACTTAGGAATGACTTAGTAAGTTAGAAATGATCTGAAGCTAGACTAGTGTTGGTAGACCTAGAGACTTGCCAAATTTTTACTAAAAACTTAGGGTAGCATAAGAAACTAAGTTTGGGGGTTCTTTAAGTTATATTAAGGCAAAGCATGAAGGAATGGGTTTAGGTCAAGTGCACATAGTCAATTCGTTGTATTGTGTTGTAAATATGTGTAATTGTTGTCATTGCCCATCAAAAAAAAAAGTAAGTAATAAGAGAAAAAGAAAAAGAAAAGAGTGCAATAAGCTGCCATTTTGAACTGAGTAGGGAGGCTATTCTGTGGAGACACATTATAGTTTCAGTCAAAAGGATGATAAATGGTAGTTAGGTTGATTGTGAAGTAGGGAGGCCAATTTGTGGTGACACACTTTGGTTTCAGTCGAAATCAGCAGTCAGCCTGTGTGAAAAGTGAGGATAGAATAAGGGCAATGCAACATCAATGTCAAGTATTGTGTGTTTTTAAAATTCTGTTCTAGTCTGTATTGCTGCAGCAGCTGTTGCTGCAGCATTGAAATTTCAGTTGTGATAAGTGCACTGGCCTAGAATCCTATAATTGCTAAATCAAAGCCCTTTGTCATGCTTATCCCCCCTTTCTGTGCTGAATTGTTAGTCTACCCTTAGTTTTGAAACATCTTTGGCTATCTCAAAAGAAAACCTCTCTAGTCTTTAGTTAAGTGAAGTTTTGAAACTTGCTATGTTTTGAACTGAGTTGAATGCCACAGACACACTACTGAGCAGGAGTAATTTAGGGAACTTATCATTCAGTGGGTTTGCAGGTTGAGTGGCCAATCTGAAAGTTCTATGCTCAGCTTAATATTCTGTTTTGTGTGCCTTTATGAATAATTCAACTATCTGGTTTGTTGCTGGTATTTTGCTTGTCTGTGTCAAGTGTCATTGCTTGAGGACAAGCAATGGTTCAAGTTTGGGGGTGTGATAACAATCAAATATGATTGTTATTATCTCTTATTTCAAGCTTAAATCATGGTTAATTCTCAAGCAATTGAGTGAATTATGTTGTAAATATGTTAGTTTAGAATAATTAAAGGTGCAAGCTTAATTATGTTATTAATGGGCACTTTTGTGCCCAATTGTGGTTTAATATGTGTGTTTAATTGCTGCAGCACCTGTTGTGGCAGCATTGCCATTTTACGCAACATGAGAGTGAATGTAGCAAGAAACACGGAAATCAAGGCAAGGACAGCTGTCAGCGTGTGTCATGCATGGGTGTGCGTGCCAATCATTGGTGATGCGTGAATGACCTAGGGTTTTGGGCAAAAAGGACATTGTGCCTTGAAAAGGACAAAATGTGCCTCCACCATTTAGGGTTTCTCTCATCCCAAGGCCTTCCCTATATAAAGGCACTCACCCCCAGAACTAGGTTAAGCCGAATTTCAGAGGTATAGGAATAGCCTTTTGATTTCGTGCCTCCATTGTTACTTAGAATCAATTGCTGGGATATTGATTGCTGCAGCAACGTTAGATCTACTTCAACTTCGAAGGAGCTACATTTTGAGAGCTGGAATTGCTTGGTGGATCACCATTGAAGCTGACTCAGTATCAAGACTTGTAGTTGAACTTCTCTTCTCGGGTTTTAGTATGAAATTTCTACTTCCCTTGATGTTTAGTTTAGTTTAGTTGTAATGTTGTGTAAGCTCAATATGAGCTAAACCTCTGTAGTTGGGATGCTTTTATGAATTTAATGAAGTTACTTTGATTTTAATGCTTGTGTTATTGTGTTGAGCACTTTATCTTGTGTGTTTTAATTTATCCATCTTAGATTAGGATTGGCCGTCTAATCTAGGTAGAAATACACTCTCAGGAATGGTTTGTATTTAGATCTTCACAAGATAACATGGTATGTTGCACTATTAGGAATACATGTGCTCCTTGCTTGAGTTCTAGGAATAGAAGAGGCATAAGCCATGATATACAACACTTAGGTGTAACGCTGCTTGTTCTTCAGTAGCCTAGGGTAATAATCATTCTCTGTTAGTTAGGAATACGTCAGAGTGACTAAAGCCTAGTGTATTGCATTAAGGAATTATGCGCATTGCGGCAGCATCTAGTGCTGCAGCACTTAACACAGCATTCTGATCATTGTAGTGGATTTATTGACATATTGCATCTCAACTTGTCCCAAATCTGATTCCCACTACCCTAATACCTTTTTAGTTGTTTGTTACTTGTTACCCAACCAATTGTGTGTCATTTACTTTTGTTACTAAAATCACTAATTGTTACTTTGATTAAACTCTTGTTTGGCAAATTAATCCTCGTGGGAACGATCTCTACTTTCATTATATTACTTGTTACGATTGTGTACACTTGCACAAAAGAACGTTCACGTTTTCAAGCAACAGGGGGTTCCGGGCATGTCCGCCGCGCTCCAGGCAAACAGATCCGTGTGGTCTTTTAGGCATTGGATGAGCTCGTCTTGAGTCTCAGGGGAGAGATTCTTTCCAATCTTGATTGTCTGCTTTGGGTCGTCTCCTAGTTGCACGTGACAAAACTCTCCATCTGGCTCTGGTCGCTTGATTCTGTTCTTCAGTTCTTTGGTCAAATGATCGTCTCCTTCTTCCTCCTCACTATCTGTGTCCCAGCGAGCATCAAGATCTGCCAAATTCACCCGTCCGCTACCTTTCATTGCTTCTTCTATTTCTCGTGCTACTTTTTTACCTTTTTCCTTTAGTCCCAGGAGGAATGCTCGCTTTGCGGACAGTAAGTCTGCTGAGACAGTTGCGACCTCTCCAGATTTGGTGTAGAACTTCATTTTCAGATGGACGGTTGACGGCACTGCTTCTAAACGGGCAAGGGTTGGCCGCCCAATGATACATTGATAGACCGATTTGCACGGCAAAACGATGAAATCCGCTCTGACTGTCCTGCAGAGGGGATTCTCTTCAGTATCATCTCCAAAGGTCACCATCAGCTCTAGCCGT
The DNA here is from genome assembly GCA_963573325.1 of Astragalus glycyphyllos. Classification (NCBI taxonomy): domain Eukaryota; kingdom Viridiplantae; phylum Streptophyta; class Magnoliopsida; order Fabales; family Fabaceae; genus Astragalus; species Astragalus glycyphyllos. The sequence goes on from OY754310.1 coordinate 83,030,413, forward strand.
CCTATGGGGGTTGTCGAGGCACCATTGAACCCGGTGAGAACTGTTCCTCTGTATGGCCTTAGGTCGTCTTTTGAAATCTTCAACGCGTCTAACAGGTCTTCGAATATTATATCCGCTGAACTACCTTGGTCCACTAATATCCGCCTAACTTCTATGTTCGCCATTACAGCGACGATCACCAAAGGTACTTTGCAGTTGGGCGTTCCGTCGATGAGGTCCTCGTCTCCAAAGGAGATGGACGGTCGTACGAAAGGCGGCCTTGGGGTGGAGGTCGAGGCAATGCTCATGATCTCGTCCCATCTTCTTTTGATCGATCTGTTAGTCGAGGCGTCCGCGGGGATTCCTCCGGATATGACCATAGCGACCGGCCTTCCCTTCGACTTCCTAACGCCTATGCCATTCTCTTCATCATCGTCCTCTTCTACAACTTTGATCGTTTCATTTGCTTCTGCTTTTCCCCTTCTGGGTGAATAGGTAACCTTCCGTTCTTCTCCTGCTTCCTCATGATCTCTTTTTACGTATCGAGTTAACTTCCCTCTTCGGATCAGAGCTTCCACATCATCTTTAAGAGCCATGCAGTTGTTTGTGTCATGCCCGTTACTCTTGTGGTACCTACAATATTTTTTCGAGGGACGCTGCCTATCTTTGAGCACGAGAGGTTCCGGTGGTTTAACATCTCTGAATTCTACGTTGGCACATTCTGCTAAAATGTTCGCGTGCGAGGTATTTAGCTTAGAGCGTTCAGCGAATCTCTTGATCCTACCTTCCCTAGTCGGGCGGTTATTGGCGCACTCTTCTTTTGCCTTTATATCTTTTTCTGATCGCGAGTGTTGTTTCATGCTTGCCTCAGCAGCTTCAATAGCGGTCGTTCTCTCCTCATAATTCGTGAACCTTTGGGATCGTCTTAGGAACTTCTCTAGGTCCCTGGGAATGTGGAGTCCTACCTCTACTTCAAAACGACCCTGGGCAGAGCCTTTTCTTTCTAGTAGGATACCCAGCTGTGCACTCATGATCTTCTCTCCCCCCCATTGAGAGTTTTTTTGCCTTCCGTGGGAATCGAACATGTACCCTAGGGGCTCAAGAAGAATAACCTCTGATTATCGTCCAAGTTTCTGACTTGATCGGCTTCTCGATTGAATCTTTCGACATAGCTTCTCAAAGACTCATGCGGGCTTTGTCTGATGGCGATCAACACGTCCTGGGATTTTGGCTTGATCCTGGAGGTTGTAAAGCAGGCGGTGAACACCCTAGCCATCTGCTCCCAAGATGATATGGTGTTGGGTTTTAGCTCGGTGAACCATTCCAACGCCAACCTTTCTAGAGTGAGGGGGAAGATTTTGCATTTTACCGGTCCGGGTGCTCCGCGATATTTCATCATAATATCAAAGTGCTTTAAATGGGCATCCGGATCTTTTACGCCGTTGTACGTCTTAAGGTCGGTTGGAGGTTTTTCCAACGAGCGTGGGATACGAAAATCATCTATTTCTTTCGTAAATGGTCCAAGGCTGGTATCCCTCCTATTTTGACGACACAGTTGCTTTTCTGGGTAGCTTGCTCCACGACCGTGGTTGGAATAATCTTTTGACCGATATGAGTGTCGCTCGTTAGATCGGCTTCGAGAACGAGTAGGTGAACTAGTCGAACCCCTAGAGGAATCTTCGTGCGATGATTCTTCAGGCCAGTAAGTGTAATCAGATGTGGATGGAGTCTTTCTCGGTGGGGTGTTCGCTCCTCCTCGTCCCCTCCTCGGGGGTGGAGATCGATGGACCAACTGCCTTCGCGGAGGCGATCGATGAGGCCTGGAGGGGTGTGCTCGTACGGCCGAAGTGCCCTCATAATGAGGTCGCTGCTCTGGGGCCGTGTGTGCTCGCCTCGAGGCGATCTGATCTTCTATCTGCGTGAGGCGGTCATTGTTGCGATTCAGAGCCTGGTTTCGGTCGTGCAGTAGTTCTCGCAGCTCTTGGACCAGGTCGGCAGGAAGCTCTACGGTGGCTGGCTGTGTAGGGACGGTGTTGTTGCCTTCACCACCCTCTAGTAGTGATCGAGTCGGGATCTCGGCCACGCTTCGTAAACGAGCGGTGGCCTTTGGTCGGCCCCGGGGTGCCTTCGGGGGCATCTTCGAGATTGGTGGAAAGCGCGCGGGCTCCCACTGTGGTCGCCAATTGATCTGTACCCTTGAGTGATGGACCGCAGTTTCTCAGGTATCAAATCTGTGCTCTTCTGGTCGTGCTCCAAACTTAACTTTCGGGGGCGGGTGTACCTGCAAAGACACTCAAACGCCCAAGTCAGGAGCGAACGGGCAGAATATGAATCTGAATGAATAGTGTCTACCTGACAACTGACACAATGAATGCTTATATAGGGAGCGCGAATCACGCCCGGCCGTTGGATGGTCGTACGGACTCATCTGCGCCGTTGATTCGCGCTTTCACCCTTTAACCAATTCTTGTCTAGGCCGCTCCTCGTTTCCAAGGCGTAAGTGGGCTTCGGCCCACTCCAGAACAGGTACTTATAGTAGATAAAGTTGTGAAAGATGAGCTGATAAAAGATCAGAAATAATAAGTATAATCTCAAACTTGACATTCACCAACTTAGCCGCTATAAACTATTTAATCTTGGTTTTGAGTTAGGTGTATTTAGTTATTTATTAGCTTATTTGGATTTGATTACCTACGACTAAAAATTCATAATCTTGGTCATAAATCTTAAAATCAGACTAGTGGAAAGTAGATTATCGATTTATTAATTTATTCATAATTTTGTTTCCACTAGTCATGACATAAAAGGGGAGAGTAAGTTACTAGGATGAAGATTATGATCAATTGAACGTTAAGAAATAACTAAATACGGCTAGTTAAAGCCAAATTTAATTAGTTTATAACAACTAAGTGCTACTATATATGGTGAAATTATACTTAATATTTCTATTGCTTATCTTTCACTACTTCCTCCACGATTATTGTACCCACAAATATAAGTATTAAAACCATACTGGTTATGATGCTCTTATAGCGTACAAGGTCGGAGGAGACAAACCCTTTCCAAATAATATGACAATGATGATAGTCATTGATAACAATCCAGAGAAATGCCGTGATATTTTCTAATAACAATTTAAAAACTTTGCTCAAAAGAAAATGTACCCATAATAATTGAAATGAGGTCGATGAGTCTCCATATTGTCTCACCATACATGTCAAATGAATCTTGCTTGTAACAGATGAAATCAATTCAAGGACCTCTAAGTAACATGTTTTATGCAACATAATATGCTACTTGATTATCGGACTTGGGCTCCATTCAAGTCCTAACTTTGATTCTCAAGCTATTTTTTCAGCCATGTTAAATTTTTTTTGAATGCAATCAATCACCTGTGTTTGTCCCTTAACTTCAGATTACTGTTCTTGGTGGTGTTTCTTTGCTAACATCCCAATCACCATCACATGAAGACTGGGAATTGACTACCAGATTCACAATATTGAGTTGCTTAGTGATCTCGTGATAACTGAGATTTCCAACAAGTCTCTAAGTATTTCCCAACTCCCAAAGTTATGGAAGGCTCCAACTTTCCTAATCAAAGGATCAACTAGTTTGCAATTAATCTGACATACAAGCTACATAAGTTGTGACTTCTGGCTATTTTCTCCAGACTTGTTGATATGTATCTTGAGGGAGGTGGGGCGTATTAAAGCCGCTCCATGTACTGTTATGTTTGTGGTGTCTTGACTGAGGTTCTAGTCGTCCCAGGCGACCGTCTGATATTTGCATTGTTATTTTAGTTCTACTAAGAGAAGACGAAAAATAGAAAAAAAATTTAATTACAAGGGATAACTAAGAAAAAGTACTGGAGAATTGTTCCTAAAACACAGGCGAAAGGCTTTAACTTTATTAGGAAAAAAATTAATTTAATTTCTATTAGGATTTTTCCTTGCAATTATAATTTCGCTGCTACATTGAGAAATTCTTACCAAGACTTTAACTTCAACCATTATCGAAATTACGATCCAATTGAATCAATTTGAGCTAAGCTAAGTAAATTATTGAAACAGTATAAGTTAATATGGAAAGCAAAATCGAAAATCTGTTTCCTAACACAAATGTTGAGCCATTTTCTTAAGACTGCAGTGAGTGATGCTCTTCAGGATCTACTCTAGATGATGATGATGTTCCTGCTATGTCTGCATATTTATTATGGGCAACTGAGAAGGAAAATTCAGAAACCAAGGCCAAATGGTCGCTTCCCACTTTCTATTGATCATGAAAAGGACTAATTAAATTGGGAAAAAATGCACTTTTTTTATAAACAAAACTGGAGTGCAAAGGCAAAAAATGCACTTTCAAAACAAAAATTGAGGCAGTAATACCTTGCATGGGAGACCACCTTCCCTCAGGAGATCACTAATTGGAACGGTGTCAAGAACTCTTGTAGGTACAATACCGCCAGAGTACCTGCATCGAAGGTAGTCAATCTTATTGTTGGGTAATTGTTATCAGGTCACAACCATCACATTTTTCATAACCTAAATCTTTGTCAGAGCTTAGGAAAGACGTTTATTACCACAAGTAATCTACAGTACCAAGAAACTTTGAGTGATAGGAGGTTGCCAAGGGTTCACCATTAAATCCTCGTGTACTAGTTGAACCCTGAAAAGGTTTATCATCTGACTATTCTATTGGCATGGCAAGGGGAAGAATTATGGAAATCAATATAAATTATAAATTGCGAGTTACAAAAGAAAGACGAGGTACATTGACTGTGGCATACGAACTATTCAGCTTTAATGGATGCACAGCCAAATGGCACTCAGAATCACCGGTTGCAATTTTGACCTCTTCCTCTGTCCAGCACTTCAACAATCTGAAAGCATAAGCTTGAGGGTATCATGCCGAGATAAAACTGAATAGCACAGATACTTTTAAGAAACTTACCTTCTTCCATTGATGAACAATTGAACACAGGTTAAAGGTCATATAATATTATAATTTATATCATACATATCATACAAACACTGCCATGAAAGAATATTCATGTATAAATTAAATTCAATTAAAAAAAGGAGGTCAGGGTATTTTCTCTTTTAGAATACTTCTTGAGAAATAAAAGATTCTTAAGGAAATAATGGAAGTGAGCAGAAATGGAAAAAGGTGAACAATTTGTTGCTCACTAATATAGAACATACAAACAAATGCAAGAGTTGAGTCTAGTTATAAATGGTGAAAATGCAAAACTACCTGATCTTGAAAATGTAATCAAGCTGAGGATTTTACACAATTGTCAGGATAAGTATGCTGCTATAAGTGTTATCAAACGGTAGTTCTTTATAATATAAACCATACATGCAATCATGCGCTGCAGCATATGATATAGAATTAACCGCTTAAAGGAAATGGAGAAATACCCATCCAGTTGGATAAACGGACCAACTGTTTCCTTTCTCTCGCCTAATACTTGAGCAGGACGACAGTGTTTTTGTCCAGATAACTCCTTTCTGTCATACATCGTTACATTAAGCTGCAATTGAAAACCACACCGAATTTTAAAAAGGCATGTTCAAATAAACTACTTGCTTACATTAATAGGACGATCTATCATATTATGGTGTCCAGTATAGAAAGAACTTTGCAAAACCAAAATAATATAACGTAATAATTTCAAACTGATTCACCTCAGATGATGACAAGAACTTGTATATTCCACTCTGTTGAAGAGAAATCAATATCAAAAATGAAGTGCACAAAGTAAATGACAAATTCCGATATACTTTCTGGAATAGGGCACCTGAGGAGTACTATTAAAATCACCAGCTAGGATAACAGGGGTATGACCCCATTTCTCCGAGAGGGTCTGTGCTCTTAAGGAGAGAAAACGAATCTGAAATATTCAATATTTCAACTATCAAGAGGATAGCAAGTTTGAAGAAAGCAATAAAATATTTGATAATGAATGTTGAAAAAAAAGTGAAGTACATGTGCAACCGGTGTTTCCTAGATAACAAAAGCTTCTTTAGGACTAGGCATTAGTAGTTATCTCAACTGATCAGCTAGCAGTTTACCACTACAAGAAGTGGTCAATTGAGAAGAGAATTGATTCAAACTCAAGTGGAAAAAAGGAGGAAGGGTTTGTGAAAAGCTAACAAAGAGGAGGACCGCATGTAAACAGCATGTGAACATTAATCCTTCACAATTCTCACATACACATGATTTAACTGTGGTATTTAAAATATCGTATTTAAGTATTTTGTGAAATAATCTATCATTAAATACGACTTCTGGAATATGCTATAAAATTTAACAGAAAAAAAGGCATAAATGATGATTTTGGAAGTTATACTACATAAGGAACGGCCAAAAGCACCTTTATTGAGTTAGCTATTACTACCTCCGTCCCATTTTATAAGTTGTTTTAGCACAATCAATTTGTCCCAAATTAATTGTTTTACATTTTCAAGGAAGCGTCTAATATGCTTTTCCACTAGTGCCCTTACTAATCATTACAATTTTTTATATTTAATAAATGTTTCACATTTATCTATGTAGAGATATAAAGGGTTAAATGGTAATTTAAACAACACTTTTTATAAAATCTAGACTACCAATAATTTTTCTTAATAAGTGTGCAAAAACCTTAAATTACATATAAAATGGGACGGGGGTAGTATATAATAGATTAATGACTAAACAATTTTAGGTCAAAGAGGGAATAAATCACTTACTTGACCTAATTTAACTTCTCCCCTGTTTGGGTTATAAAGTACGTGGATGTTACCAATTAATAGTCTTCTTGAGTCAGAGTCACACATCTGCCTGCACAGGACGAAGTTAGAAATGCAAAGGATGACTAATGGATGTATAGTTGGACAACATTTACAGTAATAACGCTAAGGAAATAAAAGATAGCTACTGCTTACGTTCAAGCTAATGTAAGAGATCGCGTTACATAAATCAAGAGATGGCTAAAGAGGCAGGGAATTCAGGCAGCATCCAAGTGCCACAACACTCACTATTATAAAGACTATCATGTTTGATAAATATTCAAACAACAACGCAGTCAGGCAGAATAATAGAGTTTTCAATTGTGTACGATATTCTGCTGTACTTGTGATGCGATTCTTCAATTCTTACTCTGTTTTTAGATACTCATCAACTTGCAACTTCGATACTTTTTGGAAGTCATGCAATGCGGCATTAAATCATCAATGGTCCAAACCCCATAGGCATTCACCCCTCAATGGTCCCAAGTAGGTAGATCGATTGGTGAGATAAGGGACATTGAAGGAATTGTAAGTAGGAGGCTCACCGTTCAAATACTAATAACTAACATAACCATTAATTAACTAACATTAGCCTTTTAAAAAGAAAAAATAAGCATCCACTGTGATGCAAACCTTGTTAACTCATGCCCTGAAGCCTGGCATTCTGTAAGGAGAGTGCAATATTTGCTTCTAATTGTTTAGTGCCATGGATAAAGAACTTTATGGCATTGGTTTTGCTTACTTGTCGCAGATATGGTGATTTTTTTTTTTAAATAACAAAAATAGGATACTAGAACATAAGTGTAGTATACACCAAAAAAGACCAATATTCATGTCATTAAATAAAAGAAATTAGCTGGCATCAAAGAACTGATACCTCAAAAACTAGAAGCTGAGCAACATTATCACGAAGGCCAAAGTCCTTATATTGAATGCTCTCTCCATCTAATAACCGGAACCTGACAAACAAAAAGAAAAAGACTAATTGAAGTGAATAAATTAGATCTATCAACTTTTAATTCCAACAAACAAAGTGAGCTATTGATAGATTACTTATGAGCTTTCCAAAACATTGCACAACCGTCAACTGAATCTCCAGTGCGTCTCTACAGCTCCATTTACACAATTCATAGTTTACCATAGTTAGCAACCAATATATCGAGGGATACTAATAATCACTGTCGTGCACAAGCTAACCAAAAATTTCATAGTAACAGATAAATCAGCATGTCTGATTACTAATGCAGACCAAATCAATTAAAATTTACCATTACATTTTTAATGAACCAAATATTGATCCGGAAAATCTTATTTATAGACAAAACCAAAGTAGAAAGTAGAAATTGATGACACCAAGCAGAAGTTTTATTTTATATATATAACATCTGACCTATTATAATTATATATGATAGCAACAAACAGCACCTGGTAGCAATAACATACAACTTTAAATTCAGGAAAACAAAAGTTTCAAGGAAATGAATCAATATATACCTTAAAAGATCCTGCGTATCCTGCTTTTACCAAAATTTCTGAGAATTCAAAATACTTGTCCACCTCCTAACAGTACCATTCAGAACAATACATTTTCAGTTATTGGATAAAGAACAAAATTAAGAGCAGTTATCCCATAAGAGTTTGCTTGAGATCTATGTTTTAAATTGAACTTATGTTTTGTGTAGGTTTTCTCTATAAGCTATTTTAATTTTAAGGATCTTATAAATAAGCTGAATACAGTTTATCCTTAACAAAAAGCTATTTTTTTTACCAAGCTATTTTATTAAGGGCCTATTTGGAATGACTTATTTTTGAGATTATGAAAAACAACTTATGGAGATAAATAAGTTTTCGTGTTAATTCATAAGTTGTCATTGACAAAAGTTATATATCCATAACTTGTTTATTTATGAAAAATACATAAAAGTTTATTTATTTGCGTAAGTTGTTTTTCCTAAACTCAAAATTAAGCCAATCCAAACAGGCCCTAAGTCTATATAGTCAATATAAAAATACTACAAGCTTTTCCAATAATCACTAACGATGATAAAATATGAGCAATAAAGGTGAGTTGAAGTCTTACTTGTAAACAAATAATATCAGGTTCCAATTGAAAGAGTTCGTCGCAAATAATCTTCTTACGACGATACCATTTGATGTAACGAGAAGGAATGTTTACGTATAAATCAGTGTGGTGAGAAGCATTTTTATCCGCAAGTATGTTATATGAAGCTACGGTGAATCTCTCTGGAACATAAAGTAATCAATTGAAGCAGTTAATTCACTCCTCTCAAATCCAATAGAACAATTACTACGAATGAAAAGAGAGAAAGAGAAGAGAATAGTAAACCTGAAGATGCGAGGGATTGGTCAACTGCTTCAACCCAATGGCGTTGGATTCCGTGCGAGCGACTGCGGTGAGAATCGGAACGCCACTGGCACTGAATGAGCATGTGTGAAGGAGTGAGGCCACTGAATTTGAAGGATTTTGGAACGTTGGATGAAGAGGCTATGAGCCAAGGCGAACGAGTCGAGGCCATTTGCGAGCGAACAAGCAAACGCGCCACAATTCGTTATTATCTAATAATCTCGATGCCTTCGTCTTCTATTAATCCCAACCGTTTCTTTTCATCTTTCCCCTTTTAAATAAGATTTCTTGTTTTCCTTTTGTGGTTAACCCACACCATAGGAGTTAGGGATTAGGGACCCCACCGCTCTTGTCATTTGGCTTAAAAATCCAAGAAGGACGGGTTAATCTATGCTTTAATTTTGTACTACACGTGAAACGCACGGGTTAATCTAAGTTGTTGCTCTTTTTTTTTTTTTAACACTTTTTAGATTTGTTTGTAATAATTCCTCAAAGACTCGAATGTACCAAATAATTTTGAGAAGTTATGAGTATAACCAAGGTTTGACAGTTATACATTCAAGACATCAAAATGTAATCAATTGATTATAATGGAAAAATCTTTCAAAGTGTGAAGGATCAAATGTAGGTATAAGGTGATAGTGAACAAGAATAAATATGTTATTTCTCTTTTTTATCTTGTCTAGTTTTAACTTTTAAGCTTGTCTACTTCCAACACTACATGCATGGCCTTCAAGCCATGGGCAGCTCATATCAAGCTCAATATCACAGTTACAAAAATACAATAACAAAATGCTCGTTGGTAAAATAGAAGTTCTAAGTTGTAGCTTTCATGGCTACGTCAATCTTACCGTGAAAATCCCAACTTTCCAAACACACTATAAGATGCCGAAAGACCAATATTAAAAAAAATCAATTGGATAACCCTTCAATAAAGGAACCATCACTTGCTAATCAACTCTTTCTACCAAGCAGAACATGCATTTAACCGGAGACGATGGGCATTGATAGGGTGCAAATGGGGTGTCAAGTATTAAAGGAGGTTGTTATGCAAAGTGTGTTGATTGTGGGGCAATTCACATAGAAGATGACGGCTAGGTTGACTTACAGTGGACAACGAGGACAGTTAACAGTGATGACGTCTGCAACCATGCAAGGCAATTCAAGATATTGCATGTCATTACTACGACTATGGCAAAAATGATGATATGCTATTACTAATTACATGCATTTAGTAAAATTATCAATTGCTTCTCAAGGCAATTTCACATATACATAGTACACAGAAGAAAACTTAAACGCAATAAACTTCGATGAAGAAATGCAGCTCGGAGAGCAAATAGCCAATGGGTCTTTATTATTACAATTTATTTTACTATAAGAAAGTGTACAAGAGGCCTTGCGAGCCAAAGAATGAGGAAAGGAAATGAGATGGTCAGCATGACATTAAGCCAGTAAACATATTACAATTCACTGCGCCGGAACTACTCAACAGATCAAACACAACAGTATGTGTAGTTACCGCTTACCAGTACTTTAAAATTCCAAGCTTTAGCATCGAATTCATTGATCTGGAACTGCTTTCTGAAAGAATGGGTGAATACTTATACTTGAATGAGTTTAGTGCTTTAAGTTTAATATGTATCTCATTGTATCTCGTTCCTGTTTGTTTGTACTTGCCAAAAGGATGTTTAAAGTCAGCAATCCCTCAGCTTATTTGCTCTATCTTTTTGGCACTATTAACAAATGTTGCACTTTTATTAATTCCCTCCAGCAAAAGTATCCGCACGGCTTCTAATCCTTCTTGTAAGGTAAAATTCAACTGAAACATATATTCATTAACAATCGGGAGTCAAAAATTCCATATCACAAAGGCCAGTTTGTCTGTTCAAACTTTAAAAAGAAAAGAAAAGAAAAGAAAAGCACACCTCTTCCCTTTCCTGTTTAGTGAACGGACGAAGAACAAATGCAACGGGATCCATTTTGCCAGGTGGCCGTCCAATGCCTATTAAAATCAACAATAAAATGACAATAGAGGTTATAAATAAACAAATGAATATTTTAATCCTAGAAACAATATGAACATACCCATTTATCAAAAAAATATGAACATACCCATTCTTAAGCGAGGAAAATCTTTACTCCCTTTAAAATGATTAATAACACTCTTCATTCTGCCAATTCTCAAGAAGAACAAAATCAGTAAGGCTTCTTTCTCTTCCGTTTAGAAAAAAACAAGGTCAATGAGTAACGTATATCACAACAAAAAATAATGTAGGCTTGTTCTTTATATGCTTGCTAATTGCAATGCATATTGTCTTGACTGCACAATACAGCTACACAAAACCTTTTGCCCTAAGAGAAATCGGGGAAATTAAAGACCTACTTGTTTTCATTTTCATTTTCTGTTTATAATTTTATTTACAGAAAAAGAAATGTCACACTGTTTTCGCTTTGATTCTTATTTTCAATTGTTTTGAAAATAGGAAACAAGGTGACATTTCAGTAATTAAAACTTAAAACAGAAAATGTTTTTTGAAACCAATGCTCTTAGACACATCTATTGAAAATAAATAGCTCCTATCCAGGATAAGGCATATAAATATGTAAGTCTATCATCCCACAACCATCGATAGTATTTTCTTTGATCTAGTTGATAGCATAGAAAATGATTGTGTAGCAACGTATTCCTTGAGTTGAGCACAGTCAACCCTGACCCAAACTGCAGGCGAGGGTAACTAATGAAAGGAAGAAAGTATGGTATTTCTACTTCAAGAAAAATAAAGAAACTGGGCCGTGATATTCAAAACAACAATGGACATGTTAATATATAAATGTAATCTTAATAGGATGTCGAACCGAACCGAACCATAACAAATGCTGCAAGGTAACAAAAAGAGTGCAAGCAAAGAAAATTATAGTTACCCATTGTGACCTCCATGTCCACCCTTTGGTAGCAGCCGGAGTTTAGCAAAAGGCAAATCCATGTCATCAAAGATCTGAAAATGAAATTTATTAAATGAACACTAGAGAAGATCATCTTTCTACTTTTTCTTCATCACTAGCAAATAAAAAGAACAAAGTAGTGATAGCATAGATGATATACCACAAGTACTTGCTTCAATGGAACCTTGTAATATGCAACTATCGCCCCAACCTTTAAAATAAATTCAAACACCAGCCAATCAGCATCACAATGAAGTATTTTTTATAGTACATTCCTAGAAACATGAACAGGATACAGGACAAGGATACAATACTATACAGCATGGACAAGATACAAGGGGACATGACAGAATTTTCAAATTATAGGACATGACACAACTATAGTACAATCATAAGAAATTATTCTAAAAAATAACACAAACAAAAATCTTAAATCAAGAGAGAAATGATATTTTAAAACAAAACATGATTCTTTGTAGAAATGCTATCACTTATCTACTATTACGGTATATTTATATGTAAAAAATGGGGCAACTAGATAGAAGGGATGGGAGAGCGAGAGAAGTTAGTTAGTTGGAGCCAATTAGTTCGATAAATAAATAGGCAGGTGTAATGGCAGAGGGATCATTTGGATTGGTTGGCATTGGGTGGATAGAGTCATGGCTTGGTTGTAAGTGGAAACCCTTATTAGACAATTCTTTCTCATATTCTTATTCTTCAACAAAATTATCCACTTTCTTTTATCGCTTCTATCAAAATTCAACTTGGTTTCCTAACAACCTTGTTCTTTAAAGCTCCTGCCATAGAAGTATTTCCATCTGTATTGGTACAAAAATTCCTTCTAAGAAAAGTAAAGAAGTTCAAGAATGAAGCTAGGACCTAGGAGTACTTGTAGCCATATACTTCACAGGTACATTGGCTACTATTTTGAAGTGTCTGGCTACCTAAGGCAAACTCGTTGACTATTGATAACTACAAAGCACCAGTGCTTCATCAAGGCTACTCTAAGGAGAGTTAAGTTTGGACTGTCAAACACCAAAGTGGAAAAAATCAATAACAGTTGTTCAAACACTTTGGATTCTGCCAATCCCCAACATGTTGGGACACTTTATTTGACAATTATTCACATAGAATTTAAAAATATATGAAAGGCCAACTATATATACGAATCTCTAACCCAGCTAATAAAATAAAATAAAATGGATTCCTATTTTTTTCAGCTCGGTCTTCTGGTTCAAATGCTCCTTAGTTTGACCACAATTTTTGCAAGGTTCAATATTGTAATTTGGATGACTATATTTTGTTGGCCAGTAACTCTTCGTTCTATAAGTTGTGGATATTTGAGTAATAATATTTTTCCTTATATATAAAATGAAGCTATACAAGACAAACTTTTTTTCAACACTTCTATCGTACCATTACAATTTACAACTGAAGATTCTCCAGATAATAGACTTACAGATTCACCACTTAAATTCATGAAAGTCTGTGGTTTTGCAAGTATAATGGGCACATCACCTACAAGACCTGCAAAAGGAAAACAGCTGTCACAAATAGGTACATGCTTGTAAATACTTAAACATCATCTTCTGCTTTTATCACAAACAATATGAAAGCTGAATTGAACCAATATATGGAATCAATTGCTATTTGCAATATTTATGAAATCCACAATATGCCTAATGCATTACTTAAAATATAGATGGACTCAGGTTAAAGTTCTTTCTGGCTCTATCTGAGATAAGTATGATCTACGAAAACAAAATTAATCAGAGAGAAAAAGAAAAAAAAATAGAATTAATATTGTAACCTTTTCCAAATAGAGCTTTGAAGGAAACGCTGTTCATAGATATGCCTTCAGCTTCAGCTATAGCATCAATCATCTCAAAGCCAACATTGTGGCGGGTAGCAGCGTACTTCTTGCCTGGATTGCCGAGTCCAACAATTAACCAAGGTTCCTTCTTTTTGGGCTCTGTGGTGGTTATCGAAGAAGAAGAAGAAGCTGAGGAACTGTTTCGAACGGAGAACAAAGACATATTGGAAGACAAAGAAGACATGGAGGAGATTAGGGGCTTTGAGAATCGCCACCTGGGAAACTGGATGCGTGACATCGAACAAGGAACTACGTTCATGATTGCTTCCCAGTTCCCACCCACACCACACTCCACACGATTCGATGCTATACCCTAAAAACTTAATAGGATTGAGGAAGCTTGAGGGAGCGATAGACCGAAAAAAATAGGAGAACTAAAAACATACGCCGTTGCCGGGGATCGAACCCGGGTCACCCGCGTGACAGGCGGGAATACTTACCACTATACTACAACGACTTGTTGGTTGTCTTCTTCTCCAAATTGTATAACACTGTTACATTTTTAAGAATTATTGCAATCTACCACACTTCTACTTTTTCCCCCCTTAAAAGTTTATTTATGAAATTGTATTTTAGAAGAAAAAAAAATCATACGTATGCTTGAGTGGTGCTTCATTCTCGTATTCGCTTGAATGAGGATGAAACCCTATTACAAATAAAGAGAATAATTTTGCTATCATCTTTTTTAATACAATCATAATTGTATTATAAAAATTTATGATAACTAGTTAAATGGTAAAAAATGGTGCCCTACTTATTCTCATTAGTTTGTCCTTTATTATTCTACTTTGTTGCGCTGATTAAAAAATTAGTGGAATATTAGAATTAGAATTATAATAAAAGGTAAAAATGTAAGGTCTTGGTTGTATTTGCAATTTAAACGACATGGAGAGCCGGCTTTAGTGGGAGCGTGTGTATAGTGTTTATTTGTAATTTCGTCTAAGATGACTAACAAAAGTAAATATGTAAGGTCATTCCCATGTGATTTTATGTTGGTCTAGCACAATTTTCTTTCAGATGATGTGTTATTTGAACATCAAATTAGAACACCAAAAATTATGTAATTTTTGCTAGTTAATACAATTCATCAAAGCTAATCATTTTTGTTGTTACATATCGAAGTTGACCTATCAATCAAAATCAAACGAGCACCGCAACAAAATAAGAAATCAAATAACGCAGCACTAAGACGACGAACAAAACCACGCTGCAATCAAACGACGATATCAAGGAAAAGCATAAATAAATAAATAAATAAAGACTAAGAATGTTTCTGTTGTCATTTTACTCCAGCGCATACCAAGAATCTTGGTATGCAACCAATATTCATTGCAAAATAAATTGAAATTGAGATTAACTGCACAATTAACTGAATTTATCCACACCAACAAAAATTGTTATTTGTCGCAGTATGTACATTCAGAATACAGGAACCTCTAACCACAATATATCAAAAGTGTTTGCGGAAGAGATTGTCACAGCCAAAAAACATGGGTTCCTAGCTTGGACTCATCAGATATTTTGCACATTTTATACTTCACAACAAAACAGTCGAGAGAATCCCCTTTCATTAAGCGAAGTGCCTTGCTTTCACTAACAAAATGATTACAAACGTGACATGAACATGCATACATCACTCAGGCTCAAATATTGATGGTTGCATCCCATAGTCTTAGAAGCCCATTACGACCACCGCTGCATATCCTTTTCCTCTCCAGGTCTGAAGCGATACATCTTACCTGCATGTCAAAAACGGCCAAAGTCAAGCCAGGAAAACACCCAATAATAATCTAGTAATAAAAGAGCTATAAACAGGCAGATGCGATAACATTTTCCAGCCATTTATGTGCGACACAAATGTGTTCTCTAGTAAGTAATGCCAATTAAAATATCAACAATAACTTTTAAACAGACAGATGCAATAACATTTTCCAGCCATTTAACAACTAACACTAATTTCTAACCACTTTGCCTATAAAAAAATATATCAGCAATAACTGTTAAATTAATGAGCCATATAAAATGTCACTACAAGACATAATTTCATGCAAAAAATAACAATTTTAAATTCAAGCAATAAGAAATGGAAATATATTTAACTTTTTAACTTCAATGCAATATCTAAAGAAGTGATGCACTTACTTAAGTTCTTCACAACTAATTATTTGTCCCAAAGATCAATAACATCCCAAAAAAAAAAGATAAAAAGAATGGTAGTAGGGATATTGTGATACAATGGTAATAGATAGATTTACATCAGAAATGTAGGAATTTTGGTATGACCAGGCGAGTTCATCTTGGAGCCAAAGAAATGGCTGTATCTCAAAAATTTGCCAGAAGAAAATAATTATATCTTGAACCATACTTATTTTGGGGCATGAAAAAGAAATATATACATATATTCAAAATTATATGGACAGATTTTCTCAAAAAAAAAAGGACAGCCGAAAAACTGCTTACCATAGCAACTGTTTTTTGTGGGGTTCTGTAAACCTGCCACCCAGCCATCTTGGACCCGGTACCAGAAAAACCACCAAGTCTCTCTTGGGGGCGATGAAAGAGAGACAGTGAATTATCAGCTGCTCCAATACCTAACCAGTGTTCCCCAGCATTGATAGATAATATGGCAGCATTGTGAATTGTTACATTTTTTGCACACCTTATGCCTCCTGCACATCCAATGAGTATATAATGTTACCAGGTGATCTCAAATTCCTTCTACACAATTGCATGGGCATAACACAAACTCTGGAATTGCATGTGACACATAGCCCTCCTAAGTATTTCTTACAAAATTGCTTTTATGATGTGCAAGATTAAGACACCACATAGGTTGAGTAGAAATACTAAGATAATGTTTTATAATGATACATGTAGTTATCTGAATAACTGCAGAGTAAGCTATATTCTTTATTTTTTTTGGCAAAATGGATTGCTTAACATTTCTGCGGCAGTCCATACATAGTATTATTAAAAAGCAAAAATGAATAAAGAAGACAACCACACTTGGGGGGACATACTAGTGTTCTTGGTCAAATTACGACATTTCTGTATATTTAAACAGGAAAAAAAAAAGAGTATCAAATAGCTTGCTACATTAAAAAGACTGCCATACCGTCATCATTTTCCCAAAACCGCAGCAGTCCATCGGTTGACCCTGGAATGGAAATTTCACATTTCAGTAAGAAATGGAGATAAAACACGGTAACTATTTAAACAACTCTCTTCAAGAACTGACAAAATAAGGATAATCAAATGACAGCATAGCCAAAAAATTGGAGATGACACACCTGTTATTATTCCTCTGTCTAAAGAAGAATATTCAACACATAATATTGGCCCTGCATGGCATGCTAGGACAGCATCGCATGTTCCTCGGGAAAGGGACCATATTCTTGCTGTCCAATCATCACTACCGGTGATAACAGTGTCACCAACCATTCTTAGTGACCTGTATTTTTATATAGAATAAGATATAAGATGTAAGATATCTGTTTACATTCGTAAACACACACCCAGTACCAGAAGAGTAGAAATATATTTCTTGTTTACCTTATCCATTGTGTATGTCCTGAAAGTTTATGCATCTGCCTACTAGCACGGATGTCCCATATGTTAGCAATCCTGTGGTGCAGCACCGGATTAGATTCTAGACCTATGAAGCACCAACATAAACATTGACACCAGACACAACACTGATACAGACACGTAGACACCGATAATAATGTGAGAAAATGAAAGTTATTGAAGTCTCAGTGTCAGAGCCACGTCTTCAATCTGAAGTGCCGGCTCTACATAGCTATAGACAATTATGTATGACAAGAATCTGAACCACAAGAAAAATTTAATATCCAAACTTTAACATACACATCTCTTCCAGCTGCAGCCAAGATTCCCACATTGTCATCATATTCCATGCATAAAACAGCACTGGAGCAACGACCAACAGTTGCAACACATCTATCAGTTCTCACATCCCACATCTTCACAGTGCCATCATGGGATGCAGTTAGCACGCGTTCACCTGAGAGCGTGCGTACACAGCTGACCTGCACGGTTGGCTTTCTTAATTAAGTTTCAATCACCTGATTTGTATATTTTTAGCAGTTTCTATGTCTAAACTATTTAGTATAGAACAAGCGGAAATATTTTTAAAGTAAAGAATACCGGTCCGTCATGGCCTTTAAGCTCTTCTAAAAGTTGAGTTGTCTGCTTATCCCACACAAGAACAGACTGATCATCAGATCCGGACACCACCTTCCCTCTATCAGAACTTATGGCACGGATAGTCCTGCAGTTAAAGTCAAAAGCAAAGTTGGATATAATTACTGATACAAAGATGTTGACAACCATACAGACATCAGAAATTTAATGACAGAGAACCTAGTATGCCCTTTTAAAGTTGCCCTGAGCTCAGAACCACGGAGACTTGGATCCCATATCTTAACCTGCAAATTTTTATGAATTTTATGCATGTCACCTTATTCCAGGTATAAAGTGATTCCATATAAAAAATATTGACACTCACCGAGCAGTCTGTGCTTCCACTAATAAAAAAGCCAGCATCTTCACGGTCACCCACCAAATCCCATACTTCTCTCTTTGTAACACAGTGGAGAGCAGTAATGGCACCATTATGGCCCCTAAGTATGCGAACATTGGTTTGAAGCTTCTTCTGCCCACCAGTTGATAGATCTTGTTTGCGAGGAGTCCCATTCTCATTTGTGGCTAAAATTATAACGCAGTAGAGAAAAGTGATACAGGCAGTTTATTCAAGATCAAGAAGACATAATTGCTCTTATAGATGATGCTGAAACAAGTACCTGAATTGCCTCCGTCAGACGTCCATCTACGAACGCGACTAAATGAGCTGGATCTAGTTGTTGTATTTCGGCTGAACATACTTTGCACCCAGTTTCTACCGACACCAGTTGCCTCAGCTGGTTGCTGGTCCTCATCTTTGGCATTTTTCGAATGTGGGGATGGCAATGCAAGTGCTAGCACAGACTGTGCCTTCATTGAGGTGACCCCCCAGTATCCATTACGCAGTTGTTGGATATGAGACAGAAAACCTCTGATTTTTATCTGAATTAATCACATGAGCAACAATTTACCAATATATTCATGCTGTGAGCCCAAATTTTAGTTGCATAAAATCAAGACAAATAGATAAATTAGCATATAAATAAGGGAATGTTCACAAGAAAGAGATCTCGTACAACTGCTTTAGTGACCATCAACACCAACTATACAATGAAAAAACAGAGCACTCTGGAAAATGATTTATTGCAAGTAAAATAGTACAAGATGAAAGAACAAGAATGCGAATAGAAAAATATTGATGTAGAATCTATAATTCTTTTGGGTATGGTATGCAGGTTCATTGATTTTGATTATAAGGTGGCTTTACTATCATTTTATGCTGGGACTTAAAATACGGTTGTTTATTCGAGTATTTTAGTACTTGGGAATACCAACCTACAAGATGAAGTATTATTTGTATCCTTCTAAAACGGGTTTGTTATATATTGATGGGTACCAGAATACATCTCAAAATGAAATAGAACACTAAATTGCGTACTAATGGAATAAAGGCTGAATCAGAATGATTACAGCTCTAAGGGCAGAATTATAATGGAGAAAATGCAGAAAATAAAGATGAAAGTAACAGTTCTAGGCACTTGGAGAGGCCTCACTCTCCTAAGTTCTAATCCCAATTCTAGCCTACCTTTCACTAATCCCCCACTCCCACATTTATAGCACTCAAATGACCCACACTCTTTCCCTCCAATTGCTGACAAGGCAGAAGTTGATTACAACAACCTCTCATTTCCCTCCCTAAGCCATAATCCCCTACATCTCACTAATTTATTCCCTCCCCGTACACTTTATTTATTTTAGGATCCTATCATACATCCACAATATGATGATTAATAGTGCAGAGAAAGAAAAGAAATGATACACGTCTAACGGAACTTGTGTAAGGATTGTACATTGGAGGACTACCAAAAGTCATAAATATAAGGATTTACAGTTACCTGACTGTTGGAACATAAAAAAAGCATCTTAGAATATCTTGATATTATCTTGAATTATCTCATAGGATAAGTTTCATGCGTTAGATTATCTCCTAGAATTGATTTTCATATTACTTAGCTATTATCATGATTTGCTTCCTGGTTTTCCTATTTAATTAGGATTAAGAGTCTTGTATCAAGCTATCATAAAGTTATTATCAATCAAATTACACCATCTAAATTTCGACAACTTCAACATGGTATCAAAGATGTAGTTAGCACTCTTAGTGACCTGTCTCGTCGCTATTTCGTTGACAAGTTTCCCCAAGTACAAAGCAACTCAAATAACATTGTTAGCCACACTAAAAAATCAGCCTCTTTTGTCTTGAACAGTGTTTTGGCTTCATCCCTTTTAGCCTTTGAAACCACCTCGACCTTTGAGGAATTGTTATTCGTCCTTGCAAATATACTACGTTTTGCTTTTAGTATTTGTTCTTTTGTTTTAGTCTCTGCAAAATTTGTTTAATATTGGAATTGATTCCTGTAATATGTAAAATATTTATTTTAGTTCTTTATATAGCTCATATAGTGACTGAAGTTAATATTTTACATATTATAGGGATCAATTCCAATATAAACAAATTTGCAGGAACTAGAGGAAAGAACGGGGACTAAAAGCAAAATGTACTATATTTGCAAAGACGAAAAAAACAAAAACAAAATTTACAAGGATTAAACCTAGAAAAGATCAAATTTTCAAGTACAAAACATATATTTAAACCATTTGATATTCTATTATAGATTACATAAATCTATTTTTCAATAGAATAGATAAATATATTATAAAATTTAAATATTAATAGTTTTATATGGTATATATACTTTTATACTTTTGTTTTAGTATAGTTTCAAGCTACTCTTTCATATAAAGACTAGAATGACACTGATTATAAAACTTTCCGTATAAAAACTAGAATAACATTGATTATATAACTGTACCTATATCAATTCAAACTCCTTAGTATTTTTTTAATGCAAAGAGAATTGGAGTGTATAAAAAAATTCCCGGTCACATCAATAAGGTCATGAAATTTTGATTTGTCTTCTTTTATACATATAATAGATAATGGATTTGCCTAAGACGCTACATGATTTTCTGGAATTGTACAAATACACAACAAATGAAATAGTTCTGTGATCCCAAAAAATCTGGGGTCAAATCCATCAGCCATACTGTCAAGGGTAACAATAAAAGCTTAATGAGGGGAAAGAAGGAATAAATACGCTAATTATATTTACATTCAACAAGTCTCTACCTCTCCAGCTGAAAAATGAATGTTCCATTCTCGTAGAAAAAATATTTAAATTTCATGAAGCCCAACTCTAGACTCCCAAAAGCTCTTCACCAGGTCCACAACTAGAGTCTTGTAAATTTTAAGAATTGGATTACTCTAGAGACAAAACTCCTCCATATCTATGTTTCGGCAGTAAAAAGACCAAAATGCTTTCATTTGCCAAATATTCCGAACTTCAATAAAATATACACAGAAAAAACTGAATTGACTTACAAACTGTTTGGATCCGATGTTGTTCCTCTCTGCAATTGTTTCAATCATGTACCAAGAATCATTATCAGGAAGTCCCAGCCCAGCCTTAATAATGGAAAAAGAGACTCAGTAATCAGCATTACAAGATACAACTTGACTACAATTAAATTACATAAGATAATATGGAAATTCAGGCACATGAACAGCCAAACAATACCATGTGTGAAGCCAACACAACAAGCTGTGCAGTCACTAGAGATGCATAGTTGGCTGACCTGGCAAAAGAATACAAATTCATAAACAATAGACCATGGAATAATATTGATTATAAAATTATAGGTGCGTCTATTTCATTCAGATTGGTTAAAAAGTTTGGATGCTTGGATACTTCGTCAAAAAGAATATACATACGTCCGTACGTAATTAGTGTTGAAATTAACATTAAAAGCATAACTCTGAGGGTGGAAAACCCTTTTCTGCGGTTGGCAAGACGGGGAAGGGTAAAGGAGGGTAAACAAAGTGGTGGGTTAGGGGAACATAGACAACAGACACTTTCTTTAACTAATTAGCATCTAAAAACTCATCAACTTAAATATCATATATATAACACAACTAATTTTTTATTTTAGGTAAAAGAAGAAAGAATTTATGAGGATAGAAAAAATGCCATGAGGTAAAGCATGAGGAAACCTTTCAATAGAGAGAAATGGAATCAGAGAAAAAATAAAGCATGACAAATTGTTATTCCTTACTTATTCGAAGATTGCTCCATTAAATAGTCAAAATATCCTTCCCAAAACCTGCAAGAAAAGTGCATGAACTATGTCAACCACTCCATTCACGACGAGTATAATAAGAATTCCCGGTGATAAACACATGAGAAATTAATTACAAGTAATGCATACCGTAGCTCCTCCCAAATAGATAGAGAAATAAGATGACGTTGGACATAGTCAGGCACATTATTATTGTCTTTCTTATACATATCAGAAGAAACTTCAAGAGCATCTCTAACGGTCAACAAGTCATTCCGCGTTGTTGCACGATTGATAGCTGTTTTGAGCTAAAAAATGAAAAGAGAGGAGAAAATAAACAAAAACCAGTTGAAGAAAAACATATTAACTCAATTAGAAGGTAAAAGTTACCATAATATCTATCCTTTTTTCTATTATTTCTTGGCTCATGCAATTTTGAAACAACCTATTTAGGCTTAAATATACTTCGTTCCTCTAGATTTATAAAAATTACAATTTGGTTCCTTTAATTCCAATTGCAGTAATTTTTCCCTTCAAGATTTTAAACCGAAGTTAAATCCAGTAGTGGGCCATCCTACTGAAAAACAGAGCATTAGGAGTCGGCACTGTTTTCTGACTTTGTCCCACCAAAGGCGACAAGTGGCCTATAAGAGTCACTCTTTTCTAAGCATCACCTCACTTTGAAACCACATGAAAGAAACACTGCCGCCTTATCACTTAAGCATTTTTTTAATAACACATTCTCGTAAGTTTGAAACTTTTATAATAATAGTAGAGGGATACAATGTGCATTTAAGCCAAATTTTCATACGATGAAAGCTGGGCCTATTTGTGTTATTTCAATGATGAATCAGTGAGATAATTGAGATGTTGGTAGACCAGTTTACGAAAGAAAAAAATGTAAAATGATTTGTGGAGGCGCCAGAATAAAGGCCAAATATCAATATTGGATAATAATAACCTCACACTAGTGTGTTGAGATACTATATGTGAGGAAGGGGGAAGTCAGGCAACAGGCCTGTATATTCTAATCAAAGGAGATGTTTCAAATAAGTTGACCTCAAGTTTGCTACACCAATAAATGCCATTTTTACATTTAATACTTCCCAATTATTTCTTCTCTGTAAGACTGTAACATAGAATTTGCCATTCACATTAAAAAGTTTAATATAACAAACGGCATAGGAGTTGCTTACCAACTCTTTAACAGCAATAAACTGTTCTTCCGTGAGCTGACAGTGCCAACCCTAATTAAAACATCCAGCATAAGCTTTCTTTCCCCATAAAACTAATTATAAATATATAAATAAATAATCAGTTTTATTTAAATAACGCTACTAACTGAATGTATATGCTCCCTTATACATTCAACAAATCCACTACCGCCAATTCCCTCCGCATCAGATTCAATCAAAGCTGCAAAACCAAGCACACAATCATATTTCGGCAAGCTCTCCAAACTGCTAATATATGGTATTTTTTTCTGCAAAGAAGAAAATTTCACTCTGCAAGTACTAGCAAGAAAGACGAGATCTGCTAAAACAAAATACCTAGTATTGTTCCATATTCAAAAGATAAGAGAGGATCATCTGTTGCTCCCAGTTTAAGAAGCCGCAGCCATAAACCCTTTATGACAAGAAAAACATGACATTAAAAGAGAATAACAAATAAAATGAAAAAATACAAGCATACATATTTGCAACTGTGTGTGCGCACACACGGGAATGTATTTAAAAGATCAGAGAAGCTACCTGCAGTTTAACCTTAATATCTAGCACCATAAGCTCCCTTTCAGCCTGAAACCACAAAGTTAATAATGTTAGGGACCATTTGCATCAATTGCCACACCAGCAGAACTACCCTTTCGATGTTAACTTACAGCTCTCTCGAGTGGACTAAGATTATCTGCTAAAGGATCCTTACTGCTCAACACAAAAAAAAAATGGTAAGTTAGAGAGAAATCATACAAATAAATTCCAAGGTGTTAGGAGAGAAAAGCGGGGAAATTAGTTAGGGACAGCTAGATAGAAAAAATAAATAGAAGGAAGCAAGGGTAGAGGAATCATTCAGATTTGTTAGCATCAACTAAACTGAGCCTTGGCTCAGTCGTTAGGGGAAACTCTTAGAGGAGACATAAACTCTTAAAGGAGACATATTTCTCTTATTCTTTGTCAATAAATTGTTCAGTTCCTTTGATTGTTGCCATCATTTCCCCATTTCTCTTCCCTTGGTCCCTAACACAAGTCTTCTTACCTTCAAGGAACACTAGGTAATGAGTACAAGACTTGATATTATGAACTCTACTCAAAACCTTTAATACTTATCTCTTCCTAGGAAAGAAAAAATTGGTTACACGTATCCTTATGTACATATTGGGGGAAGACTCCCTTTACGAAAATAATTATTTCAAAATAACCAAAAGGGGAATGCAGGAACCAAAACAAAAAAAAGAAGGTAAATTACACTCTCCTCCTCTATGAGAAGCTTAAATTACACTTCTCTCTCTTCTTATTTTAGAATCTACACTACCCTCCTCCTAGACATAAATATATATTACACTTTAGTTAGTCTACTTTAATTTTAATATAAACGAAGTGGTGAACGAAATGAACAAGCATTCTGGTGAAAATTTTCCTTTCTCTACAACTCGCAAAGATTATGCAACTAATTTTGAACACTTTGGAAGTTTTTTTTTGACAATAACACTTTGGAAGTTTTAAATACTCATTTTACTGGCTTCGGAACTTTGTCCAAAATATTTATCTATCAATGATACTAAGAATCACAAATCGAAAAAAAAATGTCCATAAAAAACCTGAAGGGTAACAAATTCACTTCTTGATAGAGAAGTGGGTAGATTTTAATATAAGAGAGGAAGAGAGTGATGGAGTGTATTTTTCTCAAAAACAAAAGAGGATGTATTAAACCTTTCTTGCAATGCTTGCATTACCTTGGAGCATGTCTTCCTGAGTATTCAAAGGCATTACTAACCGTCGCAAGAATCTGTTTCCTCTTTTCTTCTTGCTCTTCTGTTCTGATGTTTGAGGGAAACCTATCATATGTGTATTTGGCTCCAGATCCTAAACACATTAGTTTACATTCACAATTTCATTTAGCATGAAATTTTGGGTTTAAGTAATTAGTTTCACCTTGCTTCAAAAAAAAGTAATTTGTTTCACCTGATATTCCAACATCAGAATCTGATACGGTTAAAATCTCAGGCTCTACCAAGGATGAAGGAAGAACTGACATAGGGTTTTGACCCCTTCCAAGTGCATCTTGTAACTTTTCAAGAAGATTATTGTTGTTTTCATCAGAACCAGCCCCTCTCTCCAAATAATCCATAAAGCCGTGGGAGTCAAGGAATTGAGCTATCTGTAAAAATCAATTTTTAAATTAGTATAATAAATTAGTATAAAGGCAAAAAAGAAATCTACAATGATATGAAGAATACAATTAGTAGCATTTCACTAGTAAACTAAGAAAAGAAAATTTGACCATTATGCGGAATCTTCATTATTACAACAGACCACATAACAGCACAGAAATGTAATCACGATAAGAATTATTTAACCCATTGGTATTTGCCATCATTGCTAATAGGAGAACCCAATCCATGTTATGATCTAAAATTACCATGGGCTCTGATGGCTGGTTAGTAGAACGAGATCTCTTCTTCAAAAAAGCTTGGGTGTTGAAGACATGAGTAGCACTATTTTCCTGATGCCAAAAAACAGGAAAATGCAAAGTTCATGACAAGTCATTTTATGGAAGATTGAAAACCAAATTGCAAGGAATAAAAAATTCATACTAGGAAATTGCGATAACCACTTAAAAACGTTGCAAAGAACTTAAGGAATATCATCCTGCAAAAAATGCAATGGCAACAAAAAACATTAGACTAGGCGATATTTAATATGCTGCCAACACATATCATTTGAGTACTGCTGGTACTCCATTTCTAACTAATAAAAAATTTTGCCGATTCAAAAAAACTATGCTGCCAACATGTCTGGATTGTTACACATGAATGCAATGCACATGGAAAATTTACTGGTCCACGGCAACTTCTTATGGTTATTTTGAGGATGGACAATAGAGAGTCCAACAGAGTTGCAAACAAACCATTAAAAAAACAAACCATGACTTGGTGTTCATAAAAGTTTTACCACTTATGCCATGAAAGTTTCATTAGTCATTAGTATAGCTTATATAGTATAAAAACATAATACAGACCATTCCTAGGTCTTTATCTTACACCTTAAGATTTAAGGAAAGCCAAATCTCGACATCTACAATTTCCAAATTTTTGTCTATGGATTAATGAGAAGATTATTTTTCCACTACAACTATCCAAGCATTACTAACTTCATTAATTTAACAATAAATAGCAGAAATTCCGAATAAGATATCCACCACAATTCTCTACTGCAATAAAAGGGTCTTTCAAAATGAAAACAATAAAGCATATAATAATTTTTCTTTGTTAGGGAACTACATAAATTTTAAAGGCTTCTTAAATCCGTAACTCATTGAAACCAGTGAATACATAAGCACCTAAACCTCACCTTAGCTGAAGGTCATGGTCCTCTCCCCATTGCTTAGCCCCAGATTTAGGCAAATGTTCAGATACACCGTACATTCCTGCCTTCATTTCATCAATTCCAATTACATTGGGATATAATAACTGCATTATCTCACCACGCAAAAAGCTGAGTTCAGGTTCAGGAATAGGTGGAATTTCCTCTGTTGTTGTGATACGATTATACTCAAGGTCCACAACAACTACCTACAAGAGGTTAAAAGGCAACATGTTTTATCCCTGCAAAAACATCATTTAAAAAAACAGAACTTGCTTGCTTCCCAACCTCTAAAAGAAAACTTTACCCTTCCAAGGAACACCTCACACTGAAAATCAGTCAGAGACATAGAAAACATGGATCATTGATAGTAAGAAGATAATGGAACCTCTATATACATGGGCAACATGGCACATGTAAAGAAGCAAGCGAGGAGATTACAAGCAAGACTATTAGATTTTTGAGAAGGACTCATTGTATTCAGAATTGAGACCAAGAACATGATACTTTATGGTGTCCTTGCAGCATTGTCAAAAGTGACCATGGAGCTCGTGACGAAATGACATGGTGGTAAGCCAACAAAAATCCATGACTTCTATGAGGAAGTCATGTTGTGGAAATCACATGGTAGAAAGTGGCAGCAGCATATTCATGTATTTACGATGAAGCAGTGAGCTCAACCATAATCATTCTAAAAAACATTCCTTGCCACTCTGTTCTCCTTTTAAAATTATTACTTGATACTATTTTGCTACGTTCTTGAAAGCTTCAGATCAAATAAAAAGAACTCAACACAAATAAAGTAATGGTATTAAAAAATAAGGACATTTCACTATAATGTCATTGCCAATCAAATTAGTTTAGTTGACTTAGCTTTTCCATATATGGAGTTACTGGAAAAACTCGAGTCCTACATTTATAGTTCCTAGTAAGAGCTTATGAAGCTTGGACACTCCTTACCTTACAAGCTAAATTTGTGGGGCCATGCCCGAAATCTAAGATAGTATCAGAGCCTATTCAAAATTCATTGCTTGGCCATCCACCATATTATCCACGCATAGAGCCTAATAGTGCTAGGCATGAGGAGGTGTATTGGAAAAAATTCAACCCACATTGACAAAGAAAGTGCCGACAAGAGCTAATAAAGCTAGGACACTCTTCACCTTACATGACGGTTTTGTGGGATTAAGTCAGGAACAAAATCTAAGAGGAGTAAAACAAATTGTCCTGTTCGAAATCACCTAATACAGATACATTTTTGTCTAAAGTCGGGCCTCAAAACAGACTCTATCCTGTTAATAAAAATGGCAAATGACATTTTAGAGAATAAAATGTGAAGTATTATAAAGTAATAACGCACTGAGGATGGGGAATTAGCAACCTACAACCATAATGTCATCTTTTGAAAATAAGAATCTATAACAACTACTTTTTAACAATTCATAATAATCATCTTCCATTACAAAGAGAAAAGACTTAGCCATGACAGTACAACTTCGATCAAATGCAGAATAAAAAAATTACAGCCAACCAGTAGATAACAATTATATGAAATGCATAACTACAAGGTGATGAAGAGAAGTGGTGGCAGTAGTGATGAGGAACAAGAGAAGTAATGACTTACACCATCCATTGCCAGAGCGGAGGTATCAACACCTGAATGGAGCCCCATCATATACGGTGTAGGAGCATCAATATAATCTACTCCACTGTAAAACAGCAACGGAATGTATACATGCTTGAGAGGAAAAAATTAAAACAAGGAAAACGAATTAGAAACAAGTTAACAAAGGTGTCAGCATTTTTAGGAAATAGCATGACAGATTATTATCAAATATGATATGCAACAGGAGCGGAACAAGAAAATGTTAAGTGGGAGTGCTAAATAGACACTTACCCACATAAATACTAGAAATCTTTACTGAGGAGGGAGACATATTTCATCTATTTAAGAGGGTTTGCTTAAACAATTACATAGTGACTAAAGAAAATAAAATGGTTGGCCGTTGGGGCTGCTATTGCTCCAAATTTAGGTCCGCCCCTTGATGTGCGGAATTTTTAGAAAGGAGACCATAAGCAATAAATCACAACATTAAAAGTGGTGCTGCCATAAAAACAGGTGGGGGGAACACCAGAATACAGAAGTCAAGGAAAGGCTAAATCAGTTCCAACAGGTTTTTAATCCTCACCTGCCATCGGAATGGGTAGATTAAGTGACATATGGCCTCTGATGCAAGAGTTAGAAGTGAATACCTGCCAAGAGAAAATATCGACAAAACAATTATTTTACATCTGAGTTGAATATACAGTCTAAATGTCAAATTATCAAACAACTAAAATAAATTTGAGGGAAAATTTTGATCAGCTGTTATATTTACTGGATAACATGACTAATCACTCTGGTAGCTTGTTGTAAACACTAATTCTTCCAAAAGGCCAAAGTGTATTCATGCAAGAAACATTGATGGAGTAGGTATTCTAAATTTTAATGTATCGGACACTTTTACGTAAAGTAACTACTAGCTAAGTGGTTAAAAATGAATTGGATAGTACATGAGGGCCTAGACTTCATAAACATCCATGGGACTTGGGAGCACGAATGCTTGCAAATAGTATCCCCACATTTTGACACTATTATCCAGTGGCGGAGTTTGAGAGTATATGTTGAGGGGGGCAAAACAATTAACCATGTGTTTGGATTTCAATATTTTCACGGTAAATTGGACATGAACGTGAAACCTATAGAGTGAAGTTTCACAATAAACATGCGTTTGAAAATTCCAACGTGTTTCCAAAAATGTTGCTAGTAATATATTCGACAATGAAACACAAAGAAAATAAGTAAATATAAATTTTGAAAAGGCTTAAATATGTTTTAGGCCCCTGCAAATAAAGGGTGTTTTGGTTTAAGCCCCTACAAAAAAAAATTAGTAAAAAGCCCTTGCAAAATACACTCTTTTGTTATAAGCCCTTCTGTTAAATCTCTGTTACAAAAATGTCTATGTGGCAAACGGAAGTCTGAGCTGTAATTTTTTTATTTTATAAAATTATTTATACAATGACTTGATATGCCACCTAATAAATTATCTATCACTATATAATTAATAAAATACTAAAACTAAAACTAATTTACAAAACTAAAATCAAAATTAAAGAAAGAACTTCTTTTCCGGAATCTGATACAACCCAGAAAATTTCATTCAAGACCCAGAACTTCTGAATAACAAACAATCACAGGAAACCGGAGAAGGAGGAAACCAGAGAAAGTCCGAGGAACCAAACACAGGAAGAGTAACAAACCCAGTAGAGGGAAGAAACCAGAGAAGAAAGAATAACAACAACCGCAAAAGTTGAGATTTTAAAAATTTGGTGGTGTTGAAATCTGAAAAGTTACTCTTCTTTCTCTCTCTTTCTTTTGAAATCTTAAAAATTTGGTGGTGTTGAAATCTGAAAAGTTGAGATTTTTTTGGGTTTTAGTTAATAGGGTTTTGATTTGGAAATGAAGATTGAGGTGGATTTTTTGAGCGATAGAAACCTCATCGCTGCTGGCATGCTTGATTTGTTCCCTTTGGTTTTAGCATCGAGATGAAGAAGAAGATAAGATATTGGGTGTTGAAATCTGAAAACTTTTCACTGTCTTTCTACTCCAAAATAAAGAATTCAATTGAGAAAACTTTTCACTATATCGGGTGTTTCTGGTTCATCTACCAGCTAATAAATTTGGAAATTAGGGATTTGAGCATCCATGGAGGTGGTAGATGAAGAAGAAGGAAAATTGGAAATTTAGGGATTTGACTCCCAAATTTATTAGGTGGCATATTAGGTCATTTTATAAATAATTATAAAATAAAAAAAATTACAGGTCAGACCTCTGTTTGCCACGTACACAATTTTTGTAACAGAGATCTAACAGAAGGGCTTATAACAAAAAAGTGTATTTTGCAAGGGTTTTTTACTAAAAAAAAAAATTGCAGGGACTTAAACCAAAACACCCTATATTTGCAGGGGCCTAAAACATATTTAATCCTTTTAAAAATAATACATTTACAAATAATAGTACATTAAATTGATTTTAATTTAGAAGGCTCAAATTATTTTATAGACAACTATTAAATACATATTTATAAATTTTATAAGAGATGTGATAATTAATATTTTTTATGAAGGACAATTAATCTTTTTATTACATCAAAAAGGCACGTATGTGTAGTTTTATTGAATGGATATATAGGCACATATGTGTAGTTTTTTTAAATGGATATATAGGCACGTATATGTAGTTTTTTTTGTGAATGGATATATAGGTTTTTAAATATGAATTATGTATTCAGTCAAAAAGAAATGTCACCAAGTAACCTGCGCCTCACTAATTCAAAAAAAAAGAAACAAGAATAATGCTAAATAATCCCATACAGGATTCGAGCTTGTCCACCGCACCTAAGTTTATGACATATAACCGCTGCGCTGCACTTGTGTTTTGAATGGAATATCGAACACATTGGTATACATATATATTTTTGAAAAACATTGGTATAGATATAGATACTTCATATATGAATTTTTTTGGGGACAAGTTGTGGCCCATCTGGGCCCTAACAAAGCTCCGCCCCTGCTATTATTGGTGTAAAACAGAATAAGCAGCATGCACAACGATCCAGAGAGACATAGAACCTTTAAGATGATTATTGATGGACTTTATGCTATCTAGAAGTCGTACCCTAATCATCTAGTATGATACAATTTCCTTATAGCTGAGAAATCAAAACGGGATGGGCTATGTCTTTCATAAGATAAAAAGCTACCAATTGCATTAGTTATAGAAGTTCAACTTCCTTAAAGAAATATAATAGAGAACAAAAAAATGGATAAGGTCGTTTTGAAGGGCAGAGACACCAGGGTGTGAACATCACAATGGACCAATTTAGCCTTTCTGACACTGTTCCACCAAATGGTAACCTTACTTTGTCTAAGTATTAAAAATCAATACCCAGGGCAATAGTGACGGAGCTTGAAAAAATTTCTTGAGGGAGCCAACATAGAAGTATATTCAACAATGAAATACAAAGTAAATATGAATTAAAAAGAAATACTAAATTTACAAATTAAATTAAATTTCTAGAAAAACTACTTTGATTTGACAATAAACACTCAAATAAAAATTCAAAATAACGCTATTCTTATAAAATAATAGATTTAGTTTTATTTGAGATGATTGAATATTTTAAGAAAATTATCAAACATTTATTTTCTTTATAAATCTTAATATTAATAATGTTATTATTAAAATTAAAATTAGTATACAAAAAAGAAGACACGGACTACTCTGTTTTTTGTTTTTTATTTAAAATGATCTACCAAAAATTACACACAAAAAAAAAAAGAATAGCGCTACTACTGGTACTACTCCTAATATATAATACTATAAAATAAATACAAATGACATCCATCTTAAAATAGAATGCAAAAAAATATGTCAAAACCACCTTATAAACACCATGGGAGTTGAACCTAGCAATTCTGCCACTTATCCTAGTACGATAATGCCGGTGCGCTACCTTAATATCAAATAGTTATGGGACGAAATATTTTATATATACATGTTTGTTTTTTAAAAAAATTATACCTTTATTATTTAAATTTTAATTTTTTGGGGGGAGCCTTGGCTCCTCCCTGTCCACACTAAGATCCACCACTGAGGGGAATCCAAGGTAAAATTTATTAAATATATAAGGTAAAATTTAGTATTGGCTTCAAAATATCATATGTGATCAACATGAAATATATGGTGGTGTAGATGGAAAGTCAAGGAACCAGATTATTGTAACTGGGGAAACCAACATTAACCCCAATGTAACTTGGAACTACTTCAATAGTCATAAGTAAGAAACGTACTTGTTAGCCCGGAGTAGAATCCTTCTCTCAAGCAACACCGCTGTGAAAAGTCTTATTAAATTATCAACATCTAAACACTGCACCAGAGGCTGAAATGACATCTGCTCCACAGAAATTAGAACAGTTGTTAATTAATTAAGCAGAAGAAATCAACTAATAAAACCCCAAATAAGAGTTTAGGAGGCCATACATCAACATGGGGAAGTCCATAGTTTGGTGGAGCCTCTACAGAAAGCAGACAATTCTCAATAGCAAACAGAACTCGCTCCTTTCCAGGAGTTGGCAAAGGCACCCTGGATACCATATGTGATATAATATCCCATAGTGGCTTGCTGAAAGCAATGGAGACACAATCCAATGGATTTTCCCAATTAATCTAAAGAAGCACTTTTAGTCACACTCATGAAGCATAACTAAAACAAAAATCAGTTATATGTTGATTTTAAAAGGGAGAAAATGATTAAACTGAGTTATGTGTTGATCAGATGACTATTACTTTATTAGCTAATGTATAGAACATATAGAAAGGATTTGGTTGCTGTTGTGTAGAACATACACAACTCACGATCTCAACAGCTGGATCCATAAGAAAGCAGGTTAAGTTTTTGCCACCATGGTACACTTACCTACTTCCATTTGGGGAAAAACACAGTGCAAACAGTTCCTCTAGGGCACTCCTTAGCACACCAAAACTTGGCGAGCGTGAAACTAGACAGATGCATTTGTCAGCATAGGAATTTGCTGGTATCCGGTAGGCCTCTGCAATATCGTCACACACAGGATCTCGGAAAGCAATGCAGCTAACATATATTTTCGAACCATCACCCTCTGTATCAAAGTTTAAAGTCAATGTGATATTGCAGAATAACACCCACACGAAAAGATCACAATGATACAAACTACCAAAAAAAAACTTAATGAAATATCAACTAACAAATCAAAAAATGCTTTGAAAACCTTGGTAAGAATGTGGGGGCATCACTACAAAAGGAAAATGCAACTATAAGTGTGAAATGTTCAAATATTTCGCTGGTTTGAAGGTCCAACATCGCTTTCTCAAGATATTTGAGTTATTACAACTTTCTAAGGTGGCTACTTTCCTTTAGAATAAGTGTACGGTGTGGTGGTTGAATCTTGGGTGTATTACCCATTCACTTTGGAGGAGTTTCTATTCTAGGTTCACTTTGTTAAATTATAATGCCTACATTTTGAGAACCTCTTCTTGCCGAGGATTTGCTTTCTTCATGCCTGTTTTCACAGGTTCCCTACGGTGCTCTGCTCATTGCTTCTGTAAAGAAAGTTCCCCAACATGCAGAGATTGGAGGAGCCTTGTTGCATTCTTGACTCCTTAATTTCCATCATCCTTCTTTTCATTTACTACTTTGAAATATACACCAAATGACCAAAGCACATCTTTCTTAATATCCAATAAAGAAAACCCTCTAAAAGACTCCCTAACTCTACAAGAAACAAAGGATAAGAAGATTACTTCATCAAGATTACATTGGCCCAAAGAAGCCATAACACCAAGGGACTATCACTGAAAATTACTTATCCTTTCGTTAGCTGTATTTTACTACTTTTCCTCCTATAAAATTTCCATCATTAACAAGATACTCCATGGCATACATTATGAAATCTCCCCAGTTAACCACCTGATTATTACGACTTCGAGAGAGAGCGTCTCAACTAATACCACATTTCACAGTATAAGAATGGTCCAATATACAAACAATCTAACCATTTAACAACGGTAAACCATTTACCAGGTACCTAAGCCACTTAACCATCTATGCAGGAAGCTTCGATGAACAATATCTATCTTACTAAGATACTTCCACAAGAATCAAAAGAACAACAAGTAACAACTAAGGTAAATTGAAGAGAAAAAAAATGCTAGCACTTGCAGATAACATAAGCATACCGGTCAAAACAATTGGATAGCTACGCGGAAACGTGGAAGGATCATCGGAATCAAATCCTGACGAATAGAACTCCACACCAGCCGGTAGAACACACTGAAAGCAACGAGAAGACAATTCAGGAACATATATAAACACTTCAAAACCATAAATCGAGTGTTGAAAATGCGGAAGAATGGGAAGAGATTTTAGTTGTTGCTAAAGAACTTACTGTTGAAAGTTGAGGAGGTGGCGGAGGGTAAAGAGAGTGAGTAGGAGGAGGATACTGATCGAGAAGAGAAGGAAGATACAAGCAACCAGTGCCATGGTAACCTTTGTTTCCATCAATGGATCGAATCTCTGGTCCGATCCCGCATACTACAAAGTATTCGAAGATTGGAGACATTTTTTGATGATATCGAATTGAAGAATTGCGATCTCTTCTCCCGTTTCCCCTCTCTGGAACCGGGAGAGAAGAGGGTGCTCCAAGATCTGGTTATCTCGGTCTCTGTAATTTGATTAATTTGAATGTGAATGTGAATGTGAATTTGTATGCTTATTAACTTGGATTTGTGAATTGAGGGAGTCGTGTTAGTTATTCTATTTGCATCGAAATGCAGTTCGGTGCTTATGTTTTCTTTTCCGTTGCCTGGGTTGGGAAACGGGGAAATGGGACAGAAGGAAGAAGCGTGGAATGAAAATTGAGTATACAAGGGTGTCAAAATGGGTGAATCAAATGTTTTTGGATTTTGATTATAATAATTGATGGAATTGTAAATAAGTCATTTATTCATTAAAAGTGTACTAAAAATATTCAATGCAATCCATCCATGAAAAAGAACTATCTAATTTATCTATTAGCAATTTTTTCATAGGATGAAATATTCAATCTATTCATTATCTTTAACACAAAAAAAATATTTTAATAAAAAAATAGTTTGAATCATAATTTTAAATTTTGGGGATGTGTTGTGTGTTGGTGATGTTTATTTGTTATTTCGTCTAAAATATCAAAAGAACAGACAACTAAAGCTTCTTGAGGTTTGTCAAAAATGCTTCATTGGGGAAAATTGTTTCTTCATTAGCATAATCACTTGAAGATCAAGGGAATCACCCTTCACACTATGTTAACTTCCACGCACAAAACAAGTACAAAGACTGTGTGAAATTTGATACATGATATATAAATTGACTAGTAACATACATAAAGAACAGACAATTTTCATGAACTTAGTTCACACAAACATCAATTTTCCTTATTGTATACAAACACTGTGTAGTCTTCTTTAGACCTAGGGCCCGTTTGGATCGCCTTATTTGTACTCATTTACTGGCATAAGCACTTGTGAAACTGTTTGGGATAGCTTATGGAAACAACTTATGACATATTCATAAGTTGTTTTCAGCTAATTTCCATAAGCTCCAAAAGATAGCTTATGAAAACAGCTTATAGCTTATAGAAAAATAGTTTTAACATTATTTTATCTTTTATTATATAAACAGCTTATGCATAAGCACTTATATGATAAGTAATTATGCCATAAGCGCATAATTAAACTGTTTATCCAAACGGGCCCCTACTCATACATGTCATCGCTTACTAAACGGTTGATTGGTATTGCATGCAAGTCCTCAGCTCTTGGTATTGTGAGTCTGTTAGCCTGTAATTTCGACAGGCTTCATTGAAAATGGTCAACAAGGCTTGACTTATATTTCGACAAAGACCAAAGTATTTCGACAGAGAAAATGGTCATGCGCAGGGTAAATTCGACAAGCTTCCGGGGAAGCAAAAGCAAGAAAGAGGAAAATTGACACAAGTTTTCGACAGACAGAAAACAGAGCAGTTATGCGCTGAAGAACTAGCAGTTGGTCGAAGCGTGATGAAGCGGTTCTTGTCGAAAGTAGGAGTAGCAGTTATTAATTTTCAAATTTCTAGGCAGTTACTTAGTTTAGTTTTTCCCTCTCTTTTCCTTTGTATAAATAGTAGTTTCTGAGAAGAAACAAGGGTCACAATTTCATATTTTACTTCTCACGCTCTAACTTCCCCATTCAAGAGAAAAACGAGTCAGAGAACAATGTATGATCTTGTGTACCATTCTCTTTCATTTTAATGCAATTTACTTCTGTTTTCTCTTTACCTTTATGTGTTTTACAATTCAAGTCCTTCTTCCCTGAAATATCTTGATTGCTTCGCGCGTAAGGAATCAATTATATCTTCTCCTTTTCTTCTTTTTATTGTTAAACAGCAAGAACACAAGCGATTCTGTAAAAACTCTAAACACAAATGGTCTTAGGATTCACTGGTTGATCCTGCAAGTTAACCAAATTGGAGACCAGCGATGTTTACCAAAATCCACGGTAAACAAATTGGCACGCCCAGTGGGACATTTGTGTCGAAATATTAGAGTGTTAGTTAACAGAATCTTGGAATATAATTGTTTATGCGCCTGAGGAGTGGTAAATCTTTGTCAAAGATGTCACGTTCTGGCGCAAGTTTTTCGAATGCACAGAGTGGCCCTGAGAATGCGTCTGTCAATGACGCTAATCCAGTAACCGCTATGGGAATAACTGCTCCAATGCCTTCGACAGGCATGATCGTAGTTACATCTCCTGTGCTTAATCCTTTACCAACAATGGCCACCACGGTGACCACACAGCCTAATGAAATGGCTTCTATGCCACAAACAATGGGAACGTCTAACCCATATATGACTAGTGGTCATATCCCATTTAGCATGCCTATAGTTGGTCGACATCTCCCTTATGGTATGCCAACTGGCATGATGGTAGGCTTGCAAACCAATTCATCAACGTGTGCAGATAACATAATGAATGGTGGTTTCTCCCCTATGCATGCCTCTCAAGAGGGCATTTATGGTCGAAATGCCCAACCCTCATTAACCACAGCATCTTTGTTGGCTTTGAGGCAACAAATAGATGATGCTAATCATGATATGGTTAATATGTTAACCCAGCAAATTGGTACAGTATTCAACCCTTTGATACGTGATACCAATAACAGTTACCAAGCATTGGCAACTCAAATGGGTCGAATTGCAGATTTCTTTGGCACTCCAAGAATGCAGAATCAGCCAATACCCCAAGTACAACCTTTGAGGCCTGTAGAAATCCCCTTAGAAAGGCCTAACATTGAATTGTCTAGAAATCAGGCACAAGCACAAGTTGTCGAACAACCCTTGCAGGGGATGGTTGAAAACGAGCCTGATATAGTGTTAGTAAATAGAAATCAAAATGCTGATGAAGTAGTCAGGCAAGTGCAACAAAACAATTTTGGAGCGCAGAACAATATAGCTAATCTTGTCGAAACAATTTTAGCCCAGAATGGCCTTAATATAGGAATGCACAGGCCAAATTTCGTGTCGCCATTATCAGAATATATTTTGCAAAGTGAATTGCCAAGGGGTTGGAAAGTCCCGAAATTCACTAAATTTGGTGGAGAAACTAGTGAATCCACCGTCGAACACATTGCTCGTTATTTAACTGAGGCTGGGGATTTAGCCCAAAATGAGAATTTAAGAATGAAATTTTTCCCTAATTCTCTAACAAAAAATGCTTTTACTTGGTTTACTGCACTACCCCCTCATTCTATGTTTAATTGGAACCAGTTAGAAAAAGCTTTTCACGAGCAATTCTACATGGGGCAATGTAAAATTAGTCTCAAAGAATTGGCCAGTGTTCGACGCAAAATGGCTGAAACTGTTGATGACTATCTCAACAGATTTAGACTTCTCAAAGCAAGGTGCTTTACCCAAGTGCCGGAACATGAGTTAGTCGAAATGGCTGCTGGTGGTCTAGATTATTCTATTAGGAAAAAACTAGACACTCAACATTTAAGAGATGTGGCCCAATTGGCCGATAGAGTAAGGCAAGTCG
Organism: Astragalus glycyphyllos; assembly: GCA_963573325.1. Lineage (NCBI taxonomy): Eukaryota > Viridiplantae > Streptophyta > Magnoliopsida > Fabales > Fabaceae > Astragalus > Astragalus glycyphyllos. The sequence goes on from OY754310.1 coordinate 83,068,935, forward strand.
AAAGGCTAAAAGCTGAGAAATCTAGAACTAGTAGGTTTCATAACAATAAAAAAGACAAAATTGCCTATGTCGAAATTCAAAATGAGGAACAAGAGTACGACATCTCTTACGAGGAAGTCGAAGAGGAGGTCAATGTTGCCGAATTAAAGCCAGGACCTCCATATACTTGTAAATTGCTGAAACCTTCAAATGGTAAAAATCCTGTCGAACCTAAAAACGACAAATTCGTTGCAAAAACTTATACATTTGATGTTTCTAAATGTGACGAAATATTTGACTTGTTAGTTAAGGATGGTCAAATTCTAGTTCCTAAAGGGCTAAAAACACCACCATTAGAACAAAGACAGAAAATAGGTTTTTGCAAATACCATAATTTTTTGGGTCATAATACCTCTCATTGTGTTCTTTTCAGGGATTTGGTGCAGAAAGCGCTAAATGAAGGACAGCTCAAATTTGGTGAAAAACCAAAAGCGCCAATGAAGATTGATGCTGATCCCTTGCCTGAAGTCGAGGCATTATACACTGAAGTTAGCATCAATATGGTCGAAGCTTCTGAAATTGGGCCTAGTAAGGCTCACATTAAGAGAACTTCACCAATTTCAGAGATGGATGTCGAAATGGCTGCAGAAGGCCAAGGAAACGACAAGGCCAAACCAGTGTACCCAAAAGCTGAAGAGGAATTGGTTGATTTCCTCAATCGTTGCAAGCTAAGCAACTCAGAAGTGATGCTGTGCCCAAGGTGCAGTGCTGTTTTTGACAAGGAGGCTGCTAAAGAACTTGAAGAGTTTAAGCCTCAAATGAAGCGCAAAGGTAAATGGGTGGATAAAAGGCCCAAGTTTGATTTTGCGGATAGGAGAATTCCCTACATGGTTACTTCGACCAAAACTCCTGGAAGAGGAAAGCTGAGTACTTATGTTTCTCCTTCTGGTACTCCTGTTGAAAAGTGGGTACATTCTGGTGGAAGAGGGAAAGCCATATACCACACTGGGGGCAATGCTATCCATCGAATTAGGCCACCTAAACTGGTCGAAGGTAACACAAGTGATGTTAACCAAAACAAGGCAACTGGAAATAAGAAGTATGCCTACAACAACAACTACAAGGGAAAGAATCCTATGACAAGTACTCAATGGCGAAGATTTCAACGCCAAAAGAAAGTTGATGTTGTTGCTATAGGCAAAGTAGCAATTCCCAAGAGCGAGAAAGGTAAAGAAATAGTGTTACCTTCAACTGAAGTGGTTAGGAAACCAGCCACTGAAAGAATCTTCCCTTCTTTGGCTGAGATAAAGAAAGGCTTCAAAGAAGAATATCTCAAGTTGGAAGAGGAATTGAACTCTTCTTTTGCTGATTCTGAGCATGACTTCGACGTGCTATGTGGTGTCGTTTCAATTTTACCAATTGAATATGATGTGGTGTCTGAAGTCAATGAGGTCGAAGAAGAATTCGACGAAGGTATGGCTTACCAGCCAATATGCTACTATGTGTTGAAGAATGGCTGCATCGAAGAGCAACATGCTGTATTTGAAAGGCCAGATTGTGGCATGATGAATCACCTCAAGCCATTGTTCATTCAAGCCAAGGTCAACAATGTAGGAATCAACAAGGTCCTTGTTGATGGTGGTGCTGCTGTGAATTTGATGCCTCAACATTTGCTTAGAAGAATTGGCAAATGTCACTGATTTGAGGCCACATAATGTGGTTCTCACTAATTATGAAGGCAAAACTGGCCATTCACTTGGGGCCATTGAAGTCGAATTAGCAGTAGGTAGCATCAAAAGGCCAACTTTGTTTTTGGTAATACCCTCCAAGGCAAACTACAACTTGTTGCTTGGAAGAGAATGGATACATGGAGTGGGGGCAATCCCTTCAACTGTGCACCAAAGGCTCATTATTTGGAGAGAAGATGGGTTGGTTGAAAACATTGAAGGTGACCAAAGTTATTTCAAGGCTGAAGTGAATACGATCACCAAGAAGACCTTCGACAAGAAATTGGCAAATATCTCTCCATGCTCTTCTTCCAATGCTGGGTTCATTGAGCAAGACAATGTCTTCTCCTCTGTTAATCTTCACCCAAATTATGGTTTCATTTGGGAAAGGGAAGTCATTGATGAGGAGAATAGACCAAGAGGCTTTGTTAAGCCTTCTGGTTGGGATGATTGATGATGATAAAACCCAGTACGTGGGAAAGAATTACGGCCTATGTGGCCGAAAATAAAGAAAAAGCAATTCTCGAAGCTGAGTTGCATCACATGGTTGCTTTAACCACAAATGATAGTAACAAAGAAATTATGGTCGAATCACCTAGACTAGACGGTGTCTACGATGATGAATCATTAGGATTTGAGAAAGATCCAATGGGTTCGACCAAGAAGATACAAGCACAAGATCCCTTAGAAGAAATAGATTTGGGAGATGGAAGTGTAAGAAGACCAACATATATCAGTGCAAAAGTCAATAAAGACTTCAAGGTGCAGATAGTCGAATTGCTGAAAGAGTACAAAGACTGTTTTGTTTGGGACTACAATGAAATGCCAGGTTTAAAAAGAGAAGTGGTTGAGTTGAAGCTGCCTATTCGACCAGATAAGAAGCCTGTGAAACAAACCCCAAGGAGATTTGCACCAGAAATCATGTCGAAGATCAAAACAGAGATCGAAAGGTTACTAAAGAGCAAGTTCATCAGAACTGCCAGGTATGTTGATTGGCTTGCTAATATAGTTCCTGTAATTAAGAAAAATGGTACACTTAGAGTTTGCATAGATTTTAGGGATCTAACTAATGCTACTCCCAAAGATCAATATCCAATGCCAGTGGCAGAAATGTTAGTTGATTCCGCAGCAGGTTACCAATATTTGAGTATGCTTGATGGGTATTCAGGCTACAACCAAATCTTTATTGCTGAGGAAGATGTTTCAAAGACTGCATTTCGATGCCCGGGGGCGTTAGGTGTTTATGAATGGGTAGTGATGCCATTTGGTTTAAAAAATGCTGGTGCTACGTACCAAAGAGCTATGAATACTATGTTCCATGATTTTATAGAAAATTTTATGCAAGTATACATAGATGACATAGTAGTCAAATCAGCATCAGAAAGTGGTCTTCTAGACCACCTTCGACAATCATTTGAAAGGATGAAAAAATATGGATTGAAAATGAATCCACTAAAATGTGCCTTTTGTGTAAGTGCAGGTGATTTCTTAGGCTTTGTCGTGCACAAAAAAGGCATTGAAATAAATCAAAATAAGACGAAGGCTATCATGGAAACACAACCTCCTTCGACAAAGAAAGAATTGCAGTCTTTACTAGGAAAGATCAATTTCCTGAGAAGATTTATATCAAATCTAAGTGGCAAGACTCAAGTATTTTCGCCATTACTTCGACTAAAGAAGGAAGATGTTTTCAAGTGGGAGCCATGCCACCAACAAGCTTTCAACAAAATCAAAGCCTACCTGATGAAACCACCAATTTTATTGTCTCCAATTAGAAATAGAACAATGAAATTGTATATAGCTGCATCAGAAATGTCAATGGGTAGTATGTTAGCACAAGAGGATGAAAATGGAGTCGAAATAGCCATATATTACCTCAGTAGGGTTTTGAATGATGCTGAAACCAGATATCATCCTATTGAAAAACTGTGTTTGTGTTTGTATTTCTCATGTACAAAGTTAAATTAATATATAAAGCCTGTTGATGTTTATGTTTATTCTCATTTTGATATAATTAAACATATGTTATCGAAACCAATTTTGCATAGCAGAATAGGTAAATGGGCATTAGCTTTATCCGAATATTCATTGACATTTCAACCACTAAAGGCTATTAAAGGCCAGGTAGTGGCAGATTTTATTGCAGACCATTCAGTGGTCGAATTAGCAATTGATTGTGTTCACCTTCGACCTTGGAGGCTATATTTCGATGGCTCAAGCCACAAACATGGTACAGGTGTGGGAATGTTAATCATTTCACCAACAGAAATACCAACCAAATACAAGTATAAAATCGAAGAAAGTTGCTCCAACAATGAGGCGGAATACGAAGCCTTAATAGCAGGACTCGAAATTCTGTTAAACTTGGGGGCAAAGCAGGTCGAAATAAGAGGTGATTCTGAATTAGTAATCAAGCAATTAACAAAAGAATACAAGTGCATAAGGGAAAATTTGATTACTTACTTTATTACTGCCAATGCATTATTGAAACGTTTTGATCACGTTAAAATCGAGCATGTGCCTCGTATTGCAAATCAAGAGGCGAATGATTTGGCACAGCTAGCTTCAGGTTATAAAGTTTCGAAAGAAAACTTAACGGAGCTAATCGAAATTAAAAACAAACTAATTTCGACGGACATGTCACTAGAAACTTTGTCAAGGCAAAAACTTGAGGGGGCAGAGGCCGATTCTTTAGCCTCAAGTCCTAAGCCAAATGAAAATTTTAATGGAAATGAAACTTTTGAAGTTTTTGACAAAGGGTATTGTGACAACGTGTTCGAAGTTTTTGCCATCAACAATTTGTCAAATGATGATTGGCGAAGACAAATTGTTAATTACTTGGAGAGTCCCACAGGGATGACTGATAGAAAGATCAAGTATAGAGCCTTAAGTTATGTGATTATGGGAAATGAGTTGTTTAAGAAAACCCCTGAGGGAGTTTTACTCAAATGTCTTAGCGAAAATGAGGCGTACTTGGCAATATCCAATGTTCACAGTGGAACGTGTGGGGCTCACCAAGTAGGCCATAAGATGAAATGGCTTCTTTTTCGACAAGGTGTTTATTGGCCAACCATGTTAAAAGATTGCATAGAGTTTGCCAAAGGATGCCAAGAATGTCAAAAGCATGCAGTGATACAACATGTGCCTGCAAATGAATTACATTCTATCGTGAAACCTTGGCCATTTAGAGGATGGGCTTTGGATATAATTGGCGAAATTAAGCCAAACTCGTCGAAAGGCCATCGTTTCATATTGGTAGGGATAGATTATTTCACTAAGTGGGTGGAAGCTATTCCTTTAAATAATGTTAATCAAGAGGCAGTAATTAGTTTTATTCAAGACCATATATTGTATAGATTCGGTGTGCCTGAAACTATCACCACAGACCAAGGTTCGGTTTTTATTGGTCAGAAAATGGTCGAATTCGCTGCTGAAAATGGTTATAAATTGTTGAGTTCGACGCCATACTACGCCCAAGCAAATGGTCAAGTTGAAACAGCCAATAAAATTATCATTAGTTTGATTAAAAAACATGTTGGGCAAAAACCCAAGAATTGGCATAAGACACTTAACCAAATTTTATGGGCGTGTCGAACATCTCCCAAAGAGTCAATTAATAATACTCCTTTTAAACTTGTTTTTGGGCATGATGTAGTATTACCAGCAGAAATTTGTTTTCAATCAATTAGGATTCAAAGACAATTTGAAATCCCATCTGATCATTATTGGAGTATGATGCTGGATGAATTGGTTGATCTAGATGAGGACAGGTTAAATGCATTAGATGTGCTCACAAGACAAAAGGAAAGAGTAACTAAGGTGTACAATAAGAAAGTCAAATTGAAGACTTTCGACGTGGGAGACTTAGTTTGGAAAGTCATTTTACCTATGGATCGAAAAGATAAAGTCCTAGGTAAATGGTCCCCAAGTTGGGAAGGACCATTTAAAATTTTACAAGTTTATTCAAACGGCGCATATGAGGTCAAAGAGATTGGCGCTGATGAAAGAATTTTGCGTATAAATGGCAAATACTTGAAAAAGTATAAGCCAACGTTGCAAGAAGTTAAAATAACGCTGGAATAAATATAAAGAAAGCGTAAGTACGTGGCATTCAAAAGAAGTTGTGATTGCCATATGAGCATTGTCAGAATTATAAGCAGAACGTTGAAGGCCACGTGGTACACCAATATAGGAGTAACGTCAACAACACTTAACAGTGGTGACATCAAGTATACAGCTATTCTACTCAAGTGCAAAGTCTATTTCGATGGTGAATTCAAAAATGTTCTTTCTCTTCTTCCACCTCAAGCTCGGTCGAAAAAGACATTTTTGGGGGGCAATTTGTTAGCCTGTAATTTCGACAGGCTTCATTGAAAATGGTCAACAAGGCTTGACTTATATTTCGACAAAGACCAAAGTATTTCGACAGAGAAAATGGTCATGCGCAGGGTAAATTCGACAAGCTTCTGGGGAAGCAAAAGCAAGAAAGAGGAAAATGGACACAAGCTTTCGACAGACAGAAAACAGAGCAGTTATGCGCTGAAGAACTAGCAGTTGGTCGAAGCGTGATGAAGCGGTTCTTGTCGAAAGTAGGAGTAGCAGTTATTAATTTTCAAATTTCTAGGCAGTTACTTAGTTTAGTTTTCCCCTCTCTTTTCCTTTGTATAAATAGTAGTTTCTGAGAAGAAACAAGGTCACAATTTCATATTTTACTTCTCACGCTCTAACTTCCGCATTCAAGAGAAAAACGAGTCAGAGAACAATGTATGATCTTGTGTACCATTCTCTTTCATTTTAATGCAATTTACTTCTGTTTTCTCTTTACCTTTATGTGTTTTACAATTCAAGTCCTTCTTCCCTGAAATATCTTGATTGCTTCGCGCGTAAGGAATCAATTATATCTTCTCATTTTCTTCTTTTTATTGTTAAACAGCAAGAACACAAGCGATTCTGTAAAAACTCTAAACACAAATGGTCTTAGGATTCACTGGTTGATCCTGCAAGTTAACCAAATTGGAGACCAGCGGTGTTTACCAAAATCCACGGTAAACAGAGTCCAAATTTCTCCTGCATATTCAAGTTTGTCGGAGTGACATTAAATGGAAGTTCCCAATTAAAACAATGCATCAATTGAGCTAGCACCAACCTAACAGTAACCAAACCCAGTTGAATCCCTGGACAACGTCTACGACCTGAACCAAATGGTATGGATTCAAAATGTTGTCCTTGATAATTTATCTTATTGTCAGCAAATCTCTCTGGATAAAATGTTTCAACATTGTTCGACCACACTTTATGATCTCTCCCTATTGCCCATGCATTTATTATCACTCGTGTCTTTTCCTTTATAAAATAACCATCAATTGTGATGTTCTCTCTTGTCTCACGAGGGATTAGTAAAGGTCCAACAGGGTAAAGTCTTAAGGTCTCGTCCACCACCATATCCAAGTAACTCAACTTCATTAAATCCGTCTCTTCCACCATTCTATTATTTCCTACTTTTTTCTCTATCTCATCTTGAAGGTTTTTCATCACCCTTGGATGACTCAAAAGTTCAGATAAAGCCCACTCAATTACAATAGCTGATGTGTCAATTGCTGCCACAATTATATCTAATAATATAGCCTTGATGTTAGTTCTATCAATAATATGATCTTGTTCACTGTCGACATCAATGCTTTGGTGCATCGTCGAGAGCAATATGTCTACAAAGTCTTCAGGGTTCATTTTAGCATCTTGTTCATGCTCTGTTATTATCTTCTCCATCACCTCATCAAACGCTTTACTAGTTTTTTTGCATTTCCGTGTTAATCCCTAATAAAGAGTCGAAAAACATCAGTTGCTAATTAAATATTTGGCTAAATTATAGTTTTGGTCCCCCTATTTTCAAAAATTCAGACATTTGGTCCCCCTATTTTAAAACTCAGACATTTGGTCCCCCTATTTTAAAAAATCAAAGACATTTAGTCCAAAGAGGGATTTTCAGTTTTTTTTGGCTGATTTGGCATTCAATTAAAAAATAAATGCTGACGTGGCACTCATTAAATGACGTGGCAGCTGACTCAGCTTGCACACATCATTTAATAATGCCACATAATCAATCCACATCAGTTTCAATTTCAATTTCAACACATTGAAATTGAAATTAAAACATATTCACGCATCTGTTCTTCGAACTGATGTGGATTGATTATGTGGCATCATTAAATGATATGTGCAAGCTGAGTCAGCTGCCACGTCATTTAATGAGTGCCACGTCAGCTTTTATTTTTTAATTAAATGCCAAATTAGCCAAAAAAATCTGAAAATCCCTCTTTGGACTAATGTCTTTGATTTTTTAAAATAGGGGGACCAAATGTTTAAGTTTTAAACTAGGGGGACCAAATGTTTGAATTTTTGAAAATAAGGGGACCAAAACTATAATTTAGCCTAAATATTTTCATATAACATAATAAAAATATATGGAAGCATACAAAAATTTGAAAACAACATATGAAAAAATGTTTCTTCATGGTTGGGATGAGGTTTGGGTACTGCATCCGTGACTGAGTGGGGTTGAAAATGATGAATTTTAAGATTTTTTAAAATAAAATTAAATTAAGAATGACTTGGATTCAGTCACATAAGCATAAAAATGACTTGGATTAAGCCACATCAATCAGCACTATTAATAGAGTTGGACGAATGTTGACTGAATAGGGTTTACGTGCCAAAACTTTAAAACATAAAGGACTGATTTGAGACAAAAAAAATAAACGACCAAATCATTACCTGAAATTAAGTTAACGGATCCCGAGAGCAATTTTTATAAAAATATAAAAAATAGATGGATGTTTATGTTTTTTTATTTTGGGAGAAGATGAACCCAAGCAAGAGGTAGAAGCTAAACCATGAGATTTCTAGATTTGGCAAAATTATTCTCGCATTAACTTAATTTCAAGACTCAGGTTGTCGTTTATCTTCTTTTTTTTTCATATTAATTGGTCATTATGTTTTAAAACCTTATAGTAGTTGACAACTTTTTAATATATAGTTGTGTCAAAAAAAAAACTTTTTAATATATAGTGTAATGGCCACATCAAAACCGAAATGGTTACATAGACTTTTAACCGAGCTGAACAAAAACTGAAAAACAACATATCATCAACATTGTATACATTTTAATTCTATTATTTCTCATTGTAATTGTTTACTTTCTACTTTACCAAGCTATAGGATTAGCTTTATTCGGAGGCAAGCGAATCTTGTTGTTCATTTCCTTGCAAGAGCATCAAGAAACTATGCTAGCTCCACAGTTTATTATATTGTTCCAAGTTGTATTACAAATATTATTGAAAGTGAAATGATATAAGTTGTTTTGGTCAAAAAAAACATTGTATACATTTTAAAACCTAAAGAACCGACATGAGAAAAAAGATAAAGGACAAATTTGAAACTTGGAATTAAATTAACAGATCGTGGGAGTGATTTTGCCAAAATTATATTAAACAGACTAAAAAAAAAGGATGTCGTGAACATTTCGCTACATTTATAAATATGTTTGTTATATAAAATAATTAATTTTCTTTAATCCACTACTAGAAAAAAATTGGGGATAATTACACGAGAGATCCTTTAAGTTATTTAATTGTAACAAGTTGGTCCTTTAAGTTTCTTTCGTACCACTCAAGTCCTTTAAGTTATTTGATTGTAACAAGTTTGTCCTTTAAGTTTTTTCGTACCACTTAGATCATTTAAGCTATTCAATTGTAACAAATTGATCCTTTAAGTTATTTAATTGTAACATTTAAAGGTCAAATAACATTTTTCAGCCCCAAATTGTCACAATTAAATAACTTAGATAACCTAAGTGATACAAAAAAACTTAAAGGACCAACTTGTTATGATAAAGGACCAACTTAAATGACCAACTTGTTACAATAAATTTAGAAACATTTTTAATTAATAACACATAGGTTTGTTCTTCAGTTCAAGGGAGACGTTATTTTATTTCCTCTAAATTTCGTCGTTATTTTAACATTTTTAGTAGTGTTCTTAAATTTTTCTTCTGTCAATAAGTTTTGATTTTAACAATGGGACCTTGTAGACCGACCTTTTAAAGTATGAGCCCATACTGGGCTAGTCGGGTCTGGCTTCAAATCGACAACAAACCTAGGTGTTATTAATTAATAAAAAATATTTTCATGTTTGAAGTTTTTATAGACATTTTAGTTTTCATCATTTGAACTCTGAAACTTCTTCTGATACTCGTTTGGTGTCCTCGCCAGCTACCTACTTGGGACCTTAGGTTTAAGTTGTGGACAATATATGTTTATCTATTATTATCAAGTAAAATTTAGGCTAAATACCACTTTTAGTCCTTTATCTTTGCTCTAAGTTTCACTTTGGTCATTTATCTTTTTTTTGATCCATTTTGGTCCTTAATCTTTCATTTCTGTGCCAATTTGGTCCTTTATCTTTATTTTGTTTCACTTTGGTCCTTTATCTTTCATTTATTGTTTCATTTTGGTCTTCTTAAACAAAAATACAAAAAAATGAAGAACACTTTGATTTCTTGTTTCTTGAATAATTCATGTAATACGCGACCAAAATGTTTTGTTTAAGAGGACCAAAATGAAACAATAAATAAAAGATAAAGGACCAAAGTGAAACAAAATAAATATAAAGGACCAAACTGACACAAATGAAAGAAAAAGGACCAAAACGGACAAAAAAAAATAAAGGACCAAAGTGAAACTTAGAGCAAAGATAAAGGACCAAAAGTGGTATTTAGCCTAAAATTTATAAAAATGTTTATTTTGTATTCTTTATCCTTAATTTTAAGATTTTTATTTTTATTTTTGTGTGACCCACATGGAAAACTATATAAAAAGCATGTATTTTTTCTAATATGTATTATATAAATCTCTACTATTAAAAAAATAAGATTCAATAAAAAAAGATCATATCTTTTTATTGTTATTGTGAATAATAAATAGTTTTTAGACCAAATAATTTCCCAATTAATATTTCAAACAAAAATAAGTAATACTAAGCAAATCTTTTTTTGGGTTAACCGAATTTGCATCCATGAAAGCCTAAAAAATCTGCAATCAAATTACATAAGGCCGGGTTTGGTTAACCGAATTCGCATCCATGTTTTTTTTAGCTTTTTAGCCTGGTTTGAAAAAGCTCGATATGGGTCGAGTAGCTTGTTTTTCCACTTATAATAAATACTCCACATTCTTGTTAGTCTTAATAAAATACCCCATAAAATTCTCTAATTTTGAAAGAAAGAAAAAAAATCAGATTTTATTTTCGAAAGGAAAAAAAAGATAATTACCTTTTAAAATTACCTTACCTCCATAAAACTTTATTCCTTTTCCAAACACATAATCTATATCTATATATTAAACAATTGAGAATGCATCTCAATAAATGACATTACACATGTCATTTTCTCATGTATTTGCTTATTAATTCGCTTGCTTTAGGAAAGAATTTCATACTAAAATAATTAATTGAATATAAATATTCAAATTATGTAAATAGTGAAATTCATATAACACACATGAAAATAATTTTTGACATTCTGATTCGCAATTAAACATTATCTCAACCTACCAAATCAGTTACAATTTTCGAATTTGTAGTGACAAAAATTTCCACCACAAAGAAACGTAACTACTTCTATAAATTTTGGTCATTTCAATGGGTATGCATATTCTTAATTGCATTTGAGTGTAGACGTAATCGCATTAATAGATCTATTTGTATTTAAAAATATAAAACCTGCAAAAAAATGTAGCTTAGTGTTTTTTACTAGAAAAGAATATAGATTAATGGAATTTAGTGACCAACTTTTTACAAATTGGCAACAAATTAAACGTCAAAATTAATCAACTTATCTCCAAAATCAAATAACGTAACAATCATTTTACAAATTTTAGTAAAAAAAAATTTATGCTTTAATCCTTCATACTTTGTTGATATTATCTATCATATATTTTCCTTTTCTCTTTTATTTTTAAGGCATGTTCTACAATTTATAAATTTGTATTTTAGTTACCTTCAATTTTAGATTACACTTATTTATTTGGAGTACTGTTGTAAAAAATCCTTTAGTCTGTTGCGAATTTTGGTATAAGATGGATATTTTCTTTTCAATTTAAATGGTTTATATGGATGAAAATGTAATGTTTTTTCCTATTGTGCGCAGAGTTGCAAGCTTTATTGCTCACAGTTCATCAATTTGAGCTTTTGTGTTGTAAGATTTTGAAGTGAAATAAAACTTCAATATAAAATGTATTTGGTGGATTTTAACCGTGTATCCTCGGAAAAGAATACTCCAAGTATGAGATGATTGAATATTTGGAGGCAATTTTTTTAAAGTCGTCATTTTTTTTTTATTTTCACATGTTCTCAGCTAGGTTGATATTGTGTCAGCTTAATGCTAACAAGAGATGAGTTTTGTATCTATTGTTGCAGCGCAACTATATTTTTATTGTGATTAAGAGGGAATCCAATTTAATCAACCAAGTTTAATTATGATATACTACGCAACTGGATTTCTATTAGTATTACTTTCCAATGCTATTTCTAATGTTATTTCCGATGCTGAATTCTGGAGTTCACTTGCTATTCTTTAAAAAAATACTTAATATGCATTCTTTTACATATGACAGCTTAATGTATCAATTGTTTATATATATGTCTTCTTTCATTAATCCTCTTTTACATATAGTATATTAGTGACAATATTGTATGATCAGCTATTAAATTCTATTGGTATAAAAATTAGTGAAATCCATTTATGACTATCTGGATAATTTTCTCCCGAGTTTAGTTGGTTATCAACATGGTGATATTTACAGGCAAGCTATTTTGCAGCTACGGGAAGGAATTAGTTACAAGTTAATGAAATTGGGAGGTTGTTGCATTGCAGGATTGATTTATACGAGTGAAGACAATGAGCCAAAGAGTTATCTTGCTAAAATTCAATGTACATCTGGGAGGGAGCTTCTTAAATTGATAATTGTCTATGGGGGTTTGATGCAATATTTGATATAAAAGTTAGTAGGATGGGTCGAAAATGATAGATAACCGAAATGCAAAATGGGAAGGAACTCAAAAACATGTAAGGTTGATATTAGGAATCTCTGTTATAAGCAGTACTCCACAAACTTTAGATTGCTTACTTAGTCTTGACCGGAGGTTTCGCAAAAGTTGTGCAAATGGAGCAAGTAAATGACGTGAAACTGGGAGGTAGACTACTCAAAAATTGTCCAATCCCTTGACCAAATATATGACCGACATGACCATGTCATGACATGCTCATTAATATCGTTATTATTAAGAGATAGTGTATATGATGAAGAACTCTAATCACCATAATATTATGATATCGTTTGTGCTTAAAAAAATAAAATTAACATGAACTTAATTTGATAGTTTAAATATTATTTTCAAATCACAAAGAATACCATACATGCATTAATTTTGCTACTAGCGTACAAAATATAAATTATTCAACAACAATTTTCAACAACATATTAATACCCGTGCAGGCATGGGTTAATTATTCTAGTTGAGTAATGAAAAGATAATTAACCCTAATTTTTATCCACATACCTGAAAATCAAATGCTCCTAGCCAAGGTACGTAATCTGCTATATTAAAAGCTCCAATTAATGTCATTCCTTCTTGAACTAACGCCTTCAAGTCAAATGGTGATATTTATTGCGACCCAATACCATCCTATACACTATCTATATCTATATCTATATAAATTACTAAATGAAGCTTTTTTAGAGCCTCCACAATGCTCCACATCATTTTTATTCAAAATAATATATATTTATAATTTAAATAGAAGACTTTATTAAAACATATAATTACACACTAAATTATTAAATGATGATTTAGTGGAAAATTAATTTTTGATGGAAGCTCCATAATGCTTCTCATTAATTCTATCATTATTATTATTATTATTATTATTATTATTACTATTGTTATTATCATTAATCCTCAATTATTTTTATTTATTGTTTCTTTTTTTTTTCTCTACAATTCATGAGGTGAAGTTTTTCCTTTTATTGTTTTTTATTTTCGAAACATTTACCCATAGATAAATCTCAATACAACATTTTAGACTATATATTTTTTTAACAAAGCTATCATAGTTCAATCAAAATATCTACTAATTATAATAGTTTAGATGAGTTTAACACAACATATGCATTTTTATTTAAAATATTTGAATATAACGAAATGTAAAGGAGGCTTCATCTTTTATAAATATGTAACCTTAAATTCCAATTTTTCTGATTTTTTTATTCATTAACAAAAATACGAAGATGTTATTTCTGTAAGAGACAAAATTAAATATGAAAATTTAAACGACTTTAGTTCCAAAGCCTATATATATATGTATATATATATATAATATTAAATTTATATTATATTAATAATTAAATATAAAATATTTAACATTATATATTACTAACTATAATGAATTAGTTTAGTTATTTTAATTGTTAAACTATTTTACTAATATTTACAAGTACATAAAAACAGAAAAAATAAAACTGATATGTAATTGTAGGTTACAAGTAAACTTTTCATCTCATTGAATAATAATCATACTTATACCTATAAAAGTAATTATAAAAATTATAGTGAAGCCCTATATATTATAATTGAAATTATTTTAACTAAATGCTTTTTTAACTCATTCGAATGAAAAGAAATTAGATTATTATGATTTTTTGAATTCAAAGGTTTTTGTATTGTTATCAATGATATTTTCTAATGAAAAGACTGAAATTATAATAACAATCAACAATAACATATTTACTAATAACATAATATAATATAAAGAAATTTTACTTTTATTTACAAAGAAGTTATATTATTATTATAATTTGTAAAAATCTAAATAGTTGACCTTTAAAATTCATTTTTTATGTTACAATTATACATTGAAAGGGAAGGGTTTCACATTCATATACATTTTTCGTTAATTGACAATAAACTCAAGAGTTATTAGAATATGAGTGGAATAGGCAGAGTTTTAGTAAATTATAGCAAGAAATGACTATTTATAGGAGACAATTTTGGGTGATGAGGGGAGAGGTTTTGACAACAAAATTCTTAATGAAAAACAAGAAGTAGAAGAATGGAGAAAGTTTTGTGAGAAGAGATAGAATACACAAAAAAGGGTAAATAGTTTCATATTCTTTACAGCTTTGAAGTAGACAAAGAGGCAAGAAGATAAATTTGGATCAATTAGTGATTGATGCAACTGAGACAACCATTTTTTGTAAAGTTATATCATTGAGAAATCACATGTAAATTTTAATATTGTTATTTAGAAATTTGTTTAATTTTAGCTTTTGTTGATATTGTATGATGCCCTAGGTCTAAATGATTTTCTTATGTTTCTTCAATGTTCATCAATTTCTTCACCAAAAGAAAATGTTCATCAATTTATGTTTATAACTAAAAGAATATCTTTTTGGTCTCTTAATAGATAACACCTTTGTTTGTCTTTAAACTTACTACACGAATGATAAAAATGTCTTCAATATCATTTTGTTAAAGCATGTGCTAAAACACACAAGAGACATAACATTTGGTGTCCACCTTCCACACGTTAAACAATATTTTACATTTATAAATAAATAATATTGTTTATTATTTTCAATGAGATATTTCTCGAGCATGAAAATATATTTAAAAAGTATATTTACTCTTAAAACCATGCTTTGGGTTAATATGTAAACAAAATATATTGAGCACTATTTTCATTTACACATTTTCTTTAATTATTTTTTTAAAAGTAAAATATCATATTTTTTAGGTGATGGTTATTTAGAAAATTCTGTATAAATATAAATAAACAATTAATTAAATAAGAATACCAAGATTCTATCCAAGTTACTCTAAATTAGAAAACATAAGTGTTGCCTAATTTGGATTTGCAAGTGAGAAGTGAATAATAATCTATCGTAATTCGAAAACAGTAATATGAAAATAGTGAATAATCTAAGTTCCTTAATTTTTTGTCCTTCTACTAATATCGTAACAATGTTTATAGTCCTTATAATATTTATAAACATCATATAATACTAAACTACATTATATTAATTTCATTTTCATTTTCTCTATGTATGTTTAAAAATTAATATCTAAATAAATTGTATAAAAACTGTTCTTCCTTTCTTTCTAATTATACATATTTAAATTATATCTTTAACATGTTTTTTTAATAAATATTTGTTGTGTAAAAAAACAAAATATTTGTATAAGCCCGTGCATCGCACAGGATTATCCCCTAGTATCCTCTATAAGATTCTGCACAGCTTTACTAAAATTAACAACCTCACCAATCGCTGCAGCTTTCTCCAGCGACTTCACCAACCGACTTAACTCCTCCTTCCTAATAGGTGCAAATTGCTCAACTCTTGACATGCTAAGAAGTTTCAACGTACACAGTTTCCTCATACTGCGCCAATATGGACCATACTCAGAAAACACCAAGCCCTTGGAACCATAGGACATGATTTCAAATCCTTGAAGTTTTGGCCGACTTGCGAAAACAATGTCGTGTGTCTTGAGGAATAACTCAGCGGTCTCAGAGGATGAAACCACAATAGCTGGTACTTGACCTAGTTTCAAGGACATTATGGGACCATGTTTTTTGGATAGGGAATGAAGTGTTCGATGTGGAAGGGTACCTAGCATGTGAATGTTTCCGATGATTGGTAACGTTGCTGGACCTGGTGGCTGTGTTCTTTGCTTTCCAAGGAAGATGATTTTGTATACAAAGTATGTGAAAGTGAAAAGAAGGATTGCTATTGCTGCAGAAGACATGTTTGGTGAATTTGTACTATTTTGTATTCAGTGAATGGTTGAACAAAAATCTAAGGCGGAGAAGATCAAATAAGTAGTATGAAGGGAATTAGGGAAAGGATAAATCAAAGTTTGGCTTATATATCTATCGATCACTTATTATGTCATGACTTCTCACCACTCTCCCTAAACAGCTAAATCAAGATTTGGCTTATATATCTATCATCTGTCGATCACCTAAAATTTGGCTTATATATCTCTCGTCTGTCGATTACCCAACTCCTAAAAATTTGGCTTATATTTCATTTTATTTAATTTGTAGTTAATAAGCTCTAGAACTAATATTATTTTACTCTATTCCAAAATTATACAAATATGATTTTTTTTAATTTGTTGTGGGATTCCGAGAGAGGTGTACGTAAAAATTAAGCTAAAATACTCTCGGGGTCCCTTAACTTTATTTTAAATAATGATTTAGTCTTTTATCTTTTTTTTGTCCAAATAAATCCTTTATGTTTTAAATCTTTAGCAAAGTTGCCTTTTTCCGTTAGCCTCTATTAACTCTGTTAAACTCTGTTCAAAAAAACCCAGGTGGCTGTGTTTACCGTGGATTTTGGTAAACACCGCTGGTCTCCAATTTGGTTAACTTGCAGGATCAACCAGTGAATCCTAAGACCATTTGTGTTTAGAGTTTTTAGTTTGATGTGATGCTCTTCAGTGTTTTGCGTTTTAAACAGAAAAGAAGAAGAAATAATTGATTCATTACGCGCGAAGCAATCAAGATATTTCAGGGAAGAAGGACTTGAATTGTAAAACACATAAAGGTAAAGAGAAAACAGAAGTAAATTGCATTAAAATGAAAGAGAATGGTACACAAGATCATACATTGTTCTCTGACTCGTTTTTCTCTTGAATGCGGAAGTTAGAGCGTGAGAATTGCAATATGAAATTTTGTGACCTTTGTTTCTTCTCGGAAACTACTATTTATACTAAGCAGAAACTGCCCTAAAACAGTTATAAAAATGATAGCAACCGCTCCTCTTTTCGACCAACTGCTAGTTCTTCAGCGCATAACTGCTTTGTTTTCTGTCTGTCGAAAGCTTGTGTCCATTTTCCTCTTTCTTGCTTTTGCTTCCCCGGAAGCTTGTCGAATTTACCCTGCACATGACCATTTTCTCTGTCGAAATACTTTGGTCTTTGTCGAAATATAAGTCAAGCCTTGTTGACCATTTTCAATGAAGCCTGTCGAAATTACAGGCTAACAGGTTGTTAAAGTACTGGTGAGGAAATTCCAAGTATGTATTTATAATTAAACTTTTAAATAAAAATCTCTTATATATATGTGGCTTGTCATGCCACTTCAAATTGGCTCCAAACCTTTTTTTTTTCTTTCCTTCTTTTCCTTTTTTCCATTTTTTCTCTTTTTCCTTTTTCTTCTTTTATATTTTAAAGTTTTACTTTTTTTCTTCATTTTTTTCCCTTCTTCCATTTTGGTTTCAGTTTTTTTTTTCTACTTTTATATTTTAAAATTTTGTGTTTTTTCTTTTTTATATTTTAAGGGGTATTTTACAGTCTCGAAAAATTTTAGATGTTTAAATATGCAAAAAAAAAATTCTTCAATAATCTATTTTGTGAGAAAAAGATTTAATTTCATTACAAAATATGTAACGAGATGCTAAACAGTGTGTTTTGGTGTACTTGGGCAAAAAAATTATTTTGTACAAAAATGTGTAAAGTGAAATGTTAAGCAGTATGTTTTAGGGTACTTTAGGATTCATAAAAAAATTTAACTCTTCAAATACCGAAAATTTCTTCGAAAGTAAACGGATTGGTAAAAAATAATAATAAGTTTGTGACAAAATATGTAAAGTGAGATGCTAAACAGCATGTTTTTGTGTACTTATGGTGGAAAACAAATATTTTGTACCAAAATACGTGTGAAATGTTAAGCAGTATGTTTTGCGGTACTTTAGAATTAATAAAAAAAAAATTCTTCAAATACCAGAAGTTTCTTCGTAAGTAAACTGTTTGGTTAAAAAGAATAATAAGTTTGTGACAAAATACGTAAAGTGAGATGCTAAACAGTGTGCTTTAGTGTACTTGATTGTGAAAAAATCATTTTGTACCAAAATGCTTAAAGTGAAATGCTAAATAGTATGTTTTGGGGTACTTTAAGATTCATAAAAACTTTTTAAGTCTTCAAATACCAGAAGTATCTTTGTAAATAACCGGTTTGGTAAAAAATAATAATAAGTTTGTGATAAAATACGTAACGTGTGATGCTGACGATGTATTTTGGGATACTATAGGGTCCCAAAATTTTTTTAGATGTTCAAATACACGAAGTTCGTTCCTCAATAACATGTTTGATGAAAAAGCAAAAAAACATTCGTGACAAAATAGGTTCCAGAAAAATGTTTACATGTTCAAATTGGTGTTTTCTTCTTTATTTTGATAATTTCGCACCAGCGAGTATTAGAAGCATACTTAAATTGGTGTTTAGTTTTAAATCAGACTCTTTATGATACCTACATACATGTTTCACTTTCTATTTGTGTTGTCTTATTTTCTTTTTCATTATGGGTTAGGTTTTTATATTTCTGATAAATATAGATAACATTATTAAAACTTTTTATATTTTTTCTTCTTCTTATTATTTGTGAATTTTCAATTCCAATGTCTTTGTTAAAGTTTATTTTTAATTTTATAATATTGTTATTTAATTTATATTTAAAAGCTAACTTTTTTCCATGGGAACTTCGGTCTCATTTACAATAGAACTCCCCAACATTTTCTTACAATTTTGTATAGGTGTTTTTATTTTAATGGTGATTTTTATTTAACCTTGCATGATGTATTGATGTACTTCTTCCGGACTTGATTATAAGCAAAAATAATTACCTTTACACATATTAAGAATAGTAGTTTTATGCATTTAATTTTCTTGGATTCATGGAAAAAACAAATACATTTACTAAACTATTTCTAATTAATAGTCATCTTCCCACAATATTAATGTTTTTTTGGTAAAAAAAGGAGTTGATTTAATACATTTACATCCATCGATACTAGCTCACCCCGTGCATCGCACGGGAGTGATACACATATATTTCAACCAACTATGTATAAGCTACTAGCTAACATTACTTTCAACTTTCTATAGGTGGTGCTATTTTATTGGTGGTTTTCATCTAACCTGCACGATACCCACGTGTTTCACTTTCTATTTGTGTTGTCTTCTTTATTTTTGTCATTTCGCATCAAACGGTATTAAAAACATACTTTAACTAGTGTTTAAATTTTTATCTTCTTTCAACGGGAACTTCAGCCACATTTATAATACAACATCCACCATCTTCTTTCAACTTTATATAACTGCTCCTATTTTATCATGAGTTTTCATACAACCATGCATGATACCCACGTGTTTTAGTTTTTAATTGTGTTGTCTTCTTTTCTTTCTTATCACGGGCTAAGTTTTTATATTTACATTTGATAAATATGGATTATGTTATTAAAAGCTTTAGACATTTTCTTCCCATTATCTATGGATGTTTAATTTCAACGTTTTTTGTCAATATTCTTTTTAAATTTTATAATCTTCTTATTTAATTTATAGCTATAATTTAATTTCAATCCACAATTATTTGACTATATATTTTACAAACCAACATCATTGGTCCACTAGCATAAGCTACCCTGGGATACGGGGTCGACTTAGTGCTCCCAAGTTTGATTCCTGCAGTGGACAGAAAACTGTTGTCTTGAATGATTGGTTTCTTAAAGAGGGTTTCCCCTTCCGGTTTTACTTTAGTTTTGCTAACTAAAATTTAGTCAACCCCGTGCGTAGCACAGGTCAGGCGGCTAGTAGTGTTGATCTGGCAATCATATTTATATTTTATTTTTTATTAAAAAAATCTTCACTACAGTGAAGGTTGCCTTTTCTTCTCCTTTCGCATTGAGCCATTATATTTGATTTGTGCTCTCATCAAATTCTCATCATAAAAGATCCACTCAGTGAAGGTCGCCTCTTCTTCTCCTTTCGCCATCTTCTCATATATGTTTTTGATAAAAGGAAATAATGTGGTATAAAGGGTAAGTAAAAGAACAAAAGGATTGGGTTACCGGCACAACATCATTAAAAATCAAAAGGATTCGGTTTCGATTTTTGTTTTTCATCCGTTAAAATATAGACAGTAAGCCCATTAGTTGGGTAATAAGGCCCATTAGATAGTAAGGTCATTAGATAGTAAGATACATTAGTTGGTTAGTATATAAGGTAGATGGTACACTCATTTGTAATCATCTTCTTTCCTTTAGTAATATTTTTACTGGTTTAAATATAATAAACTTTTACGATTTTCTCTCCAATTTCCATGAATACCGTATTTTTCAACATGGTATCAGAGCACAGATGGTATCTACCTTGAAAGAAAAAATTCTCCTGTAAGAACATCCAATTCTCGGTTATTTTAATTTTTCTTTTTCTTTTACTTTTCGATTTCTTTTCTCAATTTCTTGATTTCTCGTTCAGGAAAAAAAAAACTTTCGAAACCTAATTAGTTCTTCATGTCACAAACTTTTTCCCACCATTTCTTCATAATCTCTCGTTTCTGCTTCGATTCTAAGTTTGTTCTTCTGATTTTATTCATCATCTTGTTCTTGATTTCGATTTGGCGGTGGATCATAAATAATTCTTCATCACTATAGCTTCTTGTGATTTCAGATTTGAGCTGTTTTGTTCACCAATTTCTTCTTCATTCGCCTCAGATTTCACATCTGATGAAACATTTGAGAGTTTGATTTGGTGATCTTGTATCATTTTTACAAAATTTTGGTTGCGACTCTTAAATGGTTCAACGATGATGGTCCTTTAGTTCGACAGAGATTGCGACACATAGACTCAAACATTGTCGTCGGGCGTTTCCGTTTTCCATCGCCGCCACCGAGCTGTGTGTTATCTGTCATTGTTCTGTTCTGCATTCTGCTCCGAGAATCCAACGACAGCCTGAAAATCGACATTTCCGTCATCATCGCTGCCCCTTGAGTTTTGTTTTTCGTCAATCGCACGAAGAAGAAGTCTCAAAAGCGCTGGTCAGAGATCGCCATCGCAATGCTCAGGTTCTATTTCAGGCTTATTGCTGTTTCGCATACTACTTTGCTTCTATTGAAGTGCAATCAAACTGTTTGATGAAATGTCTCATAGAAATACTGCATCCTGAATTGTTTGAGGAGTTATTGCAACTTTTCTGCCAGATGAGGATAATGGCGGCATCTAAGAAACCTGTTTGGTGGCAAACACCTTCTGTGGTTCATTTAGAGAAAATTGTGAAGTTGATTTTGGAATCTAAGAAACCTGTTTTGTATGTTGGCCGTGCAGTTTGAATGCTAGTGAGGAATTGAGGCGTTTTGTTCAAAGTTACTAGGTATGTTTGGATTGGTGGAATGGGATGGAATGGAATGTTTTTATGTTCTATTGTTTGGATTGAGAATAAATGGATGGAATGGAGTGGTAACTAATGAAATACATTCCATTCCATCACTTACCATCATTTTGGTTCCCCTCCAAATTGGGAGGTAAGGGATGGAATCAGCTCTTATTTTATTATTGCATTTATTAAATTACTATTTTATCCCTTATTATCTTTCTCTACTCCATCCAATTAAAATCATCCCTTATTAAATTACTGCACCTTTTTTTTAACCGTCTGCACCTTTTGATTATATCTAATAACTTCCTGTATCATTCGTAATTTATTAATCATGTTCTTTAATCGTCTAACATTTTTTAGCTTCTCGATTTTACAACTCAGTTTGTAAGTTATTAATTAACTTTCCTCTTTGTGTAAAAAAAATTAATTTTCCTCTTCTCATTTCGTCATGGATGGAGTCTACTAAAATATCTGAATCTATGAACATATGAGTTTCACAAAGATGGATTATATGGTTTTTTTTTCCACTTAAAAACCCATATATTTTTTACGTCATTATATATTACCATTCTAATACAATGTAATATAGTATATTTTAATATATTTTCTTTAGAAATATTCACGTTTTGTTTTTACCTTTTAATAATTAGTGATAATAATATGCTTTATTATATTTTCTACAAGATGTTTTATTATATTTTTAAATAAGGGTAAAAAAGGAATAGAAACTTTATAATCCATTCCATTCCGTTCGTTGTCCAAACAATGGAGGGGAAACTTTGTTCCACTCCGTCCTAAAATTCCCAAACAATGGAATGGGAATTTTATTTCATTCCGTTCCACTCCGCTACATTCCACTCCATTCTGTTCCATTCTGCTCATTCTGAAGTATCCAAACATACCCTGGGGTTCCTGTTGCTAGTACTTTTATGGGTTTAGGTTCATATCCTATTTGTGATTTTTGAAACAAATTAAATTTTACAAAAGTTATTTTATTAGTTGGAACTCCATGATTTTGGGTTATTTTTCTTATGGGTTTTCTAGTCATGCCTTGGAGCTTTTTGTTGACATGCAAGGTACTGGTGTGAGACCAAGTGGGTTCACTTTCTCAATTTTGACATCATTTGTATCAAGTTCCTCCCATACTAAGCAGGTTCGTGGTAGCATGATCAGAATTGGGATGGTATTTGGCAATGTAGTGCTTGGGAATCCATTGATAGCCATGTACGGAAAGCTTGGTGATTGTTGATTATTGTTTTTGGTGTAATTTTGACTATGGAGCAACATTATGTTATTAGAAGCTTATTACCTATAGAAATTAAGTCCTGTTCCTGGTTACTTGGTTACTGGTATCTTGATCGGACCTTATGGTCTGTCCATCATTCATCATGTTCATGGAACAAAAGCCACAGCCGAGTTTGGAGTTGGTTTCCTTTTATTCAATATTGGTCTAGATCTCTCTGAAAGGCTTTGTCCATTGAAGAAATATGTTTTTGGATGAGGCTCTGCACAGGTTTGGGCAACTGCGATAGTAGTTGGCTTGGTGGCTCATTACATTTGTGGTCTAACCGCCCTTGTTGTTATTGCTAATATTTGGAATTAGTTATTCTGAATTTGATTGTTAATTTCATTAGCTTTATTGGCTTGTTTTTTTAGCTTCTGTTTATGGTGGTTAAGCATGATGCTTTTGCTATAAATGGTTAAGCATTGATATTTTGTTTCTGTCTTGAGTGATTGAGTACTCTTGATGGTTAAGTGTTGTTTGTGCTTCTACCAAGTGGTTAAACTTTGAGGTATAGTTTTTGCTTGGTGGTTAAGCCTTTGGCCCTATGGCCTTGTTGATGTTTGCTTCTGCTCTATGGTGGTTAAGTGTTTTGCTTCCTTCAAGTGATTAAGCCATGAGTTGTGGCTTTTGCTTGATGGTTAAATGTTGATTTGTTGCTTCCTCCGAGTGGTTAAACATTGAGTTGTGGTTTCTGTTCGATGGTTAAACATCTGTTGACTTCTTTGACACTTGGATAGTTATGCCCAATAGTGGAGTTTGTTGATCCTTTGGAGCAAATGTTGTGGAGACGCTGGAAGAAGCTTGAAGGGGCCCAAAAGTTGGTCGAAAACTTCTCGGAGCTATGTACCTCAATTGCTACTAATTTAGATTGTTCTTTATTTTCTTTACTTTGATAGTATTTTGTATTGCTTATCTCAAGCTGAAAGTGTTGTGAACACCTTCCAGCTTGCGGGAGGCTGTTAAAATATAGACAGTAAGCCCATTAGTTGGGTAATAAGGCCCATTAGATAGCAAGGTCATTAGATAGTAAGACACATTAGTTGGTTAGTATATAAGGTAGATGGTACACTCATTTGTAATCATCTTTTTTCCTTTAGTAATATTTTTACCAGTTTAAATATAATAAACTTTTAGGATTTTCTCTCCAATTTCCATGGATGCAATGGATGCCATGTTTTTCAACATCATCTCTGGAATTTTTGGTTTCGATTTCGTTTTCTGGAATTTTTGGGTTTCGATTTCATTTTCTGGGTTTCTATTTGAGTTACATTTTCTGGAATTTATGGCTTTCTTGTTTCTCAAATCTTCAAATGAATGTTTCTGGGTTTTTGGGTTTCGATTTCATTCATCTGGTGTTTGGATTTAATTTCCTACGCATCTTGTGTTTCGATTTTGCGCTTTCAAGTTTCAACGAGTTTCATCACACTGTTTATTGATGGCTAGAATGTCACAGGTGAGATCTAATTTTCACAGATCTATTCTATTTTATATATATATATATAATTGCACATTAGAATTAGATATAAGATACATGAATGATTCTTCTGGACACCAACACAATTTCATCACACTGTTGCAGAAGCTTTGAGGAAGAAGATGATTTCTTTTTTCTATTTTTTTAAATAAAACATTAAATTAAAAAGTGTGACTGTCTAATTGGACTTCCACCTCAGCACCATTTATAGTCATGTCAGCATATTAACTGACACGTAGTTTTTTCTTAACAGTACCAAACGAAAACTCCAAAAAAGGGTAGTGGTGCTAAAAATTTAAAACATAAAGGACTTATTTGAGACAAAAAAAAAGATAAAGGACCAAATCGTTATCTAAAATAAAGTTAAGGGACCCTAGAATCATTTTAGCCTAAAAATTAAGAATGACACAATGAATACTTTTTTTTTTGACAAAAAGAAAGAGACAATAATGAAATTAGAGTAAAGACCCAAATTCGTTCTTGACAATTTTTTTGACGGGACGAATTCGTCCCTGACAAATTTTTCGAGACACATTGGTCATTGGCAATTCCAAAACGAGACACATTAGTCCCTCCGTCCATTAAACCGTTACCAGCTCACTAAGCGTCTCCTACGTGACCCGTTAAGTGCCACGTTGTCACGTTAGATGCCACGTATGCGTTTATTTTGGGCCAAATTCATCCCTGAAATTTTTTAAAAAGGGACGAATCAATCTTTGACGATTTTTGGGACAAATTCATCCCCGAGTCATTGATAACAATCAAATATGATTGTTATTACCTCTTATTTCAAGCTTAAATCATTGTTAATTCTCAAGCAATTTAGTGATTAATGTTGTAAATATGTTAGTTTAGAATAATTAAAGGTGCAAGCTTAATTATGTTATTAATGGGCACTTTTGTGCCCAATTGTGGTTTAATATGTGTGTTTAATTGCTGCAGCACCTGTTGTGGCAGCATTGCCATTTTACGCAACATGAGAGAGAATGTAGCAAGAAACACGGAAATCAAGGCAAGGACAGCTGTCAGCGTGTGTCATGCGTGGGTGTGCGTGCCAATCATTGGTGATGCGTAAATGACCTAGGGTTTTGGGCAAAAAGGACATTGTGCCTTGAAAAGGACAAAATGTGCCTCCACCATTTAGGGTTTCTCTCATCCCAAGGCCTTCCCTATATAAAGGCACTCACCCCCAGAATTAGGTTAAGCCGAATTCCTGAGGTATAGACATAGCCTCAAGTTTTCGTGCCTCCATTGTTACTTAGAATCAATTGCTGGGATATTGATTGCTGCAGCAACGTTAGATCTACTTCAACTTCGAAGGAGCTACATTTTGAGAGCTGGAATTGCTTGGTGGATCACCATTGAAGCTATCTCAGTATCAAGACTTGTAGTTGAACTTCTCTTCTCGGGTTTTAGTATGAAATTCTTACTTCCCTTGATGTTTAGTTTAGTTGTAATGTTGTGTAAGCTCAATATGAGCTAAACCTCTGTAGTTGGGATGCTATTATGAATTTAATGAAGTTAATTTGTTCTTAATGCTTGTGTTATTGTGTTGAGCACTTTATCTTGTGTGTTTTTACTATTTCCATCTTAGATTAGGATTGGCCGTCTAATCTAAGTAGATATACATTCACAGACATGGTTTGTATATATATCCCACAAGATAACATGGTATGTTGCACTATAGACATATAGTTGTTCCTTGCTTGAGTCCTAGACATAGGAGAGGCATAAGCCATGAGGTAACACACTTACGTGTAATGCTGCTTGTTCTCCAGTAGCCTAGGGAAATAATCTCTTCCGAATTAGACATAATTTGGGGCGACTAAAGCCTAGTGTTAAGTACTAGACATAATGCACAATTGCGGCAGCACCTAGTGCTGCAGCACTTAACATAGCATTTTGAGCATTTTAATGGATTTATTGAAGTATTGCATCTCAACTTGTCCCAAATCTGATTTCCACTACTGATCTGTACCTTTGATGTCCTTGACCGCTGTTTTCCAGGTCTTAGATCTCTGTATGCCTTGGTCGTTCTGCTAGCTCTGCTCCAGAGGGCGGGTGTACCTGCGATAACACTCCGACGCCCAAGTCAGGAACCGACGAGCAAAATATACGTATTGATGAACAGTGTGTACCTGACAACTGACGCAATGAATGCTTATATAGTGAGCGTGAGTCGCGCTCGGCCGTCTGATAATCGTACGGACAGATCAGAGCCGTTGATGTGATTCCTTGCTTTCAAGCCCCTCATTGTTGGGCCGATCTAGCGCTAGAGTATTGGAGTGGGCTTCGGCCCACTCCAGAACAGTTGCCCCCCAAGCCAAGATCGCTCATATGTCGGGCGCAGGCTTGTTTTACAATCGTTTCTATGTTCGCGTCCCCGAGCGTGAGACCGGTCGGCTGATCGTTTCTGATTCGCGAGGCTGCCCGCAAACAGCTTACCAAGTTTCTACTTTAGATTTAGCTCGTTTGCAAGCATATTCAGACTTAAGGTCGCTTAAGTTTGACCCTTGGCAGTTTATCAAACTCGGTTTAAATTTAACTCGCCTTCGGGGTTGTTCGTTTGTTGGATCGATTAATAACTAGAATCAAGAATTTAAGAAATTCCCCGTCGTTCTGTTGACGGACGAGCGGGCCTCAATAAAAAACCCCGTAGGGAAAAAGAGTGTCCCGCCCGTTTTGATTTTCTTTATTATTTAACTGGAAACATGACATTCTTTCATATTTTACATGGCTCAAGCAAAGTATCTTCTGAGGTTTGCTGCATTCCAAGTGTTTGCAATCATTCCTCCACTCATGTTCTTCAAGATATATGCTCCTTTGCTCGTTTTGGCAGCTACTTGGTAGGGGCCTTCCCTAGTTGGGGCTAGCTTGCCCTGGCCGGCATTTCTCTAGCCGACATTTGCCCTTCGTAGGACGAGTTGCCCTACATCGAACGACCTAGGAACGACCTTGGCGTTGTACCTGGTGGCCATACTCTGTTTGACCAATGTCTCTTTGAGGGCTGCCTTATTCCGAAGTTCTTCTACTAGGTCGAGCTCTTCCCTTGTTGCCTGCTCGTTCTCGGGCGGCTGTAGAGGATTAGCTGTTCTCCAAGTCAACTCTCCCATTTCCACAGGGATTAGTGCGTCCGTTCCATAGACCATCCTGAAGGGGGACTCTCCCGTAGCTGAGTGCGGTGTGGTTCTATACGCCCATAGTACAGAGGGAAGCTCTTCTGCCCACCTTCCCTTGGCTTCATCCAGTCTTCTCTTTAGCCCCCTTAGGATGACTCTGTTGGCCGCCTCAGCCTGCCCGTTTGTTTGCGGGTGTTCGACCGACGTAAAACGCTGTTTTACGCCTAGTTCGACTAGAGTTTCCTGGAAATGTCGGTCCGTGAACTGTGTGCCGTTGTCTGACACGATGACTTCTGGAACCCCAAACCGTACCAAAATGTTTCTTTTGACGAACTTCAAGCAATTCTTCGAAGTGATTTTGGCTAAGGGCTCGGCCTCAATCCATTTGGTGAAGTAGTCCACTGCGACTATCAGAAATTTAAACTGACCGGGGGCGAGGGAAAAAGGTCCTAACAGGTCGATACCCCACCATGAAAACGACCATGGAGAAGTCAAACAGTTGAGCTCGGTTGGAGGTGCAACGTGGTTATCTGCGTGCCTTTGGCACTTGTCACATTTTTATACTAGGTCTTTTGCATCTGCCTCCATAGTGGGCCAGAAGTAGCCCGCTCTTAAAGCCTTTTTTGCCAAAGCTCGTGAACCCAAGTGGTTCCCGCAGATTCCTCCATGAATCTCCTTCAACACATAGGCCGCTTCTGCTGGGAGGAGGCACTTGAGCAGGGGCATGGTGAATCCTCTTCTGTAGAGTTGCTCGTTAATTATCGAGTACGACGTTGCTCGCCTGCGAACGAGTGCAGCTTCTTTTGGATCGCTGGATTCCTCCCCGTTCTTTATGTAGTTAAAGATGGGGTCGATCCAGGAAGGCGTTGATTCGATCGTACATATCTCTGCTCCTAAGGCCGTATCTAACCTCACACTAGGTTGAGATAGGATTTTTTGTATTACGCTTCTATGGTTACCATTTTCTTGGTGCTTGCCAGTTTGGACAAGATGTCCGCCCTAGCGTTTTCAGTCCTTGGGACGTGCTTGACTTCAGCATGCTCGAATTTCTTCATCAACTCTTTGACCTTTGCTAAATATTTCTGGAGTATCTCGTCTTTGGCTAAAAAGACGTCTTTGATCTGGGAGACCGCTAGTAATGAGTCTGATCGTAGCTCCACCCTTTTTACTTGCATCTCTAAAGCGAGCAACAACCCAGCGATGCAGGCCTCGTATTCGGCCTGATTGTTAGAAGTGGGGAACGAGAAGGTCAGGGAGACTTCGATGGTCGTCCCTTCTTCATTCTCAAGGATTAAGCCCGCTCCGCTGCCTTTACCATTGGACGATTCGTCAACGTGCAAAGTCCATGAATCCTGAACTGGGTTCTCTGACCCTGGGGTCAATTCTGCGATAAAATCGGCTAAGACTTGTGCTTTAGCAGACGATCTAGGCTCATACTTTATTCCGAATTCTGATAATTCTACAGCCCATTTGATCATTCTGCCCGCTAGATCTGGGCTATGCAGGATCTGCCTAATGGGTTGGTCGGTGCGTAAGGTGATCTGGTGGGCCACGAAGTATGGTCTCAACCTTCGGGCTGAGACAATCAATGCCAGAGCCAATTTCTCAATCCTCTGATATCTTAGCTCGGGTCCTTGCATAACTTTGCTGACAAAGTAGACTGGATTTTGCTTCGTCCCTTCTTCTCGTACCAAGACGGCGGCCAAAGCCTCGTCCGTGATGGACAAGTATAAATAAAGAGTTTCTCCAGGCTCGAGGGTCGTTAAAATTGGAGGTTCTACCAGAGACGTTTTCAATTGTTCGAGGGCCTGGTCGCACTCGGGCGTCCACTCAAATGTGGTCTCCTTTTTCAACAATTTAAACAAGGGCAAAGATTTGTTCGCTGCTTTTGAGATGAAACGAGAGAGAGCGGCCACCATACCATTAAGTTTCTGTATTTCTTTTTTGGTCGTTGGTGGCCTCATCTCAGTTACTGCTCTACATTTGTCTGGGTTGGCTTCAATTCCCCTTTCTGTGAGGTGGAACCCAAGGAATTTGCCCGCTCTGACCCCAAAAGTGCATTTTTCTGGGTTGAACCTTAACGAATTCTTTCTGGCTTCTTTGAATACTTCTTTCAAGTCGTTTACATGAGCTCGGTCCTGTTTGGTTTTGACAATCATATCGTCCAAATACACTTCCACCGTTTTCCCTATTTGATCCTGAAAGACATGATTCATCATGCGCTGGTAGGTCGCTCCAGCGTTCTTCAACCCAAACGGCATGACCGTGTAACAGAAATTCCCCTTGTCTGTCATGAATGCGGTCTTCTCCTGATCTGGTGGGTGCATGGGAATCTGATTGTACCCGGAATAGGCGTCTAAGAAGGACAGGATTTTGTATCCACTTGCATTATCGACCAGGCGATCGACACTTGGGACGGGAAAAGCATCCTTTGGGCATGCTCGGTTGAGGTCGGTATAGTCCACACACATCCTCCACTTTCCATTCGCCTTTTTGACCAAAACTACATTGGATAACCACGTGGTGTATTTTATTTCTTTAATGAACCCTGCTTCGAGCAGGTCTTCAACGGCCTTGCACGCTGCTCGTGCTTTCTCTTCCTTCTGAACTCTTCTTTTTTGAGCCACCCATTTTGCTCCTGGATCCACAGCTAAGTGGTGGCAGGCTATTTGGGGTGAGATTCCGGGCATGTCGGCCGCACTCCAGGCGAACAGGTCTGCATGCTCCTTCAAACATTGAACGAGCTCGTCCTGAACCTCAGGGGGGAGGTTTTTCCCTATTTTGATCGTTCTCTCCGGGTCGTCCCCTAGCTTGATGTGATAGAATTCCCCGTCTGGTTCAGGTCGCTTAATTCGTTTCTTTAGCTCTTTAGTCAGAAGGTCGTCTCCTTCTTCCTCTTCGCTATCAGGGTCATAGCGGGCATCTAGGTCGGCCAAGTTGACTTGCTCGCCGCTTTTCATTTCTTTCTCTATTTCTCTCGCTACGCTTTTCCCTTTCTCTTTAAGCCCCAAAAGGAAAACTCGCTTGGCGGACAATAAGTCTGCCTGGATGGTGGAAACTTCCCCAGCTTTAGTGTAGAATTTCATTTCAAGTGGACGGTGGAGGGCACTGCTTCCAAGCGGGAAAGGGTTGGTCGACCAATGATACATTGATACACGGACTTACAGGGTAAAACAATGAAATCTGTTCTGACCGTTCTACAGAGGGGATTCTCTACCTTACCATCAGCTCTATCCGTCCTATAGGAGTTGTCGAGGCACCATTAAACCCGGTCAAGACCGTTCCTCTATATGGCCTCAAGTCATCCTTTGAAATTTTTAGGACGTCCAAAAGGTCTTCAAATATTATGTCTGCTGAACTCCCTTGGTCCACCAATATTCGCCTAACCTCCATGTTTGCCATTACTGCTATTATGACTAAGGGAACTTCGTAGTTTGGGGTTCCATCAATGAGATCCTCGTCTCCAAAGGAGATGGATGGTCGCCCACTAAGTGGTCTTGGAGCTGAGGTCGAAGCAACGCTCATGATTTCGTCCCATCTCCTTTTGATCGATCTGTTGGTTGAGGCGTTGGTGGGGACTCCTCCCGAGATTACCATGGCGACTGGCCTCCCTCTTGACTTTCTTGTGTCTACTGCGTCCTCATCATCGTCGTCCTCCTCTACGACTTTGATCG
Organism: Astragalus glycyphyllos; assembly: GCA_963573325.1. Taxonomy (NCBI): domain Eukaryota; kingdom Viridiplantae; phylum Streptophyta; class Magnoliopsida; order Fabales; family Fabaceae; genus Astragalus; species Astragalus glycyphyllos. Next base: position 83,100,460 of record OY754310.1, read on the forward strand.
TTTCATTTGCTTCTGCTTTCCCTTTTCTAGGTGAACGGGCCACTTGCCTCTCTCCTCGTGTTTCACCGTTATCTCTTTTCACATATTGAGTCAACTTTCCTCTTTTGATCAGGGCCTCCACATCATCTTTAAGAGCCATGCAATTGTTTGTGTCATGCCCATTGCTCTTGTGGTATCTACAGTATTTTTTCGATGGGCGCTGCCCGTCTTTAAGCACGAGAGGTTCTGGTGGTTTAATATCCCTGAATTCAGTGTTTGCACATTCCGCCAATATGTTCGCGTACGAAGTGTTCAACTTGGTGCGCTCAGCAAACCTCTTGGCCTTATTTTCTTTGCTCAGGCGATTGCCGGTATACTCTTCCCTAATCCTTTGATCTTTTTCTGGTCACGGGCGTTGACTCATGCCCGCCTCAGCGACTTCTATGGCGGTCGTTCTTTCCTCGTAATTCATGAACCTTTGAGATCGCCTGAGGAACGTCTCTAGGTCTCTGGGAACGTGGAGTCCCACTTCTACTTCAAAACGAGTTCCTCTTAAGAGTCCTGTCCTTAGGAAGAACAACCTCTGGTTGTCGTCTAAGTTCCTGACTTGGTCGGCTTCTCGGTTGAACCTTTCCACATAACTCCTCAAAGACTCCTCCGGACCCTGTCTGATGGCGATCAGAACATCTTGGGATTTTGGTTTGATTCTAGAAGTCGTGAACCGAGCGGTGAACACCCTTGCCATCTGTTCCCATGATGAAATGGTATTGGGTTTTAGTTCCGTGAACCAATCCAACGCTGACCCTTCTAAAGTAAGGGGAAAGATCCTGCATTTGACCGGCCCAGGCGCTCCACGGTACTTCATCATAATATCAAAGTGCTTTAAATGGGCGTCGGGATCTTTCATGCCGTTGTACATCTTAAGGTCGGTTGGAGGCTTCTGCAAAGAGCACGGGATGCGGAATTCGTCTATTTCTCTGGTATATCGTCCAAGTCCGGTATCCCTTCTATCTTGACCGTAGTGATTGGCGTAAGCTTTTGATCGATACGAGTATCGTTCGATAGATCGGCTTCGAGAACGGGCGGGAGAACCGGTCAAACCGTGGGAGGAACCTTCGTGCAATGACTCTTCGGGCCATTAAGTATAATCAGTCGTGGACAGGGTCTTTCTTGGTGGGGTGGTCGCTCCTCCTCGTCCCCTCCTCGGGGGTGGAGATCGATGGACCAGCTGCCTTCGCGGAGGCGATCGATGGGCCCTTGAAGGGCGCGCCCGCACGGTTGAAGTGCCCTCATGGTGAGGTCGCTGCTCTGGTGCAGTGTGCGCTCTCCTCGAGGCGATCTGATCTTCTAGGTGTGTGAGGCGGTCATCATTGCGATTCAGAGCCTGATTACGGTCGCGCTGTAGTTCTCGCAGCTCTTGGACCAGGTCGGCAGGGAGTTCCACCGTAACCTGTTGTGCGGGGGTGGCGCTGATGCCTTCAACACCTGCTGGAGGTAGTCGAGCGGAGATTTCAGCCACACTTTGTAGACGAGCGGTGGCCCTTGGTCGGCCTCGAGCTGCCTTTAGTGGCATCTGTACGAATGGTGGAAAGCGCGCGGTCTCCCACTGTGGTCGCCAATTGATCTGTACCTTTGATGTCCTTGACCGCTGTTTTCCAGGTCTTAGATCTCTGTATGCCTTGGTCGTTCTGCTAGCTCTGCTCCAGAGGGCGGGTGTACCTGCGATAACACTCCGACACCCAAGTCAGGAACGGACGAGCAAAATATACGTATTGATGAACAGTGTGTACCTGACAACTGACGCAATGAATGCTTATATAGTGAGCGTGAGTCGCGCTCGGCCGTCTGATAATCGTACGGACAGATCAGAGCCGTTGATGTGATTCCTTGCTTTCAAGCCCCTCATTGTTGGGCCGATCTAGCGCTAGAGTATTGGAGTGGGCTTCGGCCCACTCCAGAACAACTACCCTAATACCTTTTTAGTTGTTTGTTACTTGTTACCCAACCAATTGTGTGTCATTTACTTTTGTTACTAAAATCACTACTTGTTACTTTGATTAAACTCTTGTTTGGCAAATTAATCCTCGTGGGAACGATCTCTACTTTCATTATATTACTTGTTACGATTGTGTACACTTGCGTAAAAGAACGTTCACGTTTTCAAGCAACAGTCATCTTCAACCTTTAAACTGTGATTTCTGAAACCAGAAACCATTTTGTCATTGAAGGAGAGGACGCAGCTGAGAGAGAGAACAATCAAAAGGTAGGTTTTGTTCACTATTTTTGGTTTTGATTCATGATTTGTGTGTAATTTTTATTTCCATTTTATATTTTGATTTCTATTTGTTCATTGGTAGTTTGATTATTGATTACAAGAATGAGCAGCCATGGATCTCAAACTACTCACTTTTATTCTGGTGATTTTTGAAATAGAAAAGTGAGTAGTTTGAGATCCATGGGGCTGCTCATTCTTGTAATATTCAATAATCAAACTACCAATGAACGAATTGAAATTAAAATATAAAATGGAAATAAAAATGACACACAAATCACGAATCAAAACAAAAAAATAGTGAACAAAACCAACCTTTTGGTTGTTCTCTCTCTCTCTCTCTCTCTCTCTCTCTCTCTCTCTCTCTCTCTCTCTCTCTCTCTCTCTCTCTCTCTCTCTCTCTCTCTCAGTCGCATCCTCTCCTTCAATGGCAGAAAATAGTTTCTGGTTTCAGAAACAATAGTTTAAATGTTGAAGATGACTCAGGGACGAATTTGTCCCAAAAATTGTCAGGGACTGATTCGTCCCTTTTTAAAAAATTTCAGGGACGAATTTGGCCCAAAATAAACGCATATGTGGCATCTAACGTGACAACGTGGCACATAACGTGCCACGTAGAAGACGTTTAGTGAGCTAGTAACAGTTAAATGGACGGAGGGACTAACATGTCTCATTTTGGAATTGTCAGAGACCAATATATCTCGAAAATATTATCAAGGACGAATTCGTCATGCGAAAAAATTGTCAGGAACGAATTTGGACCTTTACTCTAATTTCAATATTGTCTCTTTCTTTTTGTCAACAAAAGTATTCATTGTCTCATTCTTAATTTTTATGTACACCTCTCTCGGAATCCCACAACAAATTAAAAAAAAAATCATATTTGTATAATTTTGGAATAGAGTAAAATAATATTAGTTCTAGAGTTTATTAACTACAAATAAAATGAAAAATAAAAAATTTGATAAGAGAGAAGAAAAGAAGTACCGACTAAAGAACATCCACAATGGCACAATCATTTCTCATAAATTAATACTCCACCGCCACCTAGTGGAAATCTAATCATTTCTCATAGATTAACTCCATTTCCTGAATATATACCATGTTTAAGGGGATTCCACTCCTAAAAAAATCATGTTTAAGATCTTTTAAGGGGAACTATATATCGTTGCAAGTACTAAACATATATTTAAAGTTGTGTTATGGGACAAAAAGTTGTATTAGGATTTTGCGAGGGGCACGAATTTGAGTTTTTATCCAGTTTTTTGCCTCAATTTTGTCCAATACTATAAGCAATTTTCCAATCAAACAGGGTACAATTGGAGTTGTCCAATCCCTTATTTTTTAGCAAATCAAACGTACCTTAAGTTCATGACCACCATTTGGTCCTTATGGAAGTGGCGAAATTAATAAAAACATCATTTTTTTTTCTTATTGGGACTTTTTTTGAAGGCAAACATAATCATATATAGATAATTCAGCATAACAGGAACTCAACTCATACTAACATCACTACGAGTAATAGACTTGTTTTATAGACTCACCACCATACTAACATCATTATAAGTAACAGATTTCTTGTATACAAGCATCGCGTTGCCTTCCTTAGACCTACTCATGTTTGCCATTACTTGCTAAACGATAAATTGGTATTGCATGCAAGTCCTCAGCTCTTGGTATTGTGAGTCCAAACTTCTCTTGCATATTCAAGTTTGCAGGAGTAACATTAAATGGAAGTTCCCAATTAAAACAATGCACCAACTGAGCTAGTACCAACCTAACAGTAACCAAGCCCAATTGAATCCCTGGACAACGTCTACGACCTGAACCAAATGGTATGGATTCAAAATGTTGTCCTTGATAATTTATTTTCTTGTCGGCAAATCTCTCTGGATAAAAGGTTTCAACATTGTCCGACCATACTTTAGGATCTCTCCCTATTGCCCATGCATTTATTATCACTCGTGTCTTTTCCTTTATAAAATAACCATCAATTGTGATGTTCTCTCTTGTCTCACGAGGGATTAGTAAAGGTCCAACAGGGTAAAGTCTTAAGGTCTCGTCCACCACCATATCCAAGTAACTCAACTTCATTAAATCCGTCTCTTCCACCATTCTATTATTTCCTACTTTTTTCTCTATCTCATCTTGAAGGTTTTTCATCACCCTTGGATGCCTCAAAAGTTCAGATAAAGCCCACTCAATTACGGTAGCTGATGTGTCAATTGCTGCCACAATGATATCTAATAATATACCTTTGATGTTAGTTCTATCAATAATATGATTTTGTTCACTATCGACATCAATGTTTTGGTGCATCATCGAGAGTAGTATGTCTACAAAGTCTTTACGGTTCGTTTTGTCTAGTTTAGCATCTTGTTCATGTTCCGTTATTATCTTCTCCATCACCTCATCAAACGCTTTACTAGTTTTCTTACATGCCCGTGTTATTCCCTAATAAAGAGTCAAAAAAACATCAATTACTAATTAAATATTTTCACATAACATAACGGAATATGAAAGCTTACAAAAATTTGAAACCAATATATGAAAAAATAATGTTCTGTTATCGTTTTATTCCCAAGGACAATGTTTCCCTCTCATACTCACCCAAAAAAAAAATTCCCTCTCATAACATGATGACGTGGGGAAGAAAAACACTCTACTTTGCAGCAGAACTTTTCTGCAACTTGCTCTCTTTCAAGCCTTCACTTAGCACGCTCACGCTCCCAAGCGTTGATTATCACTCAAAGTTAGGCATGCAAGTTCTTCTTTAAGCTCCAAAGTAAGGGATTTGGACACTGTTTTTGAGTATGAGATTTCTAAATTTTTGAAGCAGTTGTGGTTAAGGTGCATATAAGGAGTAATTTTGCCAAAATTATGTTAAGGAGATTCAAATAAAACAAGGATGCCATAAACATTAAGCTGCAATTATAAATATGTTTTTCTAACTAAAATATATAATTAAGGAGATAGCGCAACAGAACTTTAGAAACGATAAATGACAAAATTCGTACCGAATTTTGTCTCTAAGTGTTAGAGACCAATTTCATTTATTTCGTCTCTAATTTTCTTCGTTATTTCAATTTTTTCTAGAAGTGTTCTTAAACTATTTTTCTGCCTTTAGTAACAAAAAGAAAGGTATAATGTATAAACATAAAAATATTGGAGGAAGAAATTTTAAATTCTTAACATTTAGTTAATATTTATAGGGAAGGCAAAATGGGTCGAGCCAAAAAAAAACAAAAAGTATAGGACTTGGACAATAAATTTTGATTTTAACAATGGAAATGTGTAGACCGACCTTTTAAAGTATGAGTCCATATTGGGCTAGTCGGGTCTGGCTTCAAATTGATCGCAAACCTATATATGTTATTAATTAATAGAAATTATTCTATTTTTAAGGTTTTTATAGGCAAATTTTAGTGGTTAAGTATTTTTGAAAGGGAAAAATGTTAGTTTTCATCATGTTTAAGGGGACAAAAACTTTTTCATTTGTCCCTCGCCAACTACTTATTTTCATGTTTAAGATTTTTTATAGATAAATGTTAGTGATTAATTATTTTGGAAGGGGAAAATGTTAGTTTCCATCATTTGGTGTCCTCTCCAACTACCTATTTTGGGACCTTAGGTTTAAGTTGTGGGACAATATATGTTTATCTTTTCTATTATTATATAGTAAAATTCATAAAAATGTTTATTTTGTATTTTTTTTTTCTTATTTTCAAGATATTTTTTACTTTTGTGTGCGCACCCACATGGAAAACAATATATTAAAAATATGTATTATATAAATCTTTACAAACAAAAAATCAAAAATAACATCATATCTTTTTAATTTATTGTTATTGTGAATTATAAATAGTATTTAAACCAAATAATTTTCCAATTAATTTTTCAAACAAAAATAAGTAATACTAAGAAATAAAATTTGAAAAATATATACAACTTGGCCCAAAAAATCTACAATCAATTGCATACGGCCGGCGGGTTTGGTCAACCAAATTTGCATCCATGTTTTTTTCTAGCTTTTTAGCCTGGCTTGAAAAAGTCCAAGTTCGATATGGGTCAGGTAGTTTATTTTCCACTTACAGATACTTCATATTCCTATCAGTCTTAATAAAATACCTTATAAAATTCTTTAATTTTGAAAAAAAAAGGAAATCAAATTTTATTTGTGTAATGCAAAAAGATAATTACCTTTTTTTTTTTTGACAAGAAGATAATTACCTTTTAAAATTACCTTACCTCCACAAAACTTCTTTAAACTTATAGGGGTGTTCACAACCTAAGCAAACGATAGAAAATCGTAAACTGAACCACCCAAACCGAAAACCACAAAAAATTGATATTTATCGAATCTATTCTGTTTATTATTTTGTCAACCGCGTGGTTCCGTTTGGCACAAGTTTTTTATTCTACCAACTGAACCAAACCAAACCGAACCGCAAGTATGTTAATTTTATACTATATTTCATCAGTTATAAATAAACCTGATATAGAATAATTTTTTAAAATTTATTTTATTCTAATTTACTATTTAATTTATCATTTTTAGTGAATATATGTTATGTTTTAGTTTAAAGTATAAACTCACGGGCCTTATCAACCTGTCGGTGGTAATCATGTTATGTTTTTTAAAATAGAGTTTAATTTGGTAAAAAAAAATTATGTTACTCTCACAAAAAATCGAACAAATCCAAAGCACATTAGTTTGGTTCGGATGTTTGGTTCAGATTTTCTTAAGAAGCCAACCGAACCAAACCATATGTATTTTTACCTTACAGTTCAGATAATTTTTAGGCTCAAAACCGAATCAAATCACGCCGCGGACACCCTTATTTATTCCTTTTCCAAACACAAATGAAAATATAAGAGCATCCACAATGGAGATCTCCACATTTGGGTACTTAAGTGGGTCCCACGTTTACACATCACCTTTTTATAATTTTTTAATTTTACTATTAATAAGTATCCAACTCCTCCGATCCAGAACCTATAACAAATTTCTTAAATTGGTCCCGCTAATAACTATATATCATTTTTTAATAATAAAAAAGTAATGCATGGACTCGCGTTAGAAGAAAGAGAAAATTCTTGTATAAGAACACATTCTCAACAAATACCCACTTTATTTTCTCCACAATGATAGTACCTAATAAGTACCACTTAAGTACTCTACTATAAGTACCATCATCGGAGATGTTCTAATTAACCCAAAACAATTGTTATTTTTATCCACATACCTGAAAATCAAATGCTCCTAGCCAAGGCACGTAATCTGCCAGATTAAATGCTCCAACCAACGCCAATATTTCTTGAACTAACGCTTTCAAATCAAATTGGTGATACTTACTGCGACCCAATACCACCCTATACACTATATCCTCTATAAGATTCTGCACAACTTTACTAACATTCACAACCTCACCTACCGCCGCAGCTTTCTCCAGTGACTTCACCAACCGACTTAACTCCTCCTTCCTAATCGGAGCAAATTGTTCAACTCTTGAGATGCTGAGAAGTTTCAAGGTACACAGTTTCTTCACGCTGCGCCAATATGGACCATACTCAGAAAAAGCCAAGCCCTTGGAACCATAGGTCACGAGGTCAGATGCTTGAAGTTTTGGGCGGCTTGCGAAAACGATGTCATGTGTTTTGAGGAATAACTCAGCAGCCTCGGAAGATGAAACAATAATAGCTGGAATTTGACCCAGTTTGAAGGACATTATTGGACCATGTTTTTTGGATAGAGAATGAAGTGTTCGATGTGGAAGGGTACCTAGCATGTGGAGGTTTCCGATGATTGGCAACGCTGTTGGACCTGGTGGCTTGGTTCTTTGTTTTTGATGGAAAAAGACACTATACACGATGTATGTGAACGTGAAAAGAAAGACAGCGTATACAGCTGCAAAAGACATGTTTAGCAGCGACTGGTTGGAGTGTTTGAACAAAGATCTATGGGAGGAGAGGAGACCAAATAAATATAGACCAACCAAATATAGAGGCAATTATTGGAATGAAGTGAAAGGAGATAAAATTCCAAATTTTGGTTTTTATATTTATTTCTTTTTCGAAAGGTTTATATATTTGTGGTCAATTCACTTTTTATCATTTTTTCTCTCTATCTTTTTTTCCATCTTATGTCACTACTCATTTATTTTATTAAAAAATATATCTATTCATTCAAATTGAGTGACCGATTGTAACTTATATCTATTTATTAAAAAGTATATCTTATGAAAATTTCTGGATCCGTCACTGATTGTAACTTTAATTTTAAATGAAATACCATAAATTTTCTTTGGTAAAAAAAAGTAGGTCTATATAGTAACACTTATTTCGATAAAAGACTGGAAATTAACAAACAATATGGACGAGTGATTCTAAGCCTAAAGCTAACTTAAAATCACTGCCTTCCAGTAAGTAAAAAAGAAGAGAAAAATAGAAAGAATTGAGAGACCACTAAAATTTACCCCTATGTAATTACTCATTTGTCATATTTTTTTATCTCTTTCTTTTCACACCTCTCTCGTTATATATCTCCCACGGGATAAAAATCAATTTTCATATAGAATTTGGAGTAGAATTTAAAAATAACAGTTCTTGAATTTATGTAAAATAAAATGAAAACCAAAAAATTTGCCAAATTAAAAACCATCCACATCACCAATTAATAGCCTTTGCCAAGCGCAACAAAAACTCGTGCCTAAATTAATAGCCTTTGCCGACACTCAATTATTACTCGATAAAATGTCATACCATGGAGAGTGTGTTGGGAGTTTGCAGGGAAGTAGAGGGTATGAGATTAATAGTATTACAACTTCTTTAGTAATGGAAAGATAAACTATCTCTCAGGGGTGTAGGAGAATAATTTTTCTCTCAATCACTAAAGAATTTACACTATTAGTCTCATGCTTTCCCCTCCCCTCCAAACTCCCAAACACACATTGAGTAAAACATAAATAGTGAATTCTCTCCATTGAAAATTTTGATGGGGAATCAACACATAAACGTAATAACAGAGAAATATGCAGCGGAAATAAATTTTCCAAACTTGCAAGAATCTATGAGGAGCAACACCGAATACGTGACGGCAAATATAACGAGAATAAAAACGCACAATGAACACCGATATTTTTAACGTGGAAAACCCCTCAAAGAAAGGGTAAAAACCACGGGTCGTCCAGACCAAAGAAATAGCTCCACTATGATCAAATATGGTTACAAGAGAGTCTCAAACAATAAGCACAAACCGTGTCAACAAGCAACCAAAAACAATAAAGCACAAACGCTTACAAATTTGAGAAGATGAAGATGAAAATACCCAAACTGCAGCTTCAGTGCGAAGCCAATATCTCTCTCCTCAGAACTCGTTTCGAAGATCCGACGGTGAAAGTGTATAACTATATCTCACGAACCTGCTGTCCAAAAACGAAGACGATCCAACGGTTAACGAAACCGGAATCGCAATTTTACGGTGACAAGTTTGAGAAAAACGGGAATTGTTTTCTCTCTTCTTTTCTCTCTCTTTGGTGGCTGCTCTAATCCAAAATTCTCTCTCTCTCAACCCTAAATTAATCCTCTCCACTTATAATAAGTGAGAAACATAATGGGCTAAATTATTTGGGACTTTATCCACATAGGAAGGGAGCCCAATACCCAACATATCTCCCCCTCACAACTATGTGGAGGTGATCGCCAAACCGGCGATATCACAACAGATTTGGAACTTTCCTCTCGGCAAAGCCTTAGTCATCATATCTGAACCATTATCATCAGTATGAACTTTAGCTAACTCCAACAACTTAGCATCCAAAACATCGCGTATCCAATGATACCTCACATCAATGTGTTTGGACCTATTATGAAAAGTCGGATTCTTACCAAGATGAATAGCACTTTGACTATCGACAAATAAGAAATATTTGTCCTGAACATAACCAAGCTCCTGCAAGAATTTCTTCAACCATATCAACTCTTTGCATGCTTCGGTAATGGCTATGAACTCTGCCTTAGTAGTAGACAATGCTACACACTTTTGCAACCTAGACTGCCAAGCCACAGCTCCCCTTGCAAACTTAATCATATACCCCGAAGTGGACTTCCTGGAATCAATATCTCCAGCCATGTCTGAGTTGGAGTACCCCACTAATGTGGGTTTGTCACCTCCAAAACAAAGCCTCATACAAGTAGTACCACGAAGATACCTCAAAATCCATTTCACAGCATTCCAATGCTCTCTACCTGGATTTGACAAAAATCTACTGACTGTACCAACAGCATGCGCAATATCTGGTCTTGTACACACCATTGCATACATCAAACTACCCACAGCAGACGCATAAGGAACTCGTTCCATATTAATTTTATCATCTTCATTGGAAGGACTTTGTTTAGAACTCAATTTAAATTGAGTAGCAAGAGGAGTGCTTACCGCCTTAGAGTTTTTCATCTGAAATCTCTACAACACTCTTTCAATATAGTGCTCTTGTGATAGCCAAAGTTTCTTCTCCTTTCTGTCACGCATGATTCTTATACCAAGAATCTGTTTAGCTGCTCCCATGTCTTTCATGGCAAAAGATTCACCCAACTGCTTCTTTAACCTGTCAATCTCGGAAATATTTTTCCCTACAATAAGCATGTCATCAACATATAACAACAGGATAATGAATTCATCATTAGAAAAATTTCTAACAAATACACAATGATCAGAAGTAGTCTTTTTATATCCTTGGTCACACATAACTGACTCAAACTTCTTGTACCACTGCCTTGGAGCCTGCTTCAAACCATATAGACTCTTTCTTAGTCTACACACATAGTCTTCCTTACCTTCAACAAGAAAACCATCAGGTTGTTTCATGTAAATTTCTTCCTCCAAATCACCATGAAGGAAAGCTATTTTTACATCCATTTACTCTACCTCTAAATCCAGAGTAGCCGCTAAACTCAACGCGGTTCTAATAGATGACATCTTTACCACAGGTGAGAAAATTTCATTAAAATCAACACCCTTTCTTTGACGGAAACCCTTCACTACTAATCTGGCTTTATACCTTGGAGAGTTAGAGTTACTCTCATGTTTCACTCTATAAATCCACCTATTTTCCAAAGCCCTTTTACCTTTTGGCAACTTCACCAAATCATAAGTGTAATTATCATGCAATGATTTCATCTCATCATGCATTGCATCCAGCCACTTGTGACTTTCTTCACTCTCCATGGCCTCTTGAAAATACTCAGGTTCCCCTTCATCAGTTAGTGTCACATACTCATCAGAATTATACTTTGTAGATGGTTGTCTTTCCCTGCTAGACCTTCTAAGTTGAACTTGAGATGATTCAGAAGCATCGCCAAAATTCTCATCTTCTGACATCTCATGTTCCTCATCATCATTATTAGCTGGAATATTTAACTCATCTTCAAGTTGTTGATCATCGACATAATCATGATGCTCACCATTTTGAACATTACCATCAACACTATCCAAACTTTGAATAGGCAACCGAACTGGATCAACATTTGACAAGTTGACATCTTTCTTGGGTGTAGTCTTCTCCACCTTATCAATGTCTTCAATAGTTTGGTCTTCCATGAAAACAACATCACGACTTCTGAGAAGCTTTTTCCCTATAGGATCATACAACCTATAACCAAATTCATCTTGACCATAACCAATGAAAATACATTGTTTTGACTTTGCATCCAACTTGGATCTTTCATCTTTTGGAACATGCACAAAAGCCTTACAACCAAAGACTCTCAAATGATCATAATTGACATTCTTCCCAAACCATATTTTATCTGGAACCTCGCTATTCAAAGCAACAGTAGGACTGAGATTAATAACATGCACAGCCGTGTATAGCGCCTCACCCCAGAAGTGTTTGGGCAACTTAGCTTCAGAAAGCATACACCTCACTCTCTCAACTAGTGTTCGATTCATCCTCTCTGCTAAACCATTTAACTGAGGAGTTTTAGGAGGAGTCTTTTCATGTGCAATACCCTGCTGCTTACAGTAATCATCAAAGGGTCCACAATCCTCACCACCATTGTCGGTATGAACACGTTTCAACTTTTTACCTGTCTGCCTCTCAAGCAAAGTATGGAATTGTTTGAAATTCTCCAACACTTGGTCTTTTGTCTTCAAAGCATAAACCCATAATTTCCTGGAACAATCATCAATAAAGGTAACAAAATAAAGTGCACCACTAAAAGATTTTACCTTAAGAGGGCCACAAACGTCAGAATGCACAAGTTCAAGTAGCTCTGACTTCCTAGAGGGAGGATGCTTTTTGAACGATACTCTAGTTTGCTTACCAGCCATGCAATGAGAACATTTCTCCAAATCTGCATTCTTCAAACCTAGAAGCACATCATTTTTTGCTAAAACGTTTAAACCCTTTTCACTGATATGATCAGGCCAACGGTGCCACAAAGATGCTTCCATATGCACAGCATTTACACTGTCTATAGAAACCATAGCTTTTGTCCAGTACAGTTTAGAAATTTTCTTCCCTCTAGCTAAAACCAAGTTACCTTTGCTGAGTTTCCACTTTCCACCACCAAAATGATTATCATAACCACAATCATCAAGCATAGACACAGAAATCAAATTAAAGCGAACATCGGGAGCTTGTTTGACTCCTTTAAGCAACAACTTCATTCCCGTGTTGGTTTGCAAACAAACATCACCAACACCAATTACCTTAGATACACCATCATTACCCATCCTCAATACTCCAAAGTCGCCTGGAGTATAAGATGTGAAGAACTCCTTCTTAGGTGTAACACACAATGTAGCACTAGTATCAACTATCCACATGCTCTCATCTAACACAAGATTAACTGTCTCATGATCACGGAGAATAATAAGGTCATCACCAATAGTAGCAGTAACACGATCATCATGATCATCATCATGATCCCTTGATTTATGCTTATCTTTCTTGTCTTTATTCTCCCTCTTCCTCTGAAAACAATTCTTTAGTATGTGCCCTTTTCTGTGACAATAGTTGCATTCCACATTTTCATAACGAGACTTGGACTTGCTTCTGCTCTTCTCTCTACCACCCTTCGATTCCTTTCTCTAAGTACTTCTCCCCCTATTTTCTGTGACAAATACCTCAGATTGAGATGAAGAACCCTGTGCCTTCCTTCTCATCTCCTCATTAAGGACACCACCCTTAGCCGTTTCCAAAGAAACAATACCATTAGGAGCAGAACTCGTTATAGAAACCTGAAATGTCTCCCAAGAATCTGGTAAAGATAATAATAGAAATAGTCCTAAAAGCTCATCATCAAACTTGATACTCATTCCTGACATTTGATCAAGAAGCCCTTGAAAATCACTCAAGTGATCTGAAATAGAAGTCCCCTCCTTATACTTCAAACTTATGAAGCTATTCAACAAGAACAATTTATTATTCCCTGATTTAGAGGCATACAAGGACTCTATCTTCTCCCACAAGGTTTTTGCATTAGTCTCATTAGCAATATGATTATAAACATTATCTTCTACATATTGGCGAATGAAACCACATACCTGTTGATGTTCAAAATCCCATTCTTCGATTGATATAGAATCCGGCTTTATCTTACCAAAAATAGGAAGATGCATTTTCTTCACAAACAATAAATCTTTCATATTGCCCTTCCACAAATGATAATTAGTATCATTCAAAGAAACCATCTTTATATTCATATTTGCCTCCATCATTCAAACAAGTAAACTAACTCCTAACCAAGAGCTCTGATACCACTCTGATGGGGAATCAACACATAAACGTAATAACAGAGAAATATGCAGCGGAAATAAATTCCCCAAACTTGCAAGAATCTATGAGGAGCAACACCGAATACGTGGCGGCAAATATAACGAGAATAAAAACGCACAATGAACACCGATATTTTTAACGTGGAAAACCCCTCAAAAAAAGGGTAAAAACCACGGGTCGTCTAGACCAAAGAAATAGCTCCACTATGATCAAATATGGTTACAAGAGAGTCTCAAACAATAAGCACAAACCGTGCCAGCAAGCAACCAAAAACAATAAAGCACAAACGCTTACAAATTTGAGAAGATGAAGATGAAAATACCCAAACTGCAGCTTCAATGCGAGGCCAATATCTCTCTCCTCAGAACTCGTTTCGAAGATCCGAACGGTGAAAGTGTATAACTATATCTCACGAACTTGCTGTCCAAAAACGAAGACGATCCAACGGTTAATGAAACCGGAATCGCAATTTTACGGTGACAAGTTTGAGAAAAACGGGAATTGTTTTCTCTCTCTTTGGTGGCTGCTCTAATCCGAAATTCTCTCTCTCTCAACCCTAAATTAATCCTCTCCACTTATAATAAGTGAGAAACATAATGGGCTAAATTATTTGGGACTTTATCCACATAGGAAGTGAGCCCAATACCCAACATATTTCACTTGTTAAATCTCAATCATTCAATACCCATTCTCCCTTTTTTATGTGTTAAAGCTTCTTTCTCTTACTTTGTAATCAACTGTTGAGTCAAGATCAAATTCTAACATTAAATCAGGGTCGTCCATGGGCCTGTGCGGGCTGTGCTACCGCACAGAGCTCCAGCCCAATGTAATTTTTTTAGGGTCACCAATAAAAATTATGTAAATCTATATATAATATTGTTATTCGATACAACTATGGGGAATAACACACTTAGCGTAGTGGTAGTTTTGTGGCCACTAACTAAACAGTGCACTCAATAGTCCCTGGTTCAATCCCTCGGCGAGACATTTTTTTGTTTTTAATCAATGTTATAAAAACTGTATTAAATTTTCGGCAAAATGTCAACATCATGAAACGTAGGCTAGGCCATAGGGCACAGTCAATCGACCCGGTCGCACCCCTAACTGGGAACCATTGTTTGTATGTATGATAAACTAGTTTGTAGACTAATGTTTGTATATTTTAAAAAATGAAGACTAATGTTTCTATAAATAAATAAATAAATAGGAGAAGGTGGAGATGGAATAGTTACTTTTTTATGGTTTAGACGTCTTTGATCTTGTTCCGGTGTCCAAGGAAAAGGTTTCCTAAATAATTCCGAACTCTGGTTACAATTTGTTTTATCTCCAAAAATCGAACTCGGGTATTATCCGAGAGTCTGCCATATGGAGTAGTTACTTTTATTAACCCGTTTGGACGGTTTGGTTAGGAAAACTCAGAGTCAAAGCTATCTTATTTTCAGCGAGCGAATCACATCGCATGTCATGGTATCACTATCAAGTTCTTTCTTTCCATCATCGCCCCCCCTGCTATTCCTTTTCATTATCTCCGCCACCTTCTTGTGGTTGTTGTTGCGTCAAAAAAAAGTGAAAGATGACCGGAGAAACCCACCACCAGGTCCACAAGGTTTACCGATCATCGGAAACCTCCACAAGTTGGGGAAACTCCCACACCGTTCCCTCGAAGCCTTATCCAAAACACACGGCCCCATCATGTCTCTACGTTTAGGACAAATCTCAACAATCATAGTCTCTTCTTCTGAAGCCGCTGAACAATTCTTCAAAACTCGTGACGTCGTTTTCGCTAGCCGTCCAAAACTTGAAGCCACACACCACCTCAGCTTTGGTTCTAAAGGATTGGTTTTCTCAGAATACGGTGCGTATTGGCGTAACATGAGGAAAGTCTGTACTTTGCAACTTCTTAGTGCCTCTAAAGTTGAGTCCTTCGCGCCTTTGAGAAAGAGGGAATTGGAATTGTTGATAAAGTCGCTTCGTGAAACTGCTATTTTGGGTGAGGTTGTTGACCTTAGTGAATTGGTGATTAACCTTATGGAGGATATTGTGTATAAGATGGTTTTGGGGTGTAGTAAGGTTGAGGAGTTTGATTTGAAGGGGTTGATTAAAGAAGGAATGAACCTTAGTGGAGCTTTTAATCTCGCTGATTATGTGCCTTGCCTTCGACTTTTTGATCTCCAGGTATGCAACACAATTTTACACAACACAACTTAGGCCAATTAATTTGTAGTAATAATTTAACTTGAAGAAAAGTTGTTACAAATTTACATATGTTGGTATAGTAACTACTACTATATTATATAAATACTTAGAAAATTTTTAGATAGGTGAGTTAAGTTCTAACTCATGAGGAATTTTGGTATGAAATTGAAGCTCATATTTGTTCTAATTTTTTTATAAAAAAATTAGTTCTTTCTTTACAAGTGTTTCTTGAGAAAAATTCTTAGTTCTCTTTACGTCATTAATTACAATCTTCTATTTCCTCGTGGTGTAGTTGTTTTGGTCAGCTATAGCTA
Source organism: Astragalus glycyphyllos (assembly GCA_963573325.1). Lineage (NCBI taxonomy): Eukaryota > Viridiplantae > Streptophyta > Magnoliopsida > Fabales > Fabaceae > Astragalus > Astragalus glycyphyllos. The sequence continues at coordinate 83,117,001 of OY754310.1, forward strand.
TCTTTAGTGTAACTATGATCTAGTTGGACTCAAGGACCGATCCCTCTGGGTTTTTCATAAGCAACAGCCGATCAACAAAGGGACTAAATACATCAATTTTTATTGACCATTTTTTTCTTATAAAAGAATTAGATGGCGTATATAATGGGAGGCATTTGCCCCCACCTGAAAAATTATTTTTGTTATATATATATATATATATATATATATATATATATATATATATATATAACGAATTTATTTTGCCTCCATAAAAAATAAGGGGTCTCTATAAGACAATTTGTTAAATTAAATATAGAAATTCCCTAGAAATAAATAAAAAAGTGAATAAGTTGGTTTCAATTATACCTTCTTAGCTATGTAATTTGTAGAAATTCGGGTTTAGGATTCTTCTGTAATGAAATTATCAATTTTGTAAAAATTTACATTATTTTTTCGAAAAACTACTATAGACTATTTTTTTGTCCCAACTAGTAAAGATTTTTTTTTGACTCAAATAAACACATATCATTTCACTTTCAATAATATTTGTAATACAAGATGGACTATAATAATGAATTTGAGAGCTAGCATAATTTTTTGATGCCGTTGCAAAGAATCTAATAAAAATTCTTGAATCCGTCAATCGGTGATTATTTTAGTGTGATTAGTTATGCAAGTGAGGCTTGAAACAAATTTTTAACTCCAAGTGAGAGAACTTTATGTGTTTGACTTTTTTAGGCGGCGTGTATCACTTTTTCTAAATAAATCTAATAAAATCTAATCTAGTAAATACTTTTTATTACTAGTGGCCTAAGCAAGGACTTTAGTTTGTCCGACTCTTAGGCAGCCCTGCACGTAATAAGTGTAGTAAATATGCGAAACAAAACGAACAACACCAAAACCTGCGAAAGGAACAAACGTCAGATAAAGCAATCGGAGACACTTGGTGACTGTTCTGAAGAACTTATCCGCCTCTACAGCGCAAGTTCCCCGAGATACAACCGGTCTCGTCTCAATCGCAGTAGCGAAAGAGGATTCCGAACTGGCAAGAATGAGATTGATATGTGACAGGAGATGAACCCAGGAGTGTTTATTTGGAAGAGAGAAAGTGATATTTTTTTGGATGTAGTCAACAGCTACTCGACTGTATTTATATAGGCTTCACATCCAAGTGATGAAGCCAACGCTCCACCAGTATTTGAAGCCAAAGAAAAACCGAAATGAATAAATTAAATATCAGTTATAAAATCAATTGTCATAAACCGTAGGTTATAAAATCAAACGGGTTAATGAAAATAGCTGTTGGGAAATAAAATGTAATCAAAAGTCAGTTACGAAATCAAGTAAGAAATTACAACTGTGAGGAGTTACAGCTAGCAACCTTTTAACCCATACTGTGAAGAGTTTCACAGCAAATTACAACTGTTTTAACATGTAACTTTTTAACCCATACTGTGAAGAGTTTCACAGCTTTTCACAACTGTTTTAACACATACTATTAAAACACTTTTGGCTATATTCGGATAGGCTTGTTGAAGACAACAAACGTGAGAGTAAAGCCACTTTTGAAATATCTCTTGTTTTTCATAAAAACACAACAATCCCCCACATATTTCAAAAGTTGGAAAATAAATAAATAAAAGAAGTTTCCTGGGTTAACATCGTAGATGTAATGCATCAGAGCTGTATAGCAAGCTATGGAACCAGTCCTAGACAGATAAAACATAACATACAGTGAATTGGTTTAGCAAGCTATGGAACCCAAGACACATATTATATGTTAGAGGTTTTGCTATCACATTACACTCCCCACAATTCTTGCTGTTTCCGTGGTGGTGCGCTACTAGGCCCTGCGCGAGCTCGGTGTTCATGAGTGCTCTAGAGATCTCGCCAAGATCTCATGCAAGCGGCCCCACTTGACACTCATATAGGTGATTTCATCAATGTATGCTGCAAATCATACACCACTCATAAAGGCTATGAAAATCATTAAAAGCTTTAAGCTTAACCTTTTAACCTTGCAGTCTAGCACTATCACAATGACACCATAGGAAGGGACAATAATAAAATTAATTACTTGAATTAATTTGTCAATGCTACCAATATTAAGAAGTGACTTGTTTTTACCACATTTGAACCTTATTCATGGGATCTCCAATCACAAAGGTTGGGTTACCATCACTTCTTAATTTCAATTGGCTTAAGTCTCATTCCCCTCGATGTCTCACAGATTAATTTCCTCATTAGAGGTTTTGTCAGAGGATCGGCCAAATTCACTTCTGACTTCACATAATCGATCGATATAGCTCCTCTTTTTTGCAATTGTTTAACAACATTATGTCTTAATTGCACGTGCCTATTTTTTCCATTATAGGTCTTATTCTTTGCAACGGCTATTGCCGACTGACTGTCACAATGTATTGACATTGATGGTGTCGGTTTTATTCCCAAAGGAATTCCAGCTAGAAGGTTCTTTAACCATTCAGCTTCAGTACCAGCCAATTCCAAAGCTACAAATTTCGACTCCATGGTCGATCTAGCAATAATGGATTGATTGGCTGACCTCCAAGTTACCGCACCACCACCAAGTGTAAAAATGTAACCACTAGTGGATTTTGTCTCATCTGAATCAGATATCCAGTTAGCATCACAGTATTCTTCTAATACTGCGGGAAATCCACTGTAAGTAATACCATAATTTGTGGTACCTCTCAAATACCTCATAAGGTGAGCAATTGCCTTCCAATGATCCTGACCAGGGTTATGAGTGTATCTACTCAGACGACCGACTGCGTATGCAATGTCTGATCGAGAAAAGTTCATTAAATGCAGTAGGCTCCCAATTACTTGGGCATACTGAGGTTGGTCCACAGGATCACTTTTATTTTTCTTTAAAGTGTAAGTTAGCATCATAAGGGGTACTCAAAGGGGTAGAGTTAATGTGACCAAACTTCCTAAGAAGTTTTTCCACATAATGATCCTATGATAGTGTAATGCTATCACCTTCCCTGATGAGTCTAACTCCTAATATAACATTTGCCTCACCCATATCTTTCATATCAAAACTAGATGAAAGAAAAGATTTTGTTCTAACAACAATATCAAGACAAGTACCAAAAATTAACATGTCATCTACATACAAACAAATAATCACATGTTCGCCACACACAGTTTTAGTGTAAACACATTTATCAACATCAGTTGTAGAGAAACTATCATTAATCAAAGTTTGATCAAACTTTTCATGCCATTGTTTTGGTGCTTGTTTTAAACCATATAAGGATTTAAGGAGTTTGCATACTTTGTTCTCTTGACCAAAAACTATACATCCTTCGGGTTGAGTCATATAAATTTCTTCTTCTAAATCACCGTTCAAAAAGGCGGTTTTAACATCCATTTGATGAATAAAAAGTTTATGGATAGAAGCTAAAGCTATTAAAACTCTAATAGAAGAAATTCTAGTTACTGGAGCAAAAGTATCAAAATAATCAATGTTTTCTTTTGGAGAAAAACCTTTTGCTACTAATCTAGCTTTGTATTTATCAATAGACCCATCAGGGTTATATTTTCTTTTGAAAATCCACTTGCATCCAATTGGTTTTGCTCCAGGAGGTAAGTCAACTAAGGTCCAAGTTTTACATTTGGAAATTGAATCTATTTCAGTTTTAATAGCTTCTTTCCAAAATTTCGATACAGAAGAAGAAATTGCTTCAGAAAAAGTTTCAGGATCTTTTCCAACAAAATAAGTATAAAAATCATCTCCGAAGGATGTTTCTTTTCTTGGTCTTTTGCTTCTCCTTAATTCTTCATATGGTTCCTCACGAGGTTCATCATTAGTAGATACTAATGGTTGTCTAGATGTATCATGCTTTAAAGGAAATGCATTTTCAAAGAAATCAGCATTTTTAGTTTCCACAATAGTATTTGTATCTAGAACATCACTTTTCACAACAAGGAATCTATAAGCAGCGCTATGTTCAGCATATCCTATAAAAACACAATCAGAGGTTTTGCTACCAATTTTTCTTTTCTTAGGATCAGGCAACATAACTTTTGCTAAGCACCCCCACACTTTAAAATATTTCAAGTTAGGTTGATAACCTTTCCATAGTTCATAGGGGGTTTTCCCGGTTTTCCTATGAGGAGTTCTATTTTGTATAAAACCTGCAGTTAAGATAGCCTCGCCTCACAAGTTATTAGGCGCACTAGCACTAATTAGCATAGCATTCATCATCTCTTTTAAGATCCTATTTTTCCTTTCAGCTATACCATTAGATTCAGGTGAATAAGGGGGAGTTGTTTCATGTATAATATCTTCTTTTTCACAAAAATCATTAAACGATATATACTCTCCTCCACGATCAGATCTAACTCGTTTAATCTTTCTATCTAATTGATTTTCTACTTCGGCTTTATATGAAAGAAAAGCTTCATCCTTTTGCCTTAATAAAAAAACTTTAGTGTATCGCGAAAAATCATCTATAAAGGTCACATAATAATGTTTACCGCCCCTAGTTGGAGTTTGTTTTAAATCTCCTAGGTCTGTATGAATTAAACTGAGCAACTCAGATTTGCGTTGTACCGGGGGACATGATTTCTTTGTTAACTTGGATTCAACACACACATCGCATTTACTATGTTGTTTATCACTAATCGAGATCATGCCAAGACGTTGCAATTTAATAACATACGGTAAATTAATATGTCCTAGTCTAGCATGCCACATATTATAAGAATCAATCAAGTAAGCAGAAGTAGAAGCATTGTTATTGAAATCAAAAGTGTTGAGTACAAAAAGTCCATGATCATAATATCCCTTCCCAACAAAAGTGTTGTTCTTCGTGAGAACAATCTTATTAGATTCAAAGGTCACTTTGATACCATGCTTCAGCAGAACTCCAACAGAAATCAAGTTTGCCCTTATATTAGGCACATGAAGCACATTTGTGAGAGCCAAGGTTTTTCCCGATGTGAGCTTGAGAAGAACTTTTCCTTTCCCCACAACTGGGGCAGGATGAGAGTCACCCAGATAGATGTGTTCTTCTCCTTCCCCTACAGCAGTGTAGGAGGTAAAAACTTCTCTGTTAGCACAAATGTGCTTGGTGGCTCCAGAATCTACCACCCACTTGTTCACATCAGTTGCCATATTGACCAGAGAAACGACAGCAGCAATGACATCGTCATCCTCATTATCATCTCCACCAGCATCAGCTAAGTTGGCGTTAGCCTTAGGAGGATTTTCGTTTCTCGCCCTATGCCTACATTTAGGTGCATAGTGTCCTAGCTTTCCACAAACAAAACAAAAGCCTCTTCTCTTGAATTCAGAGCTATGAACAGCAGGGTTATGATCATTGTTCTTTTTGCGATTCTTTTGATTAGCAAATTTCTTGGAATTATACCTTTTGTTTGAAGAGTCCGTTTTTCCTTTTTCGTACCTTGAAGAGTTGTTCACCACCATGTTAGCACGTGCAACCATTGATTTTCCCTGGTCTTTGTTGCTTTCTTTCCGGTTGGTATCTTCAATGATGATATGAGTCAGCAGCTCGTTTAGTGGCAATTGCTTGTGTTTGTGCTTCAGTTGTTGCTTGTAGTCCTTCCATGATTCAGGCAGCTTCTCAATCAGAATCCCAGCAATGAATTCATCTGGGAGAACAATGTTTTCAGCCTTCATTTCCTCTAGCAATTTGTGATACTGGTTAATCTGATTTTTGATTTCCTCAGATTCATTCATCACCCAATTGTAGTAGTTGCTGATGACGAATTTTTGCTTGCTAGCATCTTCAGCAGTGTATTTGAGAATCATTGATTCCCAAATCTGATTAGCTTCCTTGTAGGTGCAGTAGATGTCAAACAATTCATTGGAGAGAGTGCTTAGAATTGTATGACGGCACACCTTATTGGCATGGGTCCAAACCTCAATCTGTTTGGGAGTTGCAGAGTCCAGTGACTTGGTCTCAGTGAGTGCAGCAGCAACTCCGTGCATGTCAAGAAGAGAACCAACACGCTCCTGCCATCTGCGAAAATTTTGGCCTGCGAAGACCTCATTTTTGGAGATGTCAGGGAAAGGTTTCGCATAAGTTACAGGGATAGCAGCAGGAACGATAACAGTGTTATTGTTGCTGATGGTAGCACTGGTATCATTGTTGTTGTTGTTGGTTGCGTCAGCCATAGAGATAAGTTCTTCAGATTGTAGTAAATATGCGCAACAAAACGAACAACACCAAAACCTGCGAAAGGAACAAACGTCAGATAAAGCAACCGGAGGCGCCTGGTGACTGTCCTGAAGAACTTATCTGCCTCTACAGCGCAAGTTCCCCGAGATACAAACGGTCTCGTCTCAATCGCAGTAGCGAAAGAGGATTCCGAACTGGCAAGAATGAGATTGATATGTGACAGGAGATGAACCCAGGAGTGTTTATTTGGAAGAGAGAAAGTGATATTTTTTTGGATGTAGTCAACAGCTACTCGACTGTATTTATATAGGCTTCACATCCAAGTGATGAAGCCAACGCTCCACTAGCATTTGAAGCCAAAGAAAAACCGAAATGAATAAATTAAATATCAGTTATAAAATCAATTGTCATAAACCGTAGGTTATAAAATCAAACGGGTTAATGAAAATAGCTGTTGGGAAATAAAATGTAATCAAAAGTCAGTTACGAAATCAAGTAAGAAATTACAACTGTGAGGAGTTACAGCTAGCAACCTTTTAACCCATACTGTGAAGAGTTTCACAGCAAATTACAACTGTTTTAACATGTAACTTTTTAACCCATACTGTGAAGAGTTTCACAGCTTTTCACAACTGTTTTAACACATACTATTAAAACACTTTTGGCTATATTCGGATAGGCTTGTTGAAGACAACAAACGTGAGAGTAAAGCCACTTTTGAAATATCTCTTGTTTTTCATAAAAACACAACAATAAGATATTTAATTAACATTTTTTTGCTAGGGATTAAGGCGAAGATTCAAGAAAACTAGTAAATCATTGGACCAAGTATTAGAGAAGATAATCAAGGAGCATGAACAAAGTCCACATGTACAAAATGGCAAGCAACACAAGGATTTCATAGACATTCTACTCTCACTCATGCACCAACCAATTGATTATTCCTTTAATGAACAAAACCATGTCATTGATCGAACTAACATAAAAGCTATAGTCTTAGACATGATTGCTGGGGCATTTGAAACTTCCGCAACTGTTGTTGAATGGACTTTATCTGAGCTCATAAGACATCCAAGGGTAATGAAAATACTCCAAGATGAATTAGATAATGTAATTGGGGTGAACAAATTAGGGGAAGAAAAGGATTTAGGAAAATTGAATTACTTGGATATTGTTATCAAGGAAACCTTGAGATTATATCCTGCGGGCCCACTTGTCCCTAGAGAGTCAACGGAGGATGCTATGGTTAATGGTTATTTCATAAAGAAAAAGTCAAGAGTTATAATAAATCTGTGGGCAATAGGAAGAGATTCTAATGTGTGGTCTAATAATGCTGATGAATTTTATCCAGAGAGATTTCTTGATAAAGATTTAGACTATGGAGGATATGATTTCCAATTTATACCATTTGGATTTGGTCGAAGAGGATGTCCTGGTATACACTTGGGTTTAATTACGGTTAAACTTATTGTGGCTCAATTGGTACATTGCTTTTGTTGGGAACTTCCTCCTAATATGACTCCAAATGAAATGGACATGACTGAAAAATTTGGCCTCTCACTACCAAAAGCCGAGCACTTGCTTGCGAAGCCGACGTATCGTCTTCTTGGTGGCGAATCAAGTTGATTCTAAATGATCTAAGGTTAGAGGATCCATTTTCGCTCGTTTCAACTTACAATGGTGGATGTAAAAAGTGTCATACATTATTCCCAACAAATAAATCATAAGGTCTTGAAGGTGTATAAACCAAAGGGAGTGACAAAGATAAGTGTGATTGTAAAAATGGATGGGTGTCATATGTAACTAAACATTTTTTTTATTTGACTCGAAAGGGAGGTTTGGTTTTCTGTTACTTTAAATTTGCAATAATGCTGCATCAGAAAAATTTCGACAGGAAAAATAACTCTTAAAATGCTTTACTTTGTATACTCTTATCAGTAACATACTCGTGCATGCGTACGAGTAGCAGTGTGTTCTTTTGTCAAAATGATCTCTAGCTCTTCATTACATATTGAGAAGAGAAGGAAACATTATTACATGATGTTTAGAATACACAATTTTGCATGGCATTACTCATTAGACTATAAGTAAGATAGATTTGTGTACTTCCCAACAGTATTTTTAGTGTTGTTCTCCAATCGCACAATGTCACGTGCATTATTTAACTTAGTTTATCAGTTTCTATTCAGTTGATTTCTACGAAAATTCTACATGTCATACCGTGATTCAAAAACAATGTCAACCTTTGAATTTGAAGCGGTTAACCAACTTGGTCCAAAACCCACCAGAAGTAAGAGGAGGCTGTTGCTGAAGAGGGTCAACAAAGTTAGCTTTCTCACCTAATTCTTCAAATGAATCCACAAGGTTCTGAAGCCTTGCAACAAACTCGATCAGAAGCGACGTAAATGTCGTTAACGACAACGAACTAGCACTTTCGTAAGTCTTTGATTCCTCCTCTTTAGTACTAGCATTTGCTTTGTAGTTATAAACACGAGCAGGCCAAGATGTCTGTCTTCTAAACATGTTATCAACAGTCACAGAAGGGTTATTATTATGTTCTGTAGTATTATTACTATTTCCCTCCCAACTTTGTGGAACTTCAATTGATCTAAGATCAAGCACAGCTTCACTAAGAGATTTGTAATCTAGAAATTTTCTTTCTTCATCCATGTTAAAGAGGCCTTTAGAATTGTGATCACGTTCTTCTTCTTCCTCTTTGTCTCTTGGTCGGTTTCCAATCTCCCAGAGTTCTGAATTTACAAAGAGGTAGGATTTTTTATCAATCTTTTGTTGTAATTCTTCTGCTGCTTCGTGTACTTCGTATAATAAGTCTCCTTGTCCTAATTTCTCCATCTTTTTAACTTTGTTTCCAAGTTCGCGTAACACTTTTGCTCCTTCTGATCCTACCCTCTTCAGCTCATTGAGGAAAACCTGTCTCTTCTCAGCTGGGGCCTATATATCAAATAATCAAGAAGAAAGTTATGTTTTGAAAACAAAATAAGAGTAGGGATTTAAGACAAATAAAATCATAAATCACAGTCATAAACAATACTATAAAGTTTACTACTCTCTCCGTCCCAAAATATATGTAGATGTATTTGAACTAAATTGAGTCCATGCATGCATGGAAGTAGGATTTTTTATGTATTTGAACCATTGCAAATTCAACAGAAAAATATTCAGATAGTTGAAAGTACCTGTATTTCAGAAAGTATGCATCCATGCATGGCCATGACCATAAATGCGCAATGTCTAAGAGCCCCACTTACTTTGACATAATTCTTCCAAGGATATCTAAGCATTTTGTAATGACCATGAGGTGGTTCCCACACAGCAAATCCCAACTTCAATATTCACTAATACGTGACAATGAGTAGTCATAAACATGATAAATACATATTCATAAAACAAACAGAAAACTGTATAGTAAACAAGTACCAATGAATCCTCTGTACTAGTAGATTCCACAGCCGATCTGTACCCATTGTAAACAGGATCATCAGCTGCTTGATAAGTTAGAATTTTTGAAGGCACCTTCTTGTATTCAACACAATTCAGATAGTGATTTACAACTCCTGAAATAAAAAAGATCAACATATATCGTTATTAAGTACTAACCAATGTTTTTAAATCAGACAGGAGATCCAACTGGCGAGACTTCCGGATCATAGTTCAATTGATTCATTCGTTTTAATCATAATTGAACTGGATGACTAGTAAGTAAATATATGAATAAATAACAAAAAAAATGGCGGCTTCTAGGGTGAGGGATCAATTAAGCCCTTCAATGGTGAATCACTGAAATTGATCTTAAGATATTGTGTAAAATGCTATGACTAGCTAAGATTGAATCGACCAGTATGAAATGTCAATCATTAATGAGGTTTTATACTATATCCTACGATCAATATTAGTTGTTCACAAATGAGGGACTTAGTTGATCTCTCATGCTAGAAGCACCCAAAAAAAATATTAAATTTTAGGAAAAAATAAATAAAAATGAATTTTGAACAGTTCAACTCGATCTAATTATCGATTCAAAGCGGTTCAACTACAGTTCAATCTGGTCCAACCCAATTCTGGACAGTTCAACAGACTTCGGTCCACTTGAGGTGAAACCAACCACCCGACTAGACGTTTTCCAATTGAACTGCCCAATCCAGTCCAGTTCTCACAAAATTGATACTAACTGTAAATTAAATGTGAGCATATAATGTTATAATGAACCTTCTAAAGAAGTTGCAACACCCATGAAATTTTTGATGACAAGATTATGAAGATCTTCGCCAGCCCAAATTGGATATATGCAGACATTGACTCCCATAGAAACAGCAGCACCAAGTGCAATGAGAAAAAATCTACTTATAGCTGTATCAACAAATTCACCAGTGTGATACCCAGACACCGTAATGTAACAATAAGTGATCAAGAAGACACGGAACCCATATTCATAAGGCTTCAAAGTTGGGTAAAGTTTTGCATAGGTGGCACAAAATCCTACAATGAAAGTGCTAATAATAATTACAAGTTCTTCCCATTCTCCAGCTAGTTCTGATAACTCTGCAAATCCTAGAGCAAGTCCTCCTGCTGATAAGGTCCCCAATCCTCTGTTAAACCCCCTGCTTAGAGTTGCCCCTGCACAAGTGCACCATTGTCTTTTCATTCATAGATGATTTTAATTTATTAGATTTATTAAACATTAGTTAATGAAGAAAATGACTTGAAAAAGTAATAAAGGCTATTTAATTACTTCAAGTTAAATATTCAATTATGCCGTACTTATTTCAATAGTCAATTGTACTCATTTCAAATCAACAAATAGGGGACCTCCTTGTTAAAAAAAAATCTAGTAGGGGACCAACATCCTTCCCAATTTTTATTTTTAATTTCAGTCGAATGTAATCCTGTTCGAGACACTACTAATCATAAATGTGTGCACCTCTCCGACTCCCAGTGAGATGAAGATTTTTTTTTACTAAAAAGTTGGAAGGAAGTCTCACTAAAACTTTTTGATAAATGCAAATGTTTGAGCAGATGATCCTATTCCCGTCTTGAGAGTCTTGAGATAATAAGAGTCTAATGGTAAAGCACAAATAAAATTTCCGGTGACCACTAGAAACACAAATTTGACTCTTTCTCCTAAACATCCCACCCATTTATGAGTGTTTGTACTAAGATTAAAAGAAGGGAATCCTACATTCCATCAAACCACAAACAGGCTCAAGATGTTGACGCATGTGAGCAGGAACACTAATAATGAATGAAAAAACAAAAGAATAATATATTATATAGTTATTGTAAGTAATATATTATTATGATTCGTACCTATACTGAATTCAAAGACGACGACAACAGTGAGAATAGCCCAGACAGAGTTACGAGTAATATCCTTAAAGGGTTCTTTGAGGAAAATCAAAAGGGATATAAGAGTTAAAGCAAGACCCATTTTTGCAGCAAAGATAATTTTCCTAGGATCAGAACGACCCATATCCCATGCTTTATGAGCAACAAGCTTCACCGTCTTCCAAAACTTCACCATCTTCGATTGTTCTTCTTCGTGCATCCCAATCCCTAACTGGGAATAACAGTCACCTTTCATTGAAAGTAGTTTCTCTTTCTTCTCTGCTAAACTGTGATGAAAGGACCCCGATTTCACCAACTTTGGACCCATTAATTGCTTTCTTCGACAGTAAGCAAAAGAAAGAAAAGTGATATGATATAATATAATGTGGTATTATTATTGTTGTAGCAGAATTAACCAACACAACACTTGAAGGTGAAGAGTGAGTGTGTGGAAGAGTGGATATGGACAAAAATGATGTGAGTTCGTTGAATGATGATATATATGGGATTACAATTTGCATCCGCAAAAAAAGCTTGTATATTATCTCACTGTATTTTGTTATCTTACGGAACTAATAATACAGATACAGCAGACAGAGAGAGGGTTTTATTATAAAACAAGGTAGAACACACGTGACATCACGACGATAAAAAGGACAACTATAATCGGATCAGCATATCTTCCTTTTATATTTCACGCGTCGTTTGTGGGATGAATCCAGAGACTACTCTTGTCGTGAATCTAATTAATATCCGATAGAATTATATACTCTCTATATTTGGAATTATTTGAGAATTTGGAAATAGGTCTTACAAACTAAAAAAATTGCTATCGTAACTTAAATTAATATAGTTTATTTAAGAGCAATGCTTAGGTATTGATATGTATACCTTACTCCAGTTTGGGAATAGTTGGTAGTGCTCTTATGGACACTTCAGAGTATAAGTGAGGGGTAGTATTTACAATTACACTCTAACCCGTGGCGGATCCAGAAAATTTTATTCGTGGGGGCAAATAAATGAACTATCTATACTACTTCGTAGAATAAAAATAAAATAAGTTTTTACAAAATACTTAATCATGTATGTGACAAAAAAACACCAAGAAAGATATCCAAACTTTCACAAATTCCAATTGTTTTCACATTTTGAAAATGTTGTTTGATAATTTCATTGTCAATACTATTAAAGTTAGAGTGAGAGATGGGTGGACTATGTACAAAATAGATTTGGGTCTGTGTATTTTAGATAGTTGGATATTACTGGGGTCAAACCTAATTTTTTATTGGGGGCAAAAGAATATTAGTGGGTATATTAGAAAGTATTATTATTTTTTTGGTGGGGTCAAGTTACCCCAGCAACTTGTAGCTGCATCCGCCATTGCTCTAACCCTCAAGTCAGTGATTGGAAGTCTAGCTAGAGTGAAGTAGAATAATTAATGTTTACCTGCTGTAGTGGGTGAGCTGGTGTTTATAGGCGTCGGGTGTGCCTGAGGCGCTTCGAGCGCATAGGTGATGTGGTGCGTTTTTTATTGTTGGATCCAGATATGCGTTCCCAGCCATTGATAGACGTAGTGTACGGATCACCAACGAGAATTGTTCTTCTCGCGTGATTAGGTTGTTCCTAGGCCCAAATTAGGAATTGGGCTCGGCCCAGTCCGGAACAAGTATAGTACTATGGATGCTGGTTGTACTGCCTAGAAACAAACACCTTTTTTTTAAAAATAATAAGAATAACGAAATTACATTTGTAACAATATAACTCCAAGGTGGTTTGGTGGCGGTTTTCTTACTTTTTCTTTGAAGCACAATTTCACCGGTACCACCTATAGTATTCTATGTAAGTTTTTTCCTTTATTTAATTATGTTATTCCATTATGTTATAGCTAATCAACAATTAGTAAATGATGACAAGGTATATATTATATAAATAAATTCTTAAACTAATTAACATTCTTTTAATAAGTTTGCAAACTAATTTAAACATATAAAAATCGGTCCTTATAAAAATATTCAAAAAACAATTTTATATATTCAGGTTGCAACTAAGCCAAAATATAACTACCAATAGTTTGATAAATTATTTTATTCTGAATATATTAGAAATAATAAAAAGTGATCTGTTCTTGAAAAACTTAAAACAAAAATACAATCAAACAGAGTGTTATGGTTATAAATAAAAGGAAAAAATAATTAAAAAGTACTATTCAAATGTAGTTAAAGTATTTTGTCAAAAAAAAAATGTAGTTAAAGTATTAGAATATATTTGTAACCAAAAAAAGATTATTATGTAACCATTGTGTAAGTACTTACAGGATTGAAAAGTGTGTACATTCAAGGCTGACGAGGGTGAAGAGTGATCGTCGGTGCACAAAAGTTAGCACGGATATACCGAAGCTTCTGACAACTTCAAGTAGAGTGACACACTGACACGTGAATAAAGCGAGTACACACCGAAGTCGGAGTGATTCCAAGGTTGTGCAAGTAAGAGACTGGACAATTGAAGGAATGCTTAAAAGAATTAATTTGAAATACCTATATATATATATATATATATATATATATATATATATATATATATATATATATATCCGCAAAAGCATTGTCTTTTTTTGTGGTCTTAAACATAAGCTCCATAGTAAAACATGTTTGACTTGAAGCAATTGTGGGATGAGTGACCTTCTAGGTTGTTTCCTCGAAAGCAAGCAAGTAAGAACAAAGCATGCTGAAAAAACTCACGTGTTGGTTTGTGGAGATAGTCGAAAATTTAAAAAAACAGTTTAGGATGTTACATCGAGAGCCCCCATAAGTGGTCACGGGCACGGGTCATTTATGCTTTTCTCAATTATATATGCAATTAGATTATGTATTCACAAATAAAATCTTTCTCTCAAACCACTCATTTGATTAATCTTCCAAAGATTTTGTAATTTTTTTAGTATTTTTAGTTTTGGGATTTACATGATGTTACTTCACGTACACATTAAACTAACTTTGTTTGGCTTTTACCAAACCTTAAGAAGCTAAAGTGCAAGATGAATAACCAAAACACCAAGGTGAAATGGAACTTGTTCACTTCACTCAAAAAAAAATTCAACCTAGGTTTGAATGAAGAACCATTTTGTATGACTCTGTAAAAATAAAAGATCATTTTGTATGACAAAAGATCAAAAGTATACCTTCGTTGACCATATAGCCGGTGGCGGACTCATTTTGTAAAACAAATTCAAATTAAATAGTCTTTTTTTTTTACTGTATTACTGTTGCGCAGTATTCACCAGCTTTGTCGGTGACTATTCTAGTCCGGGGGACCTGGCTGGCCATTAGTATACCCGGCTTTGCCCGTCTGTGTGGTGCTCCCCTCCCAACTGAGTTTTTGCCACACGCAAAATTCGAACCTGAGACTTTGCGATGGGTTCCAAGTTACCACTCAGATCAACTATTGTTGGTAAAAAAATTCAAATTAAATAGACAAAAATAATCAAAATACATTAAATATCACAAACACAAATTACCAATTAAATAGTACTAACAGATTCAAAATTAGAATAATAAGAAAAAGAACGGATCCAAGGAGAGATAGAGAAATTTTTTAAAATAAAATATAAGAGTGTGAGTGTGGTGCATTAGAGTGGTGCAAAACTAGAAACTTTGGTGCAAAACTAAGAACTTGGGTGCAAAATATATTTTCCAGGGAATTCAAAAATATTTTTCCCTAAAATATCAGTACTAATTTTATTTCTTCAAGGGGTTCATTTGAAGCCCCTCAAACACACGTATGTCCGCCGATGCATATAGCCTATAGGACGCCGCGTAGGATAATCTCCTTCCCGCATCATAAATTTCTATCTCCAAATTTAAGAAAGTTGGAGCAAATGACCAATTAATAAATATTGCAAATATAAACGACCAAAATAAAGATAAATGATAAAATGAATATTGGCAATGCATACTGTTCTGCACTGTACTTCCGACCTTGAAGGGCGGTTCGAGGTAGTTAGTGGTTGATGTCCTTAGTCAATGACCGTATCCGATCTTGCTGGTGTTGTACCTGCAAAGTCACTCTGATGCTAAAGTCAGTGGAGTAGTCTTAGCAAAGTAATGAATGTGAGAATGCTTACCATTAATGAGGCAATGAATGTTGTATTTATAGAGTGTGGTGGGGTTTGTCTCAACGAATTAGGACCGTCCAATCTTGCGATTCGATCTGAGCCCTTGATGTTTGGATTGGGCCCTTTGATATTGAGTCTTTGTGTGGTGCGAATAGATGTGAAAGAATGAGGTGTATATGGTCAAAAGACTCACCATAACACATACAATATTAGATTATTCAATCAACGTTACGAGATTAGATACATACTATACTGAGTTATCCAGTTAGATAATCAACGTTTCTGTTCTGACTAATCATTAAATAGATTCTTTATTATCAGCATTTTACATCAATCAGCTGGTTTGCCCGAGAGGTTAAGGGGGAAGACTTAAGATCTTCTGCACATAAGTGCGCGTGGGTTCGAACCCCACAGCCAGCACTTTTTCTTTTTTTTAAAAACAATTTACAATTAATTTGAATAAACAATATCGTTACACCATATGGATCCACAACTTGGTACGGTGGTGGAATATATTTTTGAACAAAAATATACGAACATACTCCCCCTACCTCTCAATATAAAATCTAGGTAAAATTACACCAGAGGATCCTTAAGTTATTTATTTATAATAAGTTGGCCCTTTAAGTTTTTTTTGTAACAAATAGACCCTTTAAGAGTGTAATTAATGTATATAATTTATGTATAACCACTACGAAATTGTCCTTTTTGTATAGAAACATTCAATATTAATTTTTCATAAACAAATAGAATCAATAAGGATATTCTCCGTCAAAAAAAGAATTAGCAAAGAATATATTTGAAAAATGTGAGATAAGTTTAGTTCCAAAAAAATTTAACTGTTTAAATAGGCAAGTTATGCTCCTCGATGACCAGATTTGTGAAAAATAAATTTAATTTCATGACAAAATATGTAAAGTGCAGTGCTAAGTAGTATTTTTTTGGGTACTTTAAGGTCCAAAAGATTTTAGATGTTTAAATGCGCGAATTTCGTTCCTTAATAATCGGGTTGGTGGAAAATAATAATCTCGTGAGAAAAATAAGTAAAGTGTGACGCTAAGTCGTATGTTTTGAGGTACTTTAGAGCCTGAAAAAATATTTAAATGTTCGAATACGCGAAGTTCATTCCTCAATAACCGGTTTGGTGGAAAAAATAATTTCTTGACAAATTACTAAAATGTGATTATAAGCAATATGTTTTCGGGTATTTGAAGGTTCAAAAAAAACTTTTAATTGTTCAAATACGCAAAGCTCGTTCTTCAATAACCGATTTGGTAAAAAAAATTGTGACAAAATATGTAAAGTGCGGTGCTAAGAATGTGTTTTGGGGTACTTAGGGATTGGAAAAAAATTTACTTTTTCAAATATGCCAAGTTCAATCCTCAATAAATGACTTACGTAGAAAAATTAATTTCAGACAAAACATGTAAAGCACGAAGTAATTATAGAGTTGAATTTAAAATAATTCGGAGATTCCAATCAAATTACTTAAGTGATCACTTTTTTCATTTTGAAATTTAACTTTGATATATGTCACTATAATTGTTTCATAAACATAAAATTGCCAAATGCTATGCTGCATATCAAATAGTTCAAGCACCTAACAAATCCAAATATGCATAATACTATCTATTTTTTCATAAGAATATTTCAGGCATTGCACAAGATTAAGATCTAGTATTTAGAGACAAATAAAAATGCCAAAAGGGTTTTGCAAATAGGGATGGAGGGAGTAAAATTTATAGTGTATGTTTTCTCCATATTAAGAAAACAGGATAAAAATCCTGTCTCATATTTGTTGTCCCATACCTTGTCCCACCACTAAAAATGCGCCACGTCATTTAGTAATGCACACCACTTTAACTCCACCGTTTCCGGCTAACGGAAATGAAGAGGAACCGTCAACCTTCCCTCCTTCTCTAATACTTCATGTCTTCACCGTCTAATATTACTAAATGACGTGGCACAAATTTAGTGGTGGGACAGCAAATATGAGACAGACGATTTTTATCCAAGAAAACATGTACCTTTCATGCTTGTTAAAAAAACATGTACTTTTCATGTTATAATAACATTTCTTTTGCACAAGTAAAATTATTTATTGCTAAATATATCTAGATATTTGTCAGAGTCTTATATTTAGAGACAAAAATAAAAATGCCAAAAGGATCTCATAAATAGGGATGTATGTAGTATAATTTATAATGTATTTTTCCAACGTATCAACTACATATAATTAAGAAAACTTGCACTTATCATGTTATAAATAATGTTTCTTTTGTTCTCACTTATATCTTCGTTTTAACTATTGACTAACAAATTGTTACGACGACACTTGTCATCTCACACCTTAATGACTAAAATGCCAAACTACCTGGTATTGAATGTGATTTGACATCTTGGTGACTATAATATGTGACATGGAATATGTTTGTCATCACATTATGAATTATAAGGTGGCATGTTTCAATGTGATGGTCAGTTAGCCACCTGAATATCAACTTAACAATAAATAGCAAAGTAAAAACAAAGACATAAGTGAGGATCAAAATTAAACAAAAAGTCATTTGTGACCAAAAAATAAAATACTATTTTATAAGAATTAAAAACATACTTAAACCAAACATTTGTCAACACCAAAATAAATTCATAGGTTAAAATATATTTATTTTGGCAAAAGATTAAAATATTTATTAATTATATTAAATTAATATAATATAATATAATTTAATATAATTTAATCTAATACATATAATTTAATCTAATATATGATTTCATAGTTTAGATAATAATAATATTCAATGTTAGATATTATGTGCAATTTAAAATTATATCACAGAAGAATTTAAACTTCACTTATCTGATGCATTTTTAATGTGAGATGTATATTTAGAGCTATCTATTTTAGTCGTTTAGTAAAATAAATAGTAATATACGCTTCCAAGTTGAAAATCACATTTCATATTAAGCATTTTTTTATAACTAATTTGTTATACATAAATATATAGATATTGTTTAGATTATTATTAACAAAAATATATTATATAGCTATATCAATTTATCTAGTTTTACTAAATGATCAATAAAAATATTATCTAATTTTACTACATGTTACTAAATTACTAAATAATAATTGTTTATAATTAAAGGATATATGCTAAGTATAATAACTGCTTGAAACATTAAAATTACTTAAGACCAATTTCTATGGGTGAGATATGTAACCAAAAAATTTCTATGGGTGGGATACAATACTCACTTTCCCAAATTGATTAATGCTTATACACACGCCACAGATAACGGCGGAAAATATTAATAATACAGTATTTAAATATTAATATAGCATTTCATGTATAACAACCAATTAATTCCTCTATGGTATGTTTTAATTCTATAGTTCAAAGACTCATAGATTTACGTGTACGTATTAACATATTTTATGTAAAATAGTAATATTCTTTTAAAAAACATGTAAAATATAATCTCTATTTGATATACTTTTTACTTATAGTTAGCGATAGAAAATGTGACATCCTTCCTTCTTTAATTTCCTCACCAAGTTTTGATTTGTCAATTCTGCATGATTCAATATTTTACCTCTAAACCTTAGCTTGATCAACAATCATGTATCTTTTCTTTCTTTGGAGGTTGCAAATGGATTTGCTTATCATTCTTAGATGTTTCCTCATTGGTAGGGATTTTCAAAATAATTAGGTTATACGAAACCATGTATTTTGCTCTTGAAGCATTTCACATGCATTTTATGACATAATATGTAGAAAAGTAATAGAATTTATATTTGCACTTGAGAGTAAAATAAATTACCAGCAACATCCAAAAGATAGAGGAAACCACTTGGTAAATACCTTTTGATTGAACTTTAAATTCATCAATGCATTCAAAACTTATAAACAACCCTTGAAATAAAGAGCTCAAGTGATCATTTCTCTTCCCAAGTGGTTCTATAAATTGAGAAAATAAACTTGTACACCTAAACGAAAATAAAACCATGTATTTTTTTTAAAGCAATACAGAACCATGTATTGAACACTACAAAATTGGGAAAATGTAGCTATATAACATAAGTGTGGTCAATACATTACAAATTGTTGCAACTTTTGCTTTGTTTGGATCATAGAAAATTTTGGTATCATCTGGTCCAATATACATTCTCTTCGTTTTTTCATTATTTAAGGTCCTTCTTTGTTGATATATCCTATAAAATATGGACACAATAAAAGAAATCAAAGTTTGAAGTTTTCTTGAGGATTTACCAATCTATTATGTAATAATACTATTTGTGGCCATGTTCTTGAATTTATTTACATGAACAAAGCACAATAGATAGTTGCTCTAGTTCATACACGCGACTTTTCCATAGTTTAAAAACATGATTTTTCCATGTTATTATGCAGAAAAAATACACTAAAAAGGGAAAGGAAACAGACCACCAAAAGGTGACCATAACACTGATAAAAAAAATTATCAATATAAATCAACAATGTTATTGTCGCTATTCGATTATATAAGGTTCATGTTCACTTTAAGAGGTGCATTGAAGGAGGTGATTCAGATATTGGTATATGGCTTGGAGAGAAGAGGATTCATGAGATCACAATAAGTGATGTCAAGATGTGAGACGTGATCAATAGATCTACATATCCTTATCGTTCGAAGGATTGTGATGAAGTCGATTCATGTGTATGTCCCTCCATAGAGAATCGAAGAAACCTACAAATTAATCACTACGTACGTGTCGCAATAAAAATCAGTAATATGGGATCCTTGGTGATCATTATATAATAACTCAATATAATAATGCAATATCATAGAAAAACATGAATTAATCACTACGTACGTGTCGCAATAAAAATCAGTAATATGGGGTCCTTGGTGATCATTATATGCTAACTCAATATAATAATGCAATATCATAGAAAAACATGAATTACTACACATACGGTGGAAAGCTAGTTGGAAATTTTAAAGGAGGAGTTTATTGTGAAAATAAGAATGAAGTTAGGTGCCAAGGAAGGAAATACAAAATACAATTTTGAAGGAAATACAAAATACAATTTTCATAACTTTAATGAGGGTTTGTTTTTTTTTTTGGACAATTTACAGAGTTATTAATGGTCAGGTGTTAGTATGGAGAAAGATAGATCATAGCCGGTGAGATTTGAAATCAAAAAACATTCATTGCAATAAGATATCACATTTTCCATTTCAAAGAAGATGTAAGGATTACCATTGGTTTTTGACATGAAGAATCTAAACTACAGTGATGATATTGTAGTTGAAGGTTCATTAGTAACAATACTAATTTTACGGCCCAGTATCTTATGGCTTAATTTGAATTTGAATGAATTTAGAGGAGGAATTAGTGGGATATATGTTGGCAGATATTAAGTGACAATAATAAAATTACTATGTATATAATGTTGTTAAAGATGAACATTTAATTTTCAGTTTTAATGGTTTGTTTTAAATTTTTTTTTCAATTTTCAGGTCATGTAATTATGTGGCAATGTTAGTAGTCCAAATAGGATTAATTATGATGAGGTGGCCCAATAAGATTGAAGGTTATAATTGTTTCCTTTCCGAGTATATTCGTAAATGTATTATATAATGATAATGATAATGATAATGATAATGATTCTAAGTTGAGGCTTATTTTAGTAATTATGTCAAAATTAATTATAGGTGATGCAAGCGATCCTATTGATTTATTTTGATTTCTTAGTTACACTAAGTTTGACATATGGAACCAAGAGGACCTTCATATGTTTTCTTTAGTAAGTTGCATTGATAATTTCAGGGACACGAGAACATCATATTCAAATCTTGATGTGTTCAATAAATAGTGTGTGATATTTATTTATTATTTCGTGTAAGTCGAGTTCAAACCCAAATGTGTTCATCAAATAGTGTGTAGTTTTTATTAGGAATTTTCATCTTTAAATCAATATCAAATCAAAATATCTTAACTAGGGGTGGGCACGGGTACACACTGACCCAACCCAACCCAACCCAACGCGCAACACTATTCAATCCAACTAACAAAAAGCGAGTTGATTCGGGCTAAGTTAGGTTGGTTTTAAAATAGGTAGACCCATAGAGTACGGGTTGGGTAGCGGGTCTAAAAATTTAGAACCCAATAAATCCAATACAACCCATACCATTATGATTTTGCATATACAATTTTTTTGGCTTCACATATATCAGTTGATAATCGAAATCTAGGTGCCAAGAAATCTTAAATAATTTCCCAATTTTAATAATTCAAATTCCAGTGTTTAATTTAATGACATTCTTCATTGAAAACATGTTTAAGATAACTTAATTTAATCTACCTCAAAAACTAATTCCGATGTCGAAATTAACCAAAGTTTACTGAGTACTCTTAAATATGAAATTCATAATTTGAATATGTGACATATAATCTTTTTGCTGATTGCATAAACTAATCGAAGAAAGTAGCTTCATCGATAATATTAGGACATGATCGATTTAGTTTCTTTAAGACATTTTTGTATGAATTTTGTTTTCTTTTCCGTGATCTTCAAGAATTTTCTATAGACTTTTTTCTTTTGTATTGGTTTTGTTAGTCGTAATGGAAATCCAAATTAAAGCATGTTTTTCTTTCTTTTTTTTTTTGTTTAAAAGGATATTTTACTAATAAACTTAAGATCAAACCCAACCTATTTGAGATCGAGTAGAGTCGATTTGAGTCTAATTTTACCGAACCCAACTCATAAGTATTTGATTGGGTTGGGTGTTTAACGGCTTCAAAACCCATCCATCAAATTAATGAGGAAGAAAAAAAGGGGTCCCCATTCTTCGTCTTGGCCAAGAACAACAATTTTTACCATGTCTAGATTAACATCTTAAAAAAGAGATTTTTTGTGGAAAAAAAAGACTAACGAACAAGTCAGGACTTCCAAAAAATAAAACGAACATGTCATGGCCTATTTGTTTGTTTTCAGTTGTTGGAATAAACAAACTAAAACGAACAAATTTGTACTTCTAGTTCTAGATTTTCACATCTAAACTTCCTACGTTATCTGTGCTGCCTAATATCATGACAGATTTACATGTTCCAATACGCCATTAAAAAAACATTCCAGCAAGACCGTCGCCGGAAAGTCTTACATAGCCGGCAACGATTCCGACCGCCAGACAGGTTCCGCATAATCAAATAACCCATCAATCGTCACATAGCCTCCACCGTTCTCATCAACGTCGTACCCCACCAACCCAAACCCTTCATCGTTACGAAAATCTTCTTCAAACCAAAATAACCCGGGCATATCCATTAGTCCCGGACCAACCCGACCCGAATCACTTATTTCCGGCATTTCTTGCACCTCACTCGGCGCCACCGTCGGTGGCAACCCCAGTTCATCATCAGATGCCTCCAATAGATACCCTAGGTTCGCCATGAACTCACCGGAATCAGATACAAGGTTCGGATCCGAACCTAGATCCTGACCCGGAGCGAGTATTTCATCTTCAAAACTCTTGATAACAGAGTCAAGACCCTGCACGGTGGTTGTGGTGGTGGTTTCCCGCTCCGGCACGTTCTCCGTATCGTCGAGTATATTCAAAATGTCATCTTGGATCTCGTTAACCTCCGACGAGTCGGTTTCATCTTTACCGAGTTTGTACCCGTCGGAGTCAACACACGACTCGGCTGAGTTTACCCGTTTTAGCTGAGACTCGGACGAGTTATCCTCAGAATCGGAGTCGACTCGGTTAACTCGCTTTGACTCGGGTGAGTCCTCCTCCGAGTCATCATAAACTCGTTTCCTCTTGCATTCTTCCATCTTGTTGATGATTTTTTTTCTTAAGTGGTGTCGTTTGAGTGTAGAGAGAGAAAATGAAGATGTTTGTGTGGAGGGAGAAAGAAAGGATAGAGGGTATATATAATGTTGAGAGTTGAGAAAAATTTGTTAGATAGGGTTACTTTAATTTAATACATCAACGGCAGATAGAGACAGGCGCGTGGGTAGCAGAAAAAGCCGCATCCTGTATCTGAAATTTTCAGCATTAAATAATAAAAATAATTGACAATATTAAAATAAAGTTTCCTTAATTTTGTCTGTGGGATCCACTGGTCATTATTGCGGGGATATTTTTTCAGTTTCATATTTATAAAATACTTAACTAAATTTGAATGTTGTTTGAAGTCCGTGGGTGTGGGGCCACGGTGTTGGAGGAATCATGTGGTGGTTTTTAAGAAAAAGATATTTTTTTAATGGTTTTTCAGTTTTTGTTACTTTTCTTGGGGGGATAGAATTTTTGGAGTGGTCTGGTCATTGGTTTTGGTCTGTCCCACCTGTGGAGGAGCGCTGTTGGTGGATTGGATTCTCGGTTTTGCTTTGTTGTCTTTTTTAAAACGAATTTTTTATTTATTTTTAGGAAGATTAGATTAGACCGAAGATTTTTTTTTTGTTTTGACAAATTCTTGCTGATTTTTTCAATTGACAAGAAAAGAAGTTTTTTCAAACATACGTTGCTGTGGATGGATTGTCGATTGTCACAGTCTCACGATCCACCTGTTTGTGGCCGTAAATAAATTTTCTGTTTTTTTTTTGTCTTTTTGGCTTCTATTTTATTCCAGCTTTCATTTTCAACCAAACCAGGTCCAGAAGCTTTCATCACTCTTTTTCTTTGAAACAATTATCAAAGACAAACTAGATATTTTTTTAGGAAAAAGAAAGTAGTTATTAATCCTATTTGGACACAAGCATGCATCATTCCCACGCCTTCATTACTAAAAAAGGTAGGTGAGATTTAGGTTGTTTTTGAAAAAATTAGGGTATTTACTCAATTTCACTTTTTTGACACATATATTTCACTATTTTAATATTAGCGGTGTGTAAACGTAAAACTATACAAATTAATTAGGTGATTCAGCAAAATTTACTTTTTAGACGAGGTCTTTGTTACCTTTGAAAAAATATTGTGCACACTCAATTTGATTAGTATTCACTCAAAATTTGATACTTATATCTCGCTAACTTAATTAACGTGATATAAACGCATAAATAATAAATATAATTGATTTCAAAAAAATTAAAAATGTGGTTGATTTTATTAGTGTCACATCTTATAAGGTAAATTACCTACATTTTTCTAAAGGCAACTAAAATTTTCCAAAAAAATTAACAGCGTTCGCATACATTATAAGTGGTACTTGTCATTTCATTTTTGGACAATAGAATAAATAAAAAATAACAATATTTTTAATTCAAATAACAATTGATTGATTTTTAATTAAGTTTCTTGTTAAATTTTTTAATGGAAAATATATTACATGTATTAAGAGAACTTATTTCTTGCGTGTTAAAGAAGAAAATTTATTCACCAAAAACATATTGAATATAGTCTAAAACTTAATATTCCCTCCATCCCAAAATATAATGCCTCGTTTGATACTTTTATAGGCGGTTTGGACTTGGGAGGTTTCTTGCGATGCAGTCACCAAGAATCATTTTAAGTTAAAGAAAAACTGAAAAATTCCAGACGGCAATGAAGAAGAACACTTGGAAACCACGATAGCTCGTGGAAGTGTTTTCTTTTCTTACGTGCTAGTGGGTGGCAATTAACATCAGCCGCATCAAAATAAAATAATTTGAGATATTGACAATTCCCTCGCTTATATTCTCTCTCCAATATTTAATTCATTGAAATTTAATTGAGTCTTATTAACTTTCATATGTCTCTTTTTAATATCTCCCTATAAAATTTAAATTTTTTATTTTTAGTCGCTCGGAACTTTTAATAGTGTTTATTGACTTTTAATAACACTTATAATAGATTAAAAAAACGCCATTAAAAAAAAATAAGCGCTATTAAAAGTCCTCGTGGACTAAAATAAAAAAATCTGAATTTTATAGGTACTAAAAGTTGATAAAAAAATTTTAGGGACTAAAAATAAAAAACTCAAATTTTATAGGGACAAAAGACATATTTAACCCTTAAATTTTTTCAAAAGACTAATCCCATTGTACTTGAAAGCAAATTTCGCACTGGTCAACACTAAGTTTGTCCACTGTGAGAATCAAACTCAGGAGCACGAGGTTGATCTCTGTGTCTTACGGTAGCCTATGCCATTGGACAAATAGTGTTAGTTTGCAAAATATAAAATCTAATAATTGTGAATAAAAAGTAAACTAAAATTGATTTCTTTTAGTAATTTAACATGTATTTTAACTCAAAGCATGATTTTTACATTTATATAAAATTTCTACTAAAATTAACATCGATTTTAAATTGAATATTTTAGTTTTTTGACACCCAATATTTTAGTTAAAAGTCTCGTTATCTACTCAACAATTAATAAGTAAGGATAAATTGGGATGAGTTATATCTAACCCTAACATGTCACTAAATTTTGGTCCAACTAATTTTTTAAACTCTAGTTCATCTTTATACATGAACAAACATGATGTTTATGGGTCAAATAGGAAGACAAGACGATCTTAAGTTCGAGACAGTCTTGCTCACCCCTAATTTGAGGTAGGGAAAAGCAGTACCCAGTGTGGCTCTATGGGCATCCCTATTCAAGAATGTTATGGCGCAGTATGTAGTCTCTTCTACTACTTCTACTACTCACCTAACGATGATGATGATGTTACGGATTCGACCTCCACAATAGAGTGCAATAAGGCCCACTTCTAAAACGCCCATAATAAAAAACAAATCTATTAATCAACGGCAAAGATCTAACCATCAGATCAGACGGTCTAGATCAATTAGGTCAAGCACCATTCAACTCTATAAATAAGCATTCAATACAAGCATTTAAGGTATGCTGCCTCACCCATATTCTCACTTGTCTTAGACTCGTTTCCTGACTTGAGCGTTAGAGTATATTTGCAGGCCCCACGGATCGGATCAGACATCGTTGATCAACACTCTTATCTACCAACTATCTCGAACCATTTTCCAAGTCGGAGATAAATAATAATAATAATAATAATAATAATAATAATAATAATAATAATAATAAAATGTTGGGTCCCACTTAGATATGTTTGACACCTCACGACCTTTTTCATTTTTTTCTAAGAAAGTATTTATATTTATAATTAAATAAAATACTACCATCCATCATTACTTTGTCATTTTTTCTTTGTCTCAAATTGTTTGTCATTTTAGAATACCAATACAACAGCTATTATTTTTTTCAACAATACCCTCATTTAGTTAGACACTTTTCCAATGCCATCAAAACTGGACCTGTCATCGAGCCAGTCAAGATATTGGGTCACTGGGTCTTTGGTCGGACTTGCGGATCTTTGGTTGGACCGCATGAGCCGGTCTATATTAAATAAATTCAAAAATTATAATACATACTAAGAAAGTATTTGTATTTATAATTATAATTAAGTAAAATAATAAAATATTTAAAATTAATAATAAATAAAATATCTGCAAAATTATAAATATATTTGTCTTGTATACATTTATTAATAAAATATATCTATAGAAAGACTAAAATAAAAATTGTGGAACATAATTAGCAATGTTATTTTAATGGGCTCTATAACTAGTTTTTATGTAAAACATAAATATACTATATAACATAATTGCATGCTTTTTGTAGCCACAGATAAGCGTGATAATTTATTAATACCATAATAGATGAAGTGTTAACAAATAAGCGTGAAATATGTTATATAATATATGAAAGGAAGACATTAACAACATATGTCTTGTGGCGCAAAGGTGGTTCAAGTTGTTGTTCACCAATTTTTCCTAGGTTCAATACCCCCTTTGACATTTTTGAATAATAAAAAAATTGTTTACAAAATCTGCAAGACCCGGTCCGGTTCACTGGACCGATTGGACTACCGATTTTCTTATTGAACCAGCCGACTCAACCGGTTCGCCTGCAAAACCATTTCAACACCTAGACCGATACGGTGGAGGCACCGGAATCCGGTTCGACTCGGTTTTGATAACACTGCACTTTTCTCTCTCGTCATAATAATATTAGGATATTTTAGTCTTACCATACTCTTTGAGCATAAAATTTAGCTCATATTTGTTTCTGCCTTATTGGGTTTGATTTTTTGTTTTGTTTATTTGGGCTTTGTGGCTTCTGGAAAAATCCTTTGAAAAGAGGATGAAGAAGGAAGATGAATGAAGGAAGGGAGGGAGTAGTCACTGCGTTCGGCGGTGGATACCTTGGTCTCGACCAATAAAAGAAAGAATCACACTTTTAACTATCTCTTTAATAAAAGCGGCTTGTCATTGCCGCGCGCGCTTTAGTCTCTTTTTTTGTTTTGTTTTGTTTTTTTAGTTTTTTCTTTTTTTTTTGTTTTCTTTTATATTTTAAGGTTCTTCCTTTTTTTCTTTTTTATATTTTAAGGAGTACTCTACGGTCTCGAAAAATTTTAAAGGTATAAATATGCGAAATTTATTTTCCATTAATCGATCAAGTGAAAAAAGATTTAATTTTATGACAAAATACATAGAGTGACAAAATTCCATTAATTGAATTTTGGGAATTTGATATGTGTGCAATTGATAATCTTTCTATTTGTGTTGTCTTCTTTATTTTTGTCATTTCGCATCAAACGATATTAAAAACATACTTTAACTCGTGTTTAAATTTTTATCTTCTTTCAACGGGAACTTCAGCCACATTTATAATACAACCTCCACCATCTTCTTTCAACTTTGTATAACTTCTCCTATTTTATCATGAGTTTTCATACAACCATGCATGATACCCACGTGTTTTAGTTTTTAATTGTGTTGTCTTATTTTCTTTCTTATTATGGGCTAAGTTTTTATGTTTACATTTGATAAATATAGATTATGTTATTAAAAGTTTTAGACATTTTCTTCCCATTATCTATGGATGTTTAATTTCAACGTTTTTTGTCATTATTCTTTTTAAATTTTATAATCTTCTTATTTAATTTATAGTTATAATTTAATTTCAATCCACAATTATTTGACTATATATTTTACAAACCAACATCATTGATCCACTGGCATAAGCTACCCTGGGACACGGGGTCGACTTAGTGCTCCCGAGTTTGATTCCTGCAGTGGACAGAAAACTATTGTTTTGAATGATTGGTTTATTAAAGAGGTTTCCCCCTTCCGGTTTTACTTTAATTTTGCTAACTAAAAATTAGTCAACCCCGTGCGTAGCACGGGTCAGGCGGCTAGTTCTTAACAGAGAGTCTGACTTAGGATACTAAGCCAAAAGCTTAGTAACAAATACTAAAGGGGTACATGAGTCATTTCCACAATAATTAAAAAAATTCGGTAACTTCAAATATGAAGTCTGGGCCACTAACCACAGACTTCATATTTGTGGTTAATGGCACCACCATGGCCGCCGCCACCAACCGGAGCACCGCCGCCAGTCACCGGAGCTTTGCCGTCAGTCGCCGCGCCGGTTGCCGGAGCTCCGCCGCTGGCCACCACCTGCAACAGCCACATATATATTTATATTATATATATATATATATATATAAATTAATAAAGAAAAATGTTTTTTTATTAATGGATGGTTGGGATGTGTAAAATTACAATGGTACCCTCTTTAATTGACAGTCTTTGGATCAAATTTAATTAAAAAAAATACAGATCTAATGGCTGATACTAATTTAGTATAAAAAACTAAGGAAATCCTAAGTATCCTAAGCCAAAGCCCTTAATAGATGCTCACATAGTCGTATTTTGCTTATATGTAAAAACAGAAAGAGTGCATATTTAAGATGATACTAATAGGATACCCGTGCATACGCACGGGTGCCGTTGTGTTTTTTTATGAATGAACTTAGGCATAATTTAAATAGTCTGAACATTATCCCGTGAAAAAAAAAGACAACTTTTAAATAGATAAAAAAGGAGTCTCAAGTAAAAAATAGATAAATATTAAAATCTAAAAATGTAAAAGTATCATTTAAAAACAATCTGTGCATTTATCCGGTGTATTTTATATACCAGTGAAGTATTTTTATATATCAGTGTTTTTATCCCGTGTTTTTTTATATATCAGTGCAGCTATTCTATGTTTTTATATATATCATTGCAGTTATCCCGTATTTTTTTATATATCAGTGCAGTTATAGTTGATTAGTAAATTATAGTAGATAGTAAAAAATAGATAATAGATTATCAATACGAAATACTTATCCTGTGTTTTATTACATATCACTGATAATTATTTGTCCTTTTTTCGGTATCAGTGATAAATATTTGTCACGTGTGTTTTAAATATTAATCAGTAGTTTAGATAATGATCTCGTGTTTTTTATATATCAGTTCAGTTATCCCGTGTTTTTTATATATCAGTGTTGTTATCTCGTTGTTTCAATTGATTATTTTAGTTGATTAGTAGATTATTGTAGAAATTGGGTAGGTTTGGTTTGAATTTTGAAATTTGAAAAAAAAGGTAGGAGAAAGTAGAAAAAAGTGGGAGTGAGAAGAAAGTGCATTGGGAAAAGAGATTTGAAAAAAATGATATAGTAAATTACAATGTTGTCCTTAGTTAGTTGAGTTGTCAAATAAATATGAAGGCTTGTTTGGGAAATTTAAGTGTAGTTTGTTTGTATAAATAGATAAATAGATAGATATTAGATAGATTAGATGACAATTATTTGTCCTTTTTTGGGTATTAGTGACAAATATTTGTCACATGTGTTTTGAATATTAATCAGTAGTTTAAATATTTGTTATGTCTTCTTTTCTTTTTAGATATTAATCTCGTGTTTTTCATATATCAGTTCAGTTATCCCGTGTTTTTTTATATATATATCAGTGCAGTTATCTCGTAGTTTCAATTGATTAGTTTAGTTGATTAGTAGATTATAGTAGATAGTAAAAGATAGATAGTAGATTATCAATAAAAAAATTTATCTTGTGTTTTATTATATATCTGTGACAACTATTTGTCCTTTTTTAGGTACTAGTGACAAATATTTGTCAAATGTGTTTTAAATACTAATCAGTAGTTTAAATAGTCATTAATTTTCATTTTTTAGATATTAATCTCGTGTTTTTTATATATCAGTTCAGGTATCCCGTGTTTTTTATATATATATCAGTGCAGTTATCTCGTAGTTTCAATTGATTATTTTAGTTGATTAGTAGATTATAGTAGATAGTGGAAAAATAAAGTGAGTGGGTTTGATTAGAATTTTGAAATTTGAAAAAAAAGTATGAGAAAGTAGGAAAAAAGTAGGAGTGAGAAGAAAATTTGAAAAAATGTGTGATAGTAAATTACAATGTTGTCCTTAGTTAGATGAATTTAAGTAAATAATAGGGAGGCTTGTTTAAGTAATTTAAATGTGGTTTGTTTGTATAAATAGATATTAGATTAGATTGTAAATAGGAGTTAATTGTAAATTATTTAATATTAATTTAATTATATTATACTATATAGTAGATTAAAAAAAATTGGGAAAATGTGAGATTGAAAGAAAGAGAGAGAGAGTTAGAAAGGAAGAGAAAATAGAATTAAAAAATAAGAAATAGAGTGGTGATTTGTCAAAAAATGAAGATGTCCAAAATGGTATTTTTGTAAGTTGTTTGTTTGATTAAATAGATATTAGATAGATAGATAGATAGATAGATAGATTAGATTAGATTAGATTAGATAGATATTAGATAGATAGATTAGATTAGATTAGATTATTTGTCATTTTATAGGTATTAGTGACAAATATTTGTCACATGTGTTTTAAAGATTAATCAGTAGTTTAAATAGTCATTAAGTCTTCTTGTTTTTTTAGATATTAATTTCGTGTTTTTTTATATATCAGTACAGTTATCCTGTGTTTTTTTATATATCAGTGCAATTATCTCGTAGTTTCAATTGATTATTTTAGTTGATTAGTAGATTATAGTAGATAGTGGAAAAATAAAGTGAGTTGGTTTGATTAGAATTTTGAAATTTGAAAAAAAAAGTATGAGAAAGTAGGAAAAAAGTAGGAGTGAGAAGAAAATTTGAAAAAAGGTGTGATAGTAAATTACAATGTTGTCATTAGTTAGATGAGTTTAAGTAAATAGGGGCTTGTTTGAGTAATTTAAATGTGGTTTGTTTGTATAAATAGATATTAGATTAGATAAATAGATATTAGATTAGATAGTAAATAGGATTTAATTGTAAATTATTTAATATTAATTTAATTATATTATACTATATAGTAGATTAAAAAAAAATTGGGAAAATGTGAGATTGAAAGAAAGAGAGAGAGTTAGAAAGGAAGAGAAAATAGAATTAAAAAAATAAGAAACAGAGTGCTGATGTGTCAAAAAATAAAGATGTCCAAAATGGTCTTTTTGTAAGTTGTTTGTTTGATTAAATAGATATTAGATAGATAGATTAGATTAGATTAGATAGATAGATTAAATAGATAGATAGATTAGATAGATATTAGATAACACGTGATAATTAAAAAAAATCGATATAAAATCTATTTTTATGGAATATACACATATTGACATTTCTTCCTATCTTAAGTAGGATTAAATATTCTTCGGTTGGCATGTATCAAAAATAAAATTGTTTTGTTAGTGAGATAAAAAAACATCAAAGAAGTGTAAAAAAAAGATAATCAAGATTTAAACCTTGAGAAACTAACAATTGCGAGTTGCGACTCTCCTAATAATAATTAATCTATAACATTTGTCGTTTAATGTAATATTTCCATTTTTTGATAAAAAAACATTTCTTACTACTAATAATGTCGATAGATAATTCTTTTTTTTAATTGTTATATACTGTTGTTGTAAAAAAAATTACTCCACCAATCAATTAAAAATTACGGTATAAATAATATTTTAAGATAATTGAGATAAAATCATATATATTTAATGACTTATCACTTCTGGTTAGTTGATGTTAAAAAAAATGGCAACCCACCCAGTGTATATAAATTAATTTTTTTTTGACAAAATGTCGGTAAACTATTGTTAATATATCTTAAGAATAAAGACCTATTTAGTCCCTGACAATTTTTTGATAGGATAAATTGATCTCTGATAATTTTTTGGAATAAATAAGTCTCTGACATTTTCAAAATGGAGATAAATTAGCCCCCGACACAGACACTAATTTATCCTCATTTTAAAAATGTCGGGAGATTTATTTCTCTCAAAAAATGGTCAAAAACCAATTTACTCTTATCTTAAAGTTTTACACATAATGTCGATAGCCGTCTGTGACTTGGGCCATACCCCAACATTAGGTAAGGTACGGGAGTTAGGTGTGGAGCCCACCTTGGCATGTTGTCATGGAGGAGTATCATGTAGCATGTTGTCATGGAGGAGTACAAGACACCAGCAACTTAAATATCACATTGTTTTTCAATTTAAAAATTATCTTTGTCTTTCTATTTAAACTCTTATATTGTCTTTTTATTTAAAATTGTATCATTGGAATTTTTCACTAGATTTTTTTTTATTAATTCAAAGGCTTGTTTGATAGTTTGGATAAAGAAACAGGATATAATAAGCTTATTCTATCCTTAACGGTCTAGAATTGTTGAGTCATCGCGATACGATAAGCTAATCTCGTCACTTATTATATATTGTCTTTTTTATTTAAAATCTTATCCTGAATATCTTGTCATTTTTCATAGTAAAAAAATATTAAAATTATTTAAAAAATAAAATAAAGTAATTAAAGATATTATATTGTTATCTTACTTCTTATCAGATGCACATCAAACACATGATAGGAAACTATAACTTAATAAAATAACATATATTAGTACCCAAATTAAGTTGTTTTTACTTTCTCATCATTTTCCTCAAAGTTAAATCCTAACTTCTCATTATCTTCCCCAACCCAATGAAGAAAAC
This sequence comes from Astragalus glycyphyllos, assembly GCA_963573325.1. Lineage (NCBI taxonomy): Eukaryota > Viridiplantae > Streptophyta > Magnoliopsida > Fabales > Fabaceae > Astragalus > Astragalus glycyphyllos. The sequence continues at coordinate 83,150,451 of OY754310.1, forward strand.
TAATAATTTTAGCATCCTCGTCCTCAACTGAAAAAACCAATAATTTTTTCTTTGTCAATTTCCAATTCTAAAAATTTACTACTTCCTAAAAAATTTATAAAATTTAAGCTAAAAAACTTATAAAATTATTATAAACTATTTTATAATTTTTAAAATACTTAAATCATAAAATAAACTCAAGTAATCTAAATAAATAAATTATTCTAAACATTTATGATGGGAAAGCAAAAGGAGTTTTCAAAAACGATAGCCGATAGGCTTGTTTGACTTGCTAATGGAGATAATTGCGTTGTGGTACATTAGTTTGCTCACAAACTTATCAAATGGACAAACTTTCATTCCCTTGTAAATGATTCACTTGAAGCAAAGCAAAAGCTATCATAAATAGAATGTGTGGTGTCTTGACCGGTAGTTAGGGACATGTGGCATGTGCCATTTAATAATAAGCTCAATGGCAAATACAGGATTGTTACTTGTCAGTTCTAAATTTGTATCCCAAATCACTCAAAAGTGTTTGGATAAGATAGTTTCAGTTTCTTGTAACTTAATCAATGTTTTTGTTTCGGATTTAGCAATGAAAATACAACAATATTAAAACTCTAGAAAGAGAATTTTACTGCTCATCGTAGTCCTATCCATCCCGAAAGATTAATCTCTACATTTGTGCGCATGCAGAAGATACCACTTTTCATAACAAGAAAAATCTCAAGCAAAGGCAAAAGCAGTAGCGTGTGAGGCCCACCACATTCTTGAGCAAGAATTGGCAATTGCAAACAGTGGTTTGTGTGTGTCCCTGCTTCTTCCAAACAGATATGCATGGCACATTTCAAAATAGTACGGGCGGTATATCCGTGTATACGCACGGATACCGTCGTATTCTTTATGCACGACTACCGTCGTGTTCTTTATATTATTTGATTAAGTTGGAGATTGATTATCCAAATATATATATATATATATAGTGCAATTATCTAATGTTTTTTAATATATCAGTGCAAGTATCTCATTTTTTTTACATATCAGTCTAGGTATCCCGAATTTCTTCTAGCTTAACCAATAAATATTTAGGGCCGGTAAGGGACGAGTATAACCCGTCCCAACCCGTCTCTTGCTCACCCCTAGCTCAAGTTCTTCTTTACGAAATGCACCAGTCAAAAACACCTTACGTTTGTATTTGACTTTTTTTCTTTCTCTTATACTATTGTTTTAAAGTGTTGTGAGATGTAGTTAAATATTTTCTTTAGAGGGTATAGGTGTACTGGGGTCATTAGATGTTTGAGAGAAGTCTATGTGTTGTAACAATTTTAACATAGTGTTATTCTCTGATTGTCTTAATTTAGACAACGGTTTGTAGTTCTTCTCTAGTTTTGGAGTTTTCCACGTTAAATTTTTGTGTTTCTTGTGCTCATTTTATTTCTCTATGTTGTTTTTCCCAACAATTGGTATCAGAGCTTTTGGCTCGGTGGGGTATTAATTTCTTAGTATGATCTGTGGTTGTAGTTCTGTCTGATCTTCTACATTAGAAAAGCACTTTGATATTGTTAAAGTGCTGTTTGTGAAAGGTTCTGGTTAGAAAAGACTTGGTATTTAAGCATGTCAACTGTGACCCACCTCTCTTTCTCGAGAACCTACTTGGTGCATGGTTTACAGTATGTATATAGCTGCATTGTCAAATTTTGCAAGTACTGTGAAGTTTGACATAGAGAAATTTGGTGGAAGAATCAATTTTGGCTTGTGAAAAATACAAGTCAAGGATGTGTTTGTACAATCGGGGTTGCACAAGGTTTGTAATGAGATTATGTCGATGGTTTTCGACATGGAGAAATTCTTGAAGTGATTTTGCTTCAACTGAAGTATACTCTCTGAGGTGGAGCATAATAGTTCTTTTGAACTATAATTGTCGGTGTAGACAATGAAGGCGGAAGATGTCTCGTGTATCAATTACAATCAATGTGGAGATTGTTGGAGTTGATTAGAATTTATCATCTTAAAGAAGTTATGTTGATGGTTTTCGACATGGAGAAATTCTTGAAGTGTTTTAGCTTCAAGTGAAGTATACTCTTTATGGTGGAATATGATAGTTTTTTTGAACTATGATTGTCGGTGTAGACAATGAAAACGGAAGATGTCTCGTTGATCAATTACAATCAAGGTGGAGATTTTTGGAGTTCATTGAAATTGAGCATCTTGACAGAGTCCCACGTTGGTCAGTTTTGTGAAGGAAGAGGGAGACCAAGGTTACATATATGGACTAAAGTTCTCTGTTACAAAATGCACCAGTCAAAAACACATTAAGTTTGTATTTAACTTTTTTCTTTCTCATATACTCTTGTTTTAGAGTGTTGTGAGATGTAGTTAATTATTTTCTTTGAAGGGTGTGGGTGTACTGGGGTCATTGGGTGTTTGAAAGAAGTATATGTGTTGAAACAATTTTCATGTGTTATTCTCTGGTTGTTGTTAGACAACAATTCGTGATTAATTTTCTCCGATTTTAGAGTTTTCCACGTTAAACTCTTGTGCTTCGATTGTCCTTATGTTGTTGTTTTTCCCAACAAGTTCAATGTGTCTTTGACATTGATAATATGAATTAAAGTTGCATATCCGTGAAGGTTGCGTAGAGGAGTTGACACCGGTTGGACACCAAGTTAAAAATCTGAGTAGCACGTAAAACTCTTATATTCTTCATTCCAAGCTAAGAAGAGACTCTTATATTTTGTGTATTTATAAATGATTACTTTATTTTGAAGTCTTGATGAGAAAAAATTACATATAGTTCAATTATATTTGTACTTTTCCTTTTAAAAATACGTTTTTTAGTAAAAAAATATTTTCTTTTTTACTTATCATTATTTTGCTTGAGTGCCAACAAAAAATCATCACATATTTTTAGAATAGTATGTTTAATGTTTTGTCTTTACTAATTTTTTTTTGAGTTTTACAACAGAAAACATTCATGTTGTTGTTATGATTTCATTCTTTTTGATTCCTAACGAGGAAATATTACTCCTTTTTGATCGGTACAATTAATTTTTATATTTGTTTATTGATAATGTGGTTTTTTAATTTTATAAATGATTACTTGGTTTTTTAATATCGAGAAACTAATTGAAAATACTCCCTCCGTTACAGAATATAAGTAAAAACTGGTCAACAGAAAAACCAGATACATCAACTTCTGTAATAGAGAAGTATCTTATCAATAGTAACTATTAGTATCAACTTCTGTTGACCAGTTTTTGCTTATATCCTGTAAAAGAGAAGTATCTTATCAATAGTAACTAATAAATTATGAAAATATTCTCTATATAAGATATTCATATTAAGGTTGACTCATTCCCTATAAGGGCGTGAGTTCAACTGCCGCTCCGGCGGGAGGACCTCTTTAGTGGGTGTTTGTAAATACCTCTCTGTGAGGCTTGCCTTGATCATGGTGAGCCCTTAGAGCGCATGTCACCCAAACTTTATGTAAAAAAAAAATTCATATTAAGGAAATATGTATATAACTTTCTCTTAATTGAAGTATTTTTTCCCTGAAGTTAAAATATTTTATTGAGGATAGATAGAGAAGGAGATATGAGTCTGTAAATTTTTTATAAAAAATAAAGTTTATGTAATAAGAATTTAATCTTTTTGCGTGTATAATTTGATTTGAATTATTTTAAAACCCTATGACACAAGTCTTTCTATCCACAATCAATATTATCAGTAGTCACTTTAAATAAAAGACATTTTTTAGAATCGAATATATGTTTTTTTTTTATAAATGAGAATGGAATATATATAGTAAACTTGTTTTAACAGGAAATAAATGACAAACTAACAAAAGTATTTTCTATAAAAATATATTAACTTAAAAACATACAATATATTAAATAAGGGAATATATACTAAAATACATTAAATACTAATAGTAATAGGAAAAATTTTAAGTTTAATACATAAACAAGTTAATGTGAATTTTATATGTATCTTTCTCACTGTTCATAAATACTTTAAAACTTAAAAAACTTTATTTATTTATTTATTTAATATCTATCAAAAGAGGAATATAATATATACATGAAATTTATAAGTCAAAGTAATTTACGTAAAATATGTAACCAAAAAAAATTAACGTAAAATATCAATATTGAGAATAATTGTTTTGTAGGTGTCAGTATTGTTGGTCCAAGGACTAGTAAGAAGCAGAGAATTGAAAAATGTTTAGCTAGTCAATTTTTGATGAAGAAAACTCCCATAGATATAATAAGAAGAGAAGATTTGGATCGTTGATCTTGAGACTCAATGACTTTGGCTGGCATAGCAAGGTCTCGTTTCTTGTTTTAGTTCCGGCAATTAACTAACAAAATTATAAGCAAGTTTATGGCAAGTTCATGAGACATTTAAATACACGATGACTAGTGAATTAAGTTAAATTCGAATTAGTATGTTGTGTTCAATATCTGAAACAGGAAATTATACTCTGATGTGTGTTAAACTGTATGTTCTAATATTTCTTATGGTAGAGATATCAGGGTGTTACATTCCCACACCTAATATTCAAACTCGACACGTTGAGGTAAAAAACTAAGTCAGTTACTACTCGGACCACCTTTGTTTTCTGTCGGCAACCCAACACTTGTTATGCTAAAACATATTTTAAATTTGAAAAGAAGGACATTATTTCTCCCTTTGTAGTAGTTGTTTTATTTAATTCTTGGTGCCAACCTAGTTGGGACGGAAGTTATTATAGTGATGTTTTTGCATACTTTTATAGAATTGTTTTTATTTCTTTCGGTTATAATATCGTTTATGCTCGTGGGTATTGGTCGAGTCACCCATTTCTATTTATTTTCCCTTTTTGTCAATAAAATTTATGGGGTACTCTTTTTCCTTTTTGATAGTTTTTCCCTAAAGAGAATTTTGCAACAGAAGGTTTTAACGAGACTCCATATCTCTTTTTTTTCTTTCAAAAAATTCAATTCTTCATTTCTTTGAGTGAAATAAATGTCATTTAATTTTTAATAATAAATATAGGAGTGAAGTTAGTATTAAAAACGGTTTTTAATTAAACATAGTCATCCAATTAATTATAGTATAATTAATTCCTATAAAAAATAGTCATCCAATTAATTGCATAACAGCATCCAATTAATTATATTTGTATATCTTAATATATAAAAGGTAAAGAGTGGTTTTCCCTCCAATTTTTTCACCACTTTTGCCATCTCATATATATATATATATATAACCATCGGCCCTCCACCACCCGCGGCTGGCAACCACTATGAGTCACCGAGCGCCGCCGGCGGCCACCGCCACCACCAATATTCTATTAAATTATTTATTTGTATAATATATATATATATATATATATATATATATATATATATATATTTAGAAATTAAAAGTTGGGCCTAATTTGCTTCAAAAAAAAAGTTGGGCCTAATGGATGGACTGGATATCTATCCATTAAAAAGTTGTGGATGGATGGATTGAATGGACTCTTTTTTGTCAATGGATGGATTGGATTGGATTTATTTGGTACAATCTTAGGCCCATGCTTTTCCCAAACCCCATGCTACTCACCCCACACCCCCAAATCCCCTAAATTCCCAAAATACCCTTACATAAAAAACACTCCCACGAAGGACAACGAATGGATTCGGTTGAGGTCAACCGAATCGTGTGCAAATAGCTTTTTATGCTGAAATTCAATTTTGCAAAATGGGGTGTGTATCAAAAAAAATACACATTCGGTTGAGGTCAACCGAATGGATTCAGTTGAGGTCAACCGAATAGTGTAAAATGGGGTGTGTTCCAAATAATACACCTTAGTTTGACCTCAACCGAATCCATTCGATTGACCTCAACCGAATCGGCGAAAAATGTGCGTTTCATTAATGGCCTTTTGGTCATTTTGCAGGGGTAAGGGGTGTTTGATGAGTAGCATGGGGTGTGGGAAAAGCATGGGCCCAATCTTAATGGATATAGATTTTTAAATGGGGAAAACAATATTTATTTTTCTGTTGTAAAAAAAAAACAGTCGAGGAAAGAAATAAAGCCCACCTTCAATTCCACTGAACACAAAAACACCAATACCCAAATTTTTTATTAAAGTTTCAGATACAAGATATTAAAAGAAAATAAAAATAAAAAACAACAAACATCTGGATCCATATCCGAGAAAAGAGGGTAAATGAGAGAACCGCAATCGTAACTCTGTCACCCATTGTGGTTGCTCCGGCGAACATGCAGTGAGAATCGCTGACTTAGTAGTTGTCTTAACATGATCAAAGATGGTTTGGAGAACTCTTTGGCAATAAAAGGTTGAGAGATGAAAGGGGAGTTGATGTGTAAGAGAGAAGGAGCGAGAAGGGTGTGTGCAAGGAGAGAGGGAGCGAGAGTTGAAGGATGAGAGGGTATGCAGCGAGGATGAGAGAGTATGGTGAAATGGAAAAATGAAATGCTTAAGGGGAGAAATGACTAATCAAAGTTAGTGTGTCATAGAGACAAAAGAAGGTGATGAGCCTCGAAGGCTCTAAATGCTCTCTTTTTGTTTTGTTTATTTTTTAAAATTTTGAAAGAAACCATGAACGTTATGTGCTTTTGGTCTGTATTCAATACTTTTAAAAGTTGCGTATTTTTAACCCAAAAAAATAGTTATAAATTTAAAAGAGGTGAATTAATAATTTATCTTGGAAATAAATAAAAAATAATATTTAATTGAGAGTAGTTGTGAGACCTATTTGTAGTTTTTAACAAGTTCGTCGTTGAAATAAAAAGGAGATGAGTTGCTTTAAAATGACGTAGAAGTAGTGAGGCCCAATTAAGCAATTGGGTCGAGATTAGGGATGAAGATGCTCTTAAAGTCGAACCCGCACGTTATAATCCATGTTAAATCGTTAAATCGATTTTCACACTATGTGACCCGTGCACAGAGAAAATCCACCCTGAATGTCTTTTTTGACTTCGGATTTAGCGGATTGCGGTCGACAAAATTTTATTCCACCCCATTTAACTTGCAAAAAATTTTAAACTCAAGAGCCAAATCACATGTGAAGCAAAGTTTAGCGTCAACCATTTTTCCAACTAAGTTTTATTTGTTTTGTCGTTCAAAAATATGTGATTATTGTAAGTATGGTCCACCATACTTTACATGGTGGTAAAAAAACAACTCTGGACCAAAAAAATTGATATACCAAAATAGCACAATTTTGGAATTATTTACTAAACTAGCACACTTTTTAAGTGCAGTTGGGAAGTCGCCTACCCATACCCCAACTTCCCAACTATGTTTTTTTAAAAAATTTTATTTTAAATTTCGAAATTAAATTATGAAAATTGAAAAAATAGGTAAAAAAATGTTATTGGTAAATTAAAATAGGTAATATATTTATTTTTGTATAATAAATTAAAATACAATATATAAATTCGATAAATAATTATCTTATTTGTTAAAGCATATTACTTAATTGATGTAATTAAATGTTTAATTTAGATATGGAACCAAAGATATGTTATTTGAATTAATTGTTTAATTTAAAAAGGGACAAGTAATTCACTTAACTTGAGGCAACTGAAAAATATGAACCCAAAAATATGAACCAACACATGTCGGTTCTCAACATAATTTCAAAGGGGTAACATATCTTTAGTCCCTCTCTAAATTAACAATTAACCTCAAATTAACAGTTGCCTCAACACATATCTTTGAGAAACGGGTGCATTTTTCAGCTGTCTCGACATAAATATGAACTTATGCCCAACGGTTTAGAACGACAGAAGACGATTTATCGAGTGACGGTCACATGAGGGTCGGTTGGTTTGTAGATCATAAGAGAAACAGTGGCAGAAGAAAGAAAGCATGCAAGAGGTTGCGATGAGCAGGGACGGAGCCAGTATCAAATAGCTGCGGGGGCGAGCTAAAAAATTAAAATCAGTCTAAAATATATGCATGTATATATGTATCAATTTTTATGAATAACATCATACTTATTTGATTTTTTTTTTACTGGACATCATACTTATTTGATAAAAGCATAGTAGTTATAGTCCTGTAAAAAAATTATAACTTCTATGGCTTCTAAGTATAAATAATGATTTTTTTTGGTAAAAAAAGTATAAATAATGATTTTTTATGTAAAAAAATTCCAACGTCCTATTCACGTAATATGCTAAATCCCTAGATATTCTCAACTCTCAATCTATTCTATTTATTATTACTAATAATTAAAGGATAGCACAACTGCACCAACATATTAGTACATAACGATATCTTAATTATCTACTAGTACTATCTAGTGTTCAAAGAAAATTAAATATCAGGGGGGGCTGGAGCCCTTGTAGCTACATACCTAGCTCCGTCCCTGGCGATGAGCGAAGGAACTTGGTGGTGTTGCGAGCCTTCGCAACGACGACTGGTCACTTGCAGAAGTACGATGATGAAATCTACGTTGCGGAGGTCGCAAACGAGAGCTTACTGCGGTGGGCAATGACTTTCAATGGAGAAGATGAAGTTAGGTTTGTGGGAGAGAGAAGAAAAATGTGTTATGTTTATTTTTTGGTTAAAGCTGAATGGATGAGTTAGGAAATGAATAAATTGAAATGGAACTAGAATTGAAATGATAATTAACACTGTTTGTTTTAGCTAAAAGTGGAGGGAAATAAACTATAGAAGACAGAAACTTTTTTTGAAAAATGTGCTTCCATTGTTTGAATCTAACTAAAAGAGAGAGGAAAGATTGATTTTTGGGGGCCCACATCAAAAAACGTTTCTTCCCTAATTGGGGAGAAAGTGTGAGGAAAAATGTTAATTATTGAAATTGCTGGTTATGCCCTTGGTTTGAGAAACATGTATCATGTATGCAATGATAGTCTTAATAACCTCATTATGTTGACAATGATCACTTTTTTGTTTCGTTACATTCCAATAGTTAGAGTTTTAGTAATTTCATTTGCTGCTATTTACATGATTTTATGTATTGAGGGTAAAAGAAAGTTATACAACATACTTGCATTATAATGATTTTCATATTGGTTGACATATATTATCAAAAAATCAACAAAATAAAAAAGAATCAAATATATACATGATTTTAAATAGAGTTAAATCTACTTTACCCGTGCATGCACGGGTGCAAAGTCTAGTAATCATGTATGTCTGTAACGTCAAATGAAGTGAACTACCCAAGAGTTACCTAAGACCTACTTGGTGAAAACACAAGAAGAGCCAAAATCAAACAACATATCAAGAGAGATTAGATTCAACCTTACTCTTCGATAAGATTCACAATTGACTACTTTTCGTTGTCTGACATCTCTAACTAACTGAATTTTATTTTTGTGTTTTTGTCTGCTGTTAATTTCTTTTGAGACGATTGAGTAGAACCAACAGAAATACATATGTTGTGGTTTGGTTCTGAAAGCATATAGATCTATGTATTTTTTCACTGTCTCCTTCCAGTATTCTCACTTATTTCAAACTCCATTCATTCTTTGACCTTTGCATGCAGCAAGCTCAACCAATTCGTAAGAGACCTAAACTTTCAAAAAAAGGTACTTACGTGTCTATAATTGAAATTTGTGACTGCACTTTTTTTACCACAAATTTGTGATTGCACATAAAATGTTCGAACTTGATAGAGTTTATTATTTTTTTACCACATATTATTATTATTATTATTATTATTATTATTATTATTATTATTATTATTATTATTATTATTATTATACGGGTATCTGTCTATTTGCTTTTTTTCTTCTAATTCTGCTAATGTGGTTTTATTGGATTTATAATTTTATTTGATTTTGAGGTACGTATGTGATATTGCATATTATTTTGTATTTGTATGTTTTAATCAAAAGATCGTTATGTAAATTAAAGAAAGTAAATGACAAATGAACCATATATAGGGGAAATCGTAAGAAAGGAAAAGAAAGGAAATTCTTATTTTTGGGTTGTAGATAAGAATGTCAAGCTATCCAAAAAAAAGTCAAAAAGATAGAGGAAATCGTAAGAAAGGAAAAGAAGCAGCTACAACAAAAAGTGATAATTCTGATTTATTCCAAAAAATCAGAATCATATATAGGGACCCTGATGCTACAGATTACTCAAGTGAAGAGGAAATTGAAGTTTTGAGTAATGGCTTTAAATCCATTGGTTCGAATGGATTCAGTAAGGATGTTTTGGTACCAAAGTCATCACTTCAAAAACAAGTTGATATAAGTGGTGAGAAGAGTGAGGCTGAACCTTCTTACAAGCCTTATGTCAGAACAGATAATCGAAAACCTTGCAAATCATCAAGCATTTACGAAGGTGTTCGTTGTAGACCATGGGGGAAGTTTTCATGCGAGATCCGAGATCCAATTAATGGAGAACGCTTGTGGCTTGGTACTTATGATACTGAGTTGCAGGCTGCTATAGTTTATAGCAAAAAGAAGGATGAGTTGTATGCCAAGCTTTCGAAGGGTGTCATACAAGGTTTTTCTTCCTACATCTCAATCATCTATTTTGCTTGGCATCACTAATACTAGTGTAGTATTGACTTAGCGTTCTTTTCCATTTTTCAAAAGAAATGAAAAACTCCTTTATATGGTTTTGGGTATATAAAATCCCAAAACATGCTCCTTAATGTCTTTATTATCTGTTGTTGATATTTGTTATTGATATTTAAAATATTCATACTCCTTTATGTCTTTATTTTTTTATAATTCTTTACAGGTAGACCAAAGAGTGCAAAGAATAAAGGTGGTTATTGTAACGCAGCGCCCTTCGAGGTGACTCTGATAATTGTCTATTTAATTGTAATAGTAAAAGGGGGGTGTTACAGTTATGAAAAGAAAACACAATCTAACAATGTAACTAGAAAGAGATGGGTTGTTAAGTGCAATAAATGCAAGCAGCCGGGACACAACAAAACCTCTTGTCAAAGTGGTCCAGCTGCATCCACCCAAGCTCAATCTAAAGCCCAAACTGTCCCATCGCAATCTGACCAAAATGCCCCACCCCAAACTGCACAAGCCCAGATTATTACACAACCTAAAACTGCACAAACCCAAAGTGTTACACCTCCTCAAAGTGTACCAACTCAAACTACTGCCCAATCACAGATTGCATCCCAAGCTTTTGGCCCAACCCAAACTATACCAACCCAAACTGCGCCTCAAGCTACTAGCCCAATCCAAACTATAACAACTCGAATTGCACCCCAAGCTACTGGTCCATCTCAAACTAAACCAGCCCAACTTGCTATAAGGGCAAAGAAAACACTAGGTGGAGCCAAAAGGACTAAATCTGCCAGAGTTGACGCATCTTCATACAACATAGCAACTAGATCCACCACTACATCTTATACTGAAGCTATTGTTACCGTCCAAACAAAAATCTTTAGGCCTAAACTTCCAACATGGAAGAGGAAGTGAATCTGAGTTGGGGGTTTATAATGTTATGTGTTACTTTATGTTATTTTGGTCACTAAGTTATGTGTAAATCTATTGTTTTTTGGATGTGGATGTTTAGTGGGGTTTTAATCCTCTTTTTGTTGCTTAATTGGCTATTTGTTGTTTATTAATATCCAATAGACCTAGTTCAGAACATATTTGGTCACTCTAGGTTAACATTAAGTTGGTATGGTATGTTGCATATTGGTCCTTTAAGTTTATTATTTGGTTTTAATTTGGTCCTTTTTGTTTCGGAAATATTTTAGTTTGGTCCCTCATTTTTAATTACTTTTTACAACAATTAAGCTAGATGTCCTACATAATTAAGTGTAGAGACTGGTAAATGAAAATCGATAATCAATAGATATAAATCGGACTAAATAGATGTAATACATAATTGGGGATTACATTAAAATAGCGTTCTTAACATAACTTGAAATACAACTTAACTATTACCCTACTAAACCCTTACAAAGGATTACCCTAATCTAAAACTTGTACACCTAATTACCCTTCTCAGTTACACCACTACATATATAGAATTTCCAGATTTGACAATTAGAATTACACAATCTACAACCAAAAGAAAAATAGCGTACAATGCAATTTTCAACAATTTTTTGCGTGGACTCTCCATCTTTCTTCATCTCCTTAATAGTCTTCCTAAGTTCAGCTATCTACATTAATTTTTGAACACAATCTTCACATTTGGTCTTTGCACATTGTGTTTGTATTCGTGTCTGAGGAGGCCATGGATCTGAGTGCTGATCAAAAACTGAGCAACCAGCAGGATCATCTTTAGTCTTTGAAAACAATCAGACCTCAAACTCAGAATTGAAAATTTAAGAAAACTGAAGGGACCAAATAGAAGTTAAACAAAAACATGGAGGACCAAAATGAAACAAATGATACTTCAACAGAAAACTCAGATCTGCAACAATGGAAAAATAGAGGGACCAACTACCATTAATCTTACCACAAAATACTTGTAGCCCCAGAACTTCTTTCCCTTATTTGGACCATCTTTTTTCACAGTTCGAATACCACATTTTACACCACACCAACAGTCGGGTGGAGAAGAGCTTCGCGAATTAGAGGGACCAAATGGTGGAAGATGCCATTGATTCGTGTTCTTATTTCGGTAAGCAAATGAGTTAGTGGGGAAGAAGATGAAGATGACAATTTTTGATTTAGGGTTCATCTTACTCAAATGGGGTGAGTTAGCGGGGAAGATGAAGGTGGTGTAATATGCTTTTGATTTAAAGAAAAATGAATTGCCACATCATCTAATGAAATCCACCTCACACCCGACACCTAAGACGCCACGTAGACAGTTAACTGCCTGCGTGACGTTTGTTAAACTCAATGGACGAAAAACTCAAAAAAAGACCAAACTGACACATAAATGAAAGATAAAAGAACAAAGCGGGAAAAAAGATAAAGGAGCAAACTGATACTTTGGTCAGACATAAAGGACCAAAAGTACTATTTATCCCACTTTATATATTTTGTTTTTATAAATGTATTTGTTTGACAAATAAATATTTTTCCTTAGAGCATCGATAAAAAAATGTAACATTTTATAAGTACTTTTTATAAATATTTTTTTATCATGCTTTTTAGTTTTACGGGTAAACATTATATGTTATTGATACAATTTCATTATTTTTGATTTCTTACGAGAAACGTAACACGTTGTCCATATAATCATTTTTTATATTTGTTTTCATGAATGTCTTTATTTATTATAAATGGACATTTTCTGTTTCATTTTATACTCGTAAGAGACTAATCATTTTCATTTTTTATAACAACATCTAATATTGAGAGGCTAATTGAATATACCATACCAATAATAACTAATAAATGTATATAACTTTTTTCTTAATTGATGTCTTTTTTTCTCTGTGTGTAACTATCAATTTTATAACAAAAATAAAGTTTATATAATTAGAAATTTTTTCTGCGTCTATAATTTGATTTGGATTACTTTAAAAGCCTATGATACATTTCTTTCTTTTTTTAAATCGAGTATTCTCTGTGCGCAACCGTATAGACTAATCACTTAAGTTAGGTAGCACTAAAATAGGCGTAAAAACTTTCTCTCAAGAGTTTTAATGCTACTGCATTCTCAGAATTGGATCAATTCGAATGTATGACCTTAATTAAGTTAGAAGAAATTCGAAAAAATATATCATATGTCTTTATTTTTTTTAGTGAAATAAATGTCATTTAATTTTTCATAATAAAAATAAATGTCAATTAATTACATACATACCATCATGTATTTGTATATAGTATAATTTTTATTGACGACGTATATAGTATAATTTTTTTGGTAATATTGTATATAACATAATATTTATATGCAAAATATTGGCCACAGTGTCTTCGTTCATGTATATATTTAAACTATAAATCTTGAGGAGTCTCCATGTGGGCCCTCCTACCATTTTGGCGCCAAATCTCCCCCTCCCTCCTACGGTTTAAGTATTCAGAGTCCATTTCTCAATAACCGATTTAGTGAGAAATAATAATTTCGTGACAAATATGTACACACTCTATTTTAGTTTTTAAGTCCGCAATTGCCTTTATTAAATAAATATTTTTTTAGTTTATACTTACCTTCAATTTAAACAAAGTTTTCTCATGTTGCAATTTAAAAAACAAATTTTACCCAATAACAATTCTATATTAACTAGAGCTTTTACCCCGTGCCAATGCCACCTATTTAAGAGAAAGGTCAGCTATAAACCTATAAAACTTGGATATTTTCTCTAGCATGTGAATAGCTACGGCCTATAATAAGTTGACACTAACCAGAAAACTCTGTTTTGTTCATAGGATTACAAGGTGGGTTGATGCAGATGAAGACAAAGTTAAAGCTACAGGGGACAAAAGTTTGCAGTATCATTCTTTGAGAGTAGAGTGATGACGTCTTATATCATTCTTTTTCTTGTGTTGAATTTGTAATGAGTAGAGTTTGATTTGTCTTCAGATTGTTTTCTTTGGGGCGAGTAAAGGGTTTGGTAGGGGTTAAATTTTGAAAGCCGTTGATTGGAATCATATTTAAATTTGTAAATAAGTTTGAATGGGTTTGTCATCAAGAAACCCACTTTGGGTCAGGCTCAGTAATTGGGAAGTTGATAAAATGTGTGTCACTTACTAAATGTTTGGCATTTTTAGTACTCTAAAATCACTTTCTTTATGTTTTGAGAAACATTTTATGTTGATATATACTCTTTGTGTGAATAAGACTGGGCAATCATACTTAAAGACCAAAATCACTGCTATAATGAATCTTTTTGCTTGAAGGTCCTGCACTTTTTGATTTCACTTATGTATCTCAAGGGCATTTCAATATTCATGTTCCTTGACAACTATTGTTGATCGTCGTTGGCGACGTGTTATGCGTAATCAATGACCTTCCATCCAAGTGGAGTATCTTAATCAAAATGCTTATGGTGGAAATGTTAACGGTGCTTATGCCGATGGTGGGTATGCTAACAACCTAATAGCAACACAACGTGTCTTATATTAAGACCAAGACTACTGAGATTATGAATCTCTTTGGTGTTGATGGTTTGATTGGAACACCTACTAGGAGTGAGGTCGTTTTAACCTATGTTTCAAAGGGTTGCTTCAAAATCCATTGTCCGATGATTGCTGCACGTGTTCGTCTTAGAATAATGCGCAATCAGCCGCCTTCAATTTAGATGCTCTGCCCTCATCGAGGCTGTCATCCCATTCATAGGACTAACTCTTCTCATCATGAAGAAGTTGGACAAAGTGCTCACAATCCTATTATTATGTAATGACTTTTTTAAGTGGTATGTACCTTCAAAACATTTTATCTTTGTTTTGTTTATGTTGCTCTATCTTCAAACCTTTGTTGAAACTTTTATTGCTGTGGGAATGTAATATTTAGACCTTTTGTGTTGCAACTTCTGTTTTTTTTTCGCCCCCCGTGCACGGCACGGGTAACACGGCTAGTATATGTTTAACGTCAAATGAGGTGAACTACCCAAAAAGTTGCTTACGACCTACCAGTGCAATGCAAACACAAGAAAGGAGAAAGGGAAAGGGATAACACAAGATTAGATTCAACCATACTCTACAGTAAGGTTCACAATTGACTACTTTTTGTTATTTGATATCTCTAATTGATTGACGTTTATTTTTGTTTTCCTTGTTTGCTGCTTTTTTGGAGACGATTAAGTGAACCAACAGAAATATATCATATGTTATGGTTTAATTGGTTCCGAAAGCATATAGATCTAAGGTCCATGCTTATCAAAAAAAAGGATCTAAGATCTATGTCTTTTTCAGCTGTCTACATCTTCCAGTGTTCTCACTTACTCAGGATGTAGGTGAAAAAGACTTCAAAGTTCAAACACTAATGGTAAGCAGAATCACCAAACAGAAACTAGATCTAGGTTTAGAAAAAGCGCAGCAACACCGTGATAATTCTTTAGATTATCTAACTTTTCTATTCTATATGAAAGGAAAATTACCTTATACTCTAGACTTATAGTTTGGTTTTGTCTTAATTTGATGTTAATTGGGCATGATTAATCTCTTAAAATGTTTTGATGATTATAGCTCAATTGGAATGCAATTTTGTGCCTATTGATTATAAATCTAATGGAATGTTTTTTGGTAGGTGTTGGAACAAAAATAAATAGATATAGCACTAATTCTTTGTTGTCTTCACACAGGCAAAGAATTATCTTAGTACTACAATTCCAAATTCCAACGTGTGCAGTTAAGAAAAAGAGAAGATATATGGTGCCAATCATAGACCAATCATGCGCAAGGAGTTAGAAATAGGCCCATAATATTAGCACTACTGGCCCAATTAACAAAAAGGGTCCAATATTTGTTAATATGTGCCGCAAGCAATATAAAGGAAGCTTGGAAAGAAAAAAAGGGGAGATTATGATGAATTGGATTTGGAGCACAAGAAAAAGATCTAAATGATAATTAAAAGATTTGGGCATGAATTAAGGAAGGAAGAAAAAGCGTGGAGAAAAAGAAAGGCTGATCAAGAATTGGAAAAAAAAGCCAGCGTCTAGTGGAAATAAAGAGGAAAAAAAACGGTACCTTCGACAAAATAGAGTTGTGACGGTTGGAAGCTTTCGGAGGAGAAAAATTGCAAACCTCGCACATCACCGTGAGCGAGATAGAGGAGGAACCGGCGGAAGCTCGGATCATCTTCATCTTTTCATGGGGTTATTCTTATTTGCTTTTTCTTTTTTAATTGTTATCTCTATTTCTATGTCTAGCTAAACTTCCCGTTGTTGGGGATGAGCAACGATTTATGAATCTCTTATATTTTTGAACAGGACAACATCACAGATCTCCGCCGCAGATCTCCACAACACGCGGCAGAACATCACATCGACAAAAACCACCACCTCCAAACACACACGGCCCCAACAACACTGATCTAGTTAAAGCCTCCGGTGAACACATAACGAAACATAGAGGGAATAAGATGATGTCTTTCAAGGACACTCATCGTCGCGAGGGTAGTTCTTCTCGCCTTACTCAAATGAGGCCAGTCAATGGTCTCGCTATCAGGAGGCCTCGTATGACTGCGAGGCAGTACCGTGTAAGTTTTCAGATTGTTGAGGCTCGTGGTATTGTTCGTTGGGTCCCGGGTCGACGAGTGTGCATGGCACCAAGGAGACCAACCTCTCTTTGGAGTCCGATTGCTGCGAGAGATATTTCCCCTGCTCTGATCCTTGAATTGGTCTTGAACGATGACACCTAGATCATTGAGTACGATCCATCTACATCGAAGTACACTCTATCTAGACCACACTACACACCATCTATGTCTGATCAATACACTCCATCTAGTACACTCTACCTACACCGGAGGAATACAGTTCGTGGACTCCTTTAGAAGAATCTGCAGCTCAATTCTGTCCTTATTAGCTCTTTATCAGACTCGACTAGACAATCTTTTATGAATTTTATATATTATTGTATTAGAATATTTTTGTTATTGTCATTGGATAATGAAAACATGAGGAGTGTGATTCCCTTTGAATGAAAATCAGTGGTTGAGATACACTATCCGTCTCATATTATATGACTTTCTAGCCAAAAAAATATGTCCCATATTACACGACTTTTTAGAATCTCAATGAAACATTAGTATTTTTTTCCTAAAAAATATATTCTCACTTACTCGAACTCCATTCATTATTTCATTCTTAGTCTTTTACTTATTTTATTAATTTAAAAAATAAAGTAAAAATATTGAAGGAGAGAGATAGAAATGCATGCATGCATCAAATCTAAACAAGACTATTATTATTATTATTATTAATAACTTATGGTGAAACCACATCTAGGACAACAATTTAACATAATATGGTGAAACCACATCTAGGACAACAATTTAATATGATCCACAAAATCTAACATACAAAAATCCTTTCCATAAAAAATGCACATCCATTCCTAAAAACAGAGTACCGAACATGGGTGACAAACTCATCATACACAAAGAAGTGAATCTCTGACTCCCAAAGAGGCCTACACAACCCTCGCAAAATATCATCCAAGTCTCCTAGACCCTCTTCAACTAGAGAAATTAATAACCTAATTCGTAGGTCCGCAGATCTTCCACTTCTTGTGTAAAACCAAAATCATTATTAGAGTAGTAAACGGAGGTAAGCCCTACATATTATTAAGTTTTGTTAAAAAGAAACATCAGATTCAGATTTCAGAGCTATAAATGGGAATGACATCAAAGAAAAGATGAAGGAAAGAGCAAAACAGAAAAACTGGAATAGTTCAGCCATGAATATTGGTTCTCAAGAGGACACGGACGAGTGACATTCAAGATGCAAGGAAAACATGCATGGGAGCTTAGTAAGCAGCTAGACTTATATGTATAAATGGATGAGGAAATAATCTAAAACCTTTCAAAACTCTGTAGAAGCTCTATGAATTATAGGACCATCCCAAGACCCTATAAATGATGCTTTTAAAACTTCAATTAGCCTAGGTAATATCAACTCAGTGTTATTTTTGGTTAGCCCATTGATTTGATCGTATCAATAAAATCTTAATTCACTACTAGTCAAAGCTGAAATAGCACCAGACATTAGAGGCGGAAAAAAGAAAATTAGTCTCCAAATTTGATATCGCTAACAATAGAGACAGATTTGATTTCCCATTGTCCATCTCTAAATTTTCGTCCCTATTTCATCTTTTTTTTAGTAATGATTATAAAAAAAGAGCTATAAATGTGAAAGGGTGGATGCAAAAAAAATGTATTTTCTAGCTCTTGAAAAGATTTCAAATAGTGTGAAAAAGGCAGTGAATCTAATTCTAAGTAGCTTTGGAACCTTCTAAATCTCTTCTCCCGAGCAAGATATAAGCTTTTATAAATAGTCATGAGCTCAGCAAAAAGGTTATAATTAAATTTAAATCGTGTCAAAACTAAAAAGTAATCCTCCTATTAATGTAGCATTTTATTATTAAGTCATAGAGGTCCTCGTCACTTTTGATGGCTTGTCATTCTCCAAGATCGTCACAACCAAATTATCGTTGGTGGACTGTCAATCTACATAGAATGTCATTGTGGGACGACAGACTCTTACAAGTCTCAGAGCAGACACTGATGATCACTTCACGAACTATTCCTAATGCAGTATATATGAGAATTCTCTCAAACAATGGACTGAGAAATTTATTCAATTTTGCTTTGTTTTTCATTTCATATTGTTCACTTTAAACCATTCAAACACACTCTTAATGTGAGTGTGACCTCTTAGCCTCATTTCTAAGCTTATACTTCCCCGGCCTCACAATTAAATTTACTATATATATATATAACAATATGCAATCAAGGACTCAATGTTCTTTCATATTTGTTATTTAGTGGAGGAAAGCAATTAATTATTTTAATATCAAGAGATTAATTGAAAATGCCATACGAATAATAACTAACAAAGATTATTATTCGTACGATATCATCCACTCTTGCTTATATAAATGTTTGTCGTGGAATTGGTTTATCTATGGTGTCGGTAGAAACTCTAACTATACCACCTCAGTCCAATGGAATAATGTTATCTTGTGTATTAACAATGTTTAGGCTCCCTTTGTACTTTGGATTTGAGCACTTCTAATGCTCCATCAATGAACCAATGCTAATCGGAAAAAAAACTAATAAATTATAAAAATATTTATTTTCTCGTCACTTTCTCTAAATAAAATATTCATATTAAGAAAAAATGTATATAACTTTCTCTTAAATGATGTCTTTTTTCCTGACGTATGTAAAATTAATCTTTTTGACAAGAAGCACTTAGTGCACTTCATTCATAATCAATGTAGCAATACATGAAGGAACATCATTAAAATTCTGAGGACCAGCTGACAATAAGGCCACCCCGCAAGAGAGTAAGACCTTATTAGCATTCTTCCGAGTAAACTCAACACAAGAGTTTTTATTAAAAAAAATAAATTTTATATAACTATAGTTAATCTTTTTTGTATGTATACTTTATTTGAATTATTTTAAGGCTTAAAGGTATATTTCGTCCATGCAAATATCCCAATTATTTTAAGGCTTAAAGGTATGTTTCGTCCTTGCACGAGTAACTTTTATTTCAGGGACTAAACTGAATTATTGAGATATTTGCAGAGACCAAACATACCTTTAAGCCTTAACCTATGATACGTTTCCTTCTATATATCCACAATCAATTCAGTAGTACACTTTAAATAAATCACAAACTTTTTTTGAATGGAAATATATAACAAACTTTTCTTAACAGGAAATAAACTTACGACAAACTTAACAAAAGTATTTTCTAAATAAATATATTAACTTTATTTTTTCTAAAAAAATATATTAACTTTGGTCAAAAAAAAATATTAACTTAAAATCATACAATATATTTTAAATAAGGGAATATATACTAAAATACATTGGATAGTAATAGAATTTTAAGTTTAATTTATTCATAAACAAGGTAATATGTAAAAGAGGTATAAAGTATATATCAAAAGAGGAATATAATACATAAATAAAATTGATTTATTAAAGAGAATATAATATATACAGAAACAATATTTATTTCATAAATACTCTAAAACTTAAATAACATTTATTTATTTAATTTAATATTTATCAATATAATATATACGGAAAATTTATAAGTCAAAGTCGCATAAAATATCATATTGAGTATCCAAGTGTGAGATACTTACACACTATAATGAACAAAATAAATAGTATATAAGAGACTATACCTATCACCTTAAGATTATAAGAAAATGTGGTATAAGTCTCTCATTAAAAAATAGAAAAAAAAAAGTATACATAAGAACCCAACATTTAGGAAGCTACAGCAGATTTCAAATTTGAAGAAAAAAAAACATTATCTCTCAATTTTTTTACAGGCAAATGTTAGTGGTTAGTAATTAGTTAGAAGATTGGAGAATGTTAGTTTCTAGGATTTGTACCTCCTTTTTACAACTCATTATTATCCCTTTTTTAATAGTTTTTTATTTAATTATTCATTTCTTTTCGGTGAAATAAATGTCATGTAATTTTTAATAATAAATATAGTAGTGAAGTTAATATTAAAAACTGTTTCTATACATAGTCATCCTCATCCAATTAATTAATTACATAACAGCTTGCATTTATATAGTATAATTTTTATTGACAACATATATAGTATAATTTATTTTATTTTGGTAATACAATAAAATATTTGTAATATAATATAATATTTATATATAAAATATTTGACACATTATCTTCGTTCATATATATATATATATATATATATATGTGTGTGTGTGTGTGTGTGTGTGTGTGACGCCAAATGAAGTGAACCCAAAGAGTTACTTAAGATCTACTAGTGCAAGCACAAGAAGAGTGATTGTGATTCTGATACAAGATCAAATTCAGCCATACTCTGGAGTAAGGTTAACAATTGAATACTTTTCGTTGTTTGATATCTCTAATTAATTAATTAATTGGCTTTTATTTTTCGTTTTTTGTTTGTTGTTTTTCTTGAGAAGATTAAGATTTGAGTGAACCAGCAGAAATATAGCATATATTGTGGTTTAATTGATTTTGAAAGCATATAGATCTAAGATCTATGTCTTTTTTCACTATCTCCTTCCAATGTTCCATCTCACTCTTTCAATCTTTAGTCTTTGACTTGTTTTACTTTAAAAATAAAGTGAAAATATTGAAGGAGAGAGATAGAGATGCATGACTACATCGATCCAATCTAAACCCCATTCATTCATATAGGTTGTGAGTTTTATTTTATTTTATTAATTTTTTTGACAAAATAAAATTAATAGATGAGATTATATGATAGTCAGATCCAATGGTTACTGCACCATTTTCTGAATAAACCTTCTCTATTATTATTATTATTATTGTTGTTATAAGGTTTTAACAGTCTCCCTTCATTCTCTTTTTCAACAAAAATTTATTATTATTATTATTATTATTATTATTATTATTATTAGGGTGAAGGAAAGTATAGATGTTGTGCGACTTTTGATTAATATCTCTTTTGAAACTCATAAATCTTTTTGACGAGTCATTTTATTTTTTGATTTGATTTTTGGGTTGTAGATTAAAATGTCAAGCTATTCAAGAAGAACTCAGGAAGATGGAGAAAATAGCAAGAAAGGGAAAGAAAGCGAACATTGGCCTTATCTGAGAAAAGATAAACGAAGACCTCGTGAATCATCGAGCATCTACAAAGGTGTTCGCCGTAGACCATGGGGCAGATTTTCAGCCGAAATACGAAACCCATTTAATGGAGCTCGTGTGTGGCTTGGAACTCATGATACGGAAATACAGGCTGCTACAGTTTACAGCCAAAAGTGGGATGAGTTTGAGGCCATGCGTGCCACACAAGGTTTGCTTCCTACATCTCTTTTTTTTGACGCATGCTTCCTACATCTCTATCATCTATTTTGCTTGACATCACTAATATTAGTGCTTCACAAGTTTCAAGCAATGAAAATGTTAACTTTAAAACAAATATAGTGTAGCATATGCTAATGATCAATCTATTCTACATTTGTTAGGTGATCAAGTTGCACCATCCTTGGCTGATGATAATCTCAAATGGGGGAAGGAGGAGGAGGAGGGGGAGAAGGATATGGAAGATGACGTTAAAAGTAGAACCAATTTGAACCCTAGTGTTGATGGTCTTTGAGATGATACAATGTAAAACTTCGTTAGATGAAATCTGAATAAATAGCTCGCACTTTGAATTTTAAACTCTTTAAACATATTACTGTGCGATTTGATGCAATTTTTTGTATGGTTTTTTGTTTTTGTTTGTGGCTCATATTTAGCTACCTACTTCGGTCTAGGGGTTTATATTGATGGGACTATCTCATTGCTATACCTATGATGTATCCCAACTTCATCCAACACATACTTCACGGTTAGTAATGAGTCCAATACACACTGAACATTTCTAAAATCCCAAATCCAACAGCAGTTGAGATCATTGGACAAATTTTGTTGGTAAAAAATGAGGCTATTCCTAGAACACCATAGCGCCCACAAACCAATAGGAATTAGATTACCAAACACCAAGTAGTTTGATCGTATACAACCTGTTAACATCCCAACTAGCAACCTGCTCATTCCACAAATCTTTGATGCAAAGGTCGCTGTCATGCACATCAATAAAAGGTATAATCTCTTCTAACCTTTGTTGTAACAACCAAGGAATAGACCAGATATTTGTATCGTCTAAGCCAATTTTAAACACAAAGCCATCCCTTAAAATATCTAACGCTTTAGTGATTGACTTCCATACTGGTGAGTCCGATTTATGCTTATAGGACAATTACTACCTCATTACAAGCAAGACACAAACCTTTATTATTATTATTTTACATAAATATACTTAGTTCATTTCAATCATAATAATAGTATTAATACAGGTTGGACTGAAATTAAAAACCTGAGAGTTAGCCTACATATATTCTCGATGCCCTTGCAAGAGTGTGAGCAACAGAATTAGCTTGCCTCCTAATATAGTTAATCCTATAGCTTTGTAATCTAGAAAGTAGAGTATTACAAGATAATAATATAGAGCTAAGATTAGAATTTAGACTGCTAGTTCCTTTCAACCCATTTACCACAGACAATCCAGCTCAACAAAAGGTTATAATTAAATCTGAATTGTTTCAAAAGTAAAAAGTAATCCTCCTATTAATGCGACATTTTATTATTAAATCACAAAAGCAAAAAATGGTTGACAATGGAATATGTATGAAATTTAAAGGAAAAATTCCAATCAAAATTGTAGGCTGATGTTAAGCTAGAAGCGGATCTAGGATATAATTGTGTGTATATTGTGTGTTTATTTTTTGACAAATATTGTGTATATATCTGTAATTGTAGTACATTAATTGGGTACTTTCTTTGAGATATCTTAACAGAGGAAATTTCAACTTAAGATAACATTTTTTAAAATCATTGATTGTATGCTGTTAAATCTTGATTAATTAGATAAGTTGTATTGATTGATAACATCGATGGGTACAATGAAGCTTCCTCATCGATGTTATTAATCAATACAATTTATCGATGTTAGAAAGAAGACAACAAAATAATTCTCATATTTTTTTGTTAATTTGTTATTGGTGTGCAGTTTCCACCAGCTTTGTTGGTGACTAATTTACGTCGGCAACAAAAATTTTGCCACACCTAATATTCGAACTTGAAACGTGAGGTGGGATCCGAGCCCAATTACCACTCGGATCAATCCTTGTTGGTAAAATGATTCTCAAATGATACAATATTACAATTCTTGATTGTAAAGTGAAAGTGTAGAAAATTGAGAATATAAATTATATCAATAATAAAAATATTGGTAACATTAAGAGATGCTAACGAGAACAACTAACCACTTACTAATGTAAATAACTTTTACACCTCTAATCTTTTCATTTAACTTAGAGATAGCTAATGAGAAAGATTGAAAATTGTGGGAAACATATATGATTTTACAACCAACTATTAAATCCAGTAAAGATCTATGAATATTGTTTAACAATTTCATTTTTTTTTCAATTAGAACTATTAAATAAATATAATGCAAAATTTATGTCATTATTTAATTTGAAAATTTAATGAAAAGAATATGAAATACTTTATCTGAATTTTTTCTTGAAAATTACCACAAATAGCTAGTTGATGTCATTTCAAATAAAAAGCAGAAAAAGTTGAACTCAATTCTAAAGTATTTTTTTCTTCATACAAAAGTATCATCCATAAACTCACACACGTAAAGTAAATATTTCATCTTCAAACCTGGATAAGGACACAAAATATCCAGCATAAAAACTAGTAAGATTTAATTCGTGTCATAACACTGCTTTATTAAAACTTGATGCGGATTAGCCCTAATTAATACCGCGCCTTCATATTTGTGATCTACTAATAAATCTGGATGATCGTACAAAACATAAATGAGGAATGATCTCTGAAGACCTTAATTGAAGAGTCTATGGCTTCTATTTAAAAGTAACTTGTTTTTCCTTTTCAAGAAAAGGTATGCATGGTTTTCTCTACATGCAATCCATTCCTTGTAACACACTGGTCGTAACTTTTTTTTTCTCCTCTCCAAAGAAAGTTGAACAAGATGTGATTTTTTTGGTTGGTCTTTCATATTCATTTCACTCTCTCAGTTTTGTCTTTTGTTGCAGACAATCTAAATTACTGGACCATCATTTGTTTTGTTGCTAAGCTCATCACTCTTGCCAGTTTCTGAGGATTCTCAGAGAACACGTGTGTCTCTGGTGGATTTTTTTTAGATAAGTCAAGATAGCATTAATTGGATACAAGGGGTATCTGAACCCGTTTACAACTTATGAGCACTCTGCTAAGCAGTTTACCAGATTATTACACCAATTTTTAAAGCCAATTGACTGTGAACTGCCTCTTAAATTAATTATTAATATATGGGATTAAGTTTGGTAGTACAGGATAATTCATAGATCTGTACTCAAACTCTGTACTCAATCCTTTCCCCGCTCTGCATAAGATATGAAATTTCTTACAGAGAGCAATAATAACACTATATTAGTAACTAGTAATAATCTAAAAAAAAAACAATAGAACAGTACAAATAATGTTTTTCTAGTTAGTTAGACAACTCAGTATTTTATGCATTTCATGTTGGCATGGGTTTCTAGTCGCAATTTTGTCAACCTCATTGCTAGATCAAATAAACGCTTTGGTTAAATTGAAGGCAGTGGTAGACTTAGAACCCTCCTCGTTAGGTGTACGAATTTTTTTAAAATCACGTATCATTAAAAATATTGTAAAAACAAATTTGAATATATTTAAAATTACACATCGTTAAAAACCTCACAAGTAACTTTGTTTATTGGAAGCTAAACATGAGTCCATGTCCGATTATTGGTTTAATTTAGGATTACTCTGCATTTTTTTGTTTATTAGTCAGTGTAGAAGACAAGATATGCAAGCACCCTAGCTACGTCAAGTAAAAAATACTGCAAGACTTCTTCTAAGGCTAACATTAATACTGAGATTGATAAAATATACAAAAATCTGACAGTATAATGCTATTTTGACAAAGTTTTTTGACAAAAAGACTTACAAAAATACGGTTACATACAGATCCGTATGTTTGATTTAAAAATTTGTTTTTATATAATAATAATATTACTGATTTTATTTATATTTAAATAAATAAAGATATTAAAACCAAAACATTTCCCTTATCTCTCTTGGGTCGCACAAACCACCATCTCCACCAACGTTTTGAACGCGTGAATCACCTCCACCTGCACCTCCGCCACGTAGCTCGCCGTTCACGTTCGTTTTACTGTATTCCACTGCCGTTCACCTTCTTTGTCTGTCAATTGTTATGCGTTTGTCCGCTCCGTTGATCTTGTTAAAAACCTCCGCCGTTTTCTGCCGTTTCGCCGCCGTATCTCGCCGGTCTTACCGCTATTTTCAGCCGCCAGGTTCTTGTACTCAAGTAATTGATATTATTTTTTACTTAGTTTGTCCCTATTTGAGTGATTGTAGAAAACCTAAATGTCCCAAATTGTTTTTCAAAAATCTTGCAACTCTTATGTATTTTTTGATTGAATGAACTAGGAATGTTTATGAACCAGAGAAATAAATTAGGCATCAAGTTGATATAGAAGAAATATTATTAGAGAGCAGTAATAAATTAGGCATCAAGTTGACATAGCCCCCCTTGAAGACAAACAAAAGCGAATTTGAGCAAATTCTGATCCACTTAGTGCATATGGTCATGAGTTTTAGTTTCCAATAATTCCTATAGAGAGATGAGTTTGTTATCATGCCGTGCTTTGATACTTGAAAATAATTAATTCTTCAATGGGGTATTGGGGTTGTGTTATCCTAAGGGTGTAAATCTTTTGCAACTTTTCTAATAATTCCATGCTACCAGCCATTCAAAATAGTCAACTTGAGATAAAGTTTACCATAAATATTTTGATGACATTGTGATTCTCACTGACTGGTTTCTAAAATGTAATATGTTTTTTTAGCAGTAAAAGATCTGTAAACAAATTTGCACAAGTTAAAATTTGAAGGTAGATAGATATGCATAATTAGAGTTGTTTAATGATTACTTTGAGAACCATTTGTACTAAGGAATGATGATTAGAAGAGAAAGCAAGTTTTAAGTACGTTGCCAAAAAGGAAGTTCCCTATAAACTATAGTCCTTTTAAACTTTATCAAATAATTAACATATATATCTGCCAAGATTTCATTGGATGGTTGAATATAAAATTGTATAGTACAAACATATTATTGGTTGAGGCAAAGACTTAGAATGATGTCCCATGTTAGGAGTAAAAGCCAATTCCCTCAAAAGAAGAAAAAGAGATATATTTGTGCTAAGAAAAGAGTATAACCATCCACTTCTTACGAATGTCTTGGATTTGTGTCTTAAGTTTATCAGAAAAAAGGGGTGTCATTTTGTCTGCCTGCTAAAATAATTTGCATTTCTAAAGCATCAAATTCTTGCTTTTGATCATTACTTACTTGCTAGTACTTGACACATCTTATACAAAATGTGAGTTTTCACTTTATAAATAGAGAAATTTTCGTATACATCTGAAATAATAGTAAATATTTTGTGATTTATTAAATAATTTGTGTATTGTTGGTTCTAACTGTGCAGTGTTGATGTCAAACGATGATGATGCACGTTGGGAGCCTGCGGTCGGGATGTGTTTTGCTTCCTTAGATGAGGGGAAATCATATTATGGTGAGTATGCGTCAAGAAAAGGTTTTGGGTGGAGAATTAGAGCATCAGCAAAGGGAGATGATCGGAAAGTCAACTACATACTACTTGCATGCTCGAGAGCGGGGTCTAGTGCAAACATGTCAAAAATTCCATGTTCATTGAAAACACTTCCGACTAAGGTGAACAATTGTCCTGCCAGGATAGCTTTCAAGTTACAATCCGATGGGTCATGGGAAGTCCAAAAATTTGAAGGTGTCCATTCTCACGAGATGAGCCCCACAAAGGCAAGGTTGTTTAGGTCTAACAAGAAACTAAATCAACGATGAAGCGGGAGTGAGGATTAACAAAACATTCCAATCTATTGTTACAGATGCGGGAGGGCATGAAAATGTAGCGTTTTGTGAGAAGGACGTGAGGAATTATGTCAACAAGGAGAGGCGTTCAATTGGAAAAGGAGGTGATGGGAAGGCGTTGATTAGTTACTTTTATGAAATGAGGGAACAAAATTCAAATTTCTTCTATGATCTTGATTTGGATGATGGTTTTCATGTGAAGAATGTGTTTTGGGCCGATGCAAGAAGTAGAGCTGCTTATGAATATTTTGGAGACGTGGTAACATTTGATACAACATTTCTAGTCAATAAATATGATATGCCTTTTGCTGCGATTGTAGGTGTCAATCACCATGGCCAATTAACATTACTTGGGTGTGGCCTAGTTTCAAGTGAAGACGAAGACTCATTTGTGTGGTTTTTTCAAGCCTGGCTTCGTTGCATGCTAGGAAAGGCCCCTTTGGGTATTGTCACAGACCAATGCAAGGCTATGAAAAAGGCCATCGAGATAGTCTTCCCTACTACTCGCCATAGGTGGTGTTTATGGCATATCATGAAAAAAATACCGGAAAAACTCAATGGATATGGTGAATATAAGAAGATAAAGGCAGCCATGAAAGAAGCAGTTTATGATACTTACACCATAGTTGATTTTGAAGATAAGTGGTTTTCGTTCATAGAAAAATTTGAGCTTCAAGACAATGATTGGTTAAGTGGGTTGTATAAGGAGCGACAAAGATGGGTTCCGACGTTGTTAAGGAAAAGGTTCTGGGCGGGCATGTCAACCACACAACGCAGTGAGAGCATACACGCTTTCTTTGATGGATATATCAATTCAACAACAAGTCTTGGTCAATTTGTTAAACAATATGCCAATGCTCTCAGAAATAAAGCAGAAAAGAGTTTGAAGCGGATTTTAAATCGATGGATACAATAATACCTTGTGGGTCAACCCGTCCATTGAAATGCAGTTCCAATGTGCTTACACGCGTGGTAAATTTAAGGAGGTCCAAGCTGAATTTAGAGGTAAAATGAATTGTGTCCCCTCATTGGAGTCATTGGAGGGTTGCATTGCTACTTATAATGTCTTGGAGGAATTGTTGGTTGGAGATAGACCAAAAGAACGATACTTTAAAGTTGTGTTCAATGTGGACAACCATGATTTCGAGTGTCAATGCTCGTTGTTTGAGTTTAGAGGAATTTTGTGTCGCCATGTACTATGTGTGTGCGCTAAGGAGAGGGTTTCAAACGTCTCAGCAAGTATGTTTTGTCCCGATGGAAGAAAAATGTTAAAAGGAAGCATTCTTATGTTAAGATAAATTACGGTGTTAAGGAATTGAAACCACAGATGGAGAGGTTTGAAAAACTCTCGAAGCATTTTTACCAGGTTGCTGAAGTAGCGGCGGAGTCTGAGTATGGCACAGAAGCATTCTATAAGATGTTGAATAAATTTAGTTCTGAATTGCCAAACTTGGATCCTTCAATGGAGAATGTTAAAACAAGTTTGAACGAAGAGTCAATACCAAATACTGCTCCTCTATGTCACAGTCCATTGAAGGTAAAACGTAAAGGTCGTCCTCCGACGAACAAAAAAAATATCAGCTGTTGAGAAAGTTGTTAAAAAGTCACGGAAGAAGCGAACCAAGCAAGCTGATGACAAAAACATTACGAAGGTCAGTGTTGTTTCCTTACTAAATATGTATTTACCATGAAACACTGTATGAAATACATGTTAATGTTTTTTGTATAATGTGTAGGCCGGTAATGTTGGAGTGACTGATCATGAAATCCATAGGGACATTTCTGTTGAATCAACTGTTGAAGTTATGACTAGTGGAGATGTGACGGATGCGGCTACTTTGGTTCGTGTCCATTATAAGTTTTTATTAAAAATTTAGAGTTTATAAATGTCTATTTGTAGATGGATTAATTTGATCTGTCAGACAACTCCCAGAACATTTATTTACACAATTGTTGAGTTGAAATTGTAACTTTATATGATAATTTTGTACATTTATGAGTAGAGTTAGTGGGATTGACCATTTTATACATCGTGGAGTTGTTGGATGCAAAGACCGTAAAGAAGTTTGTATCACAGGATTGTGTGTATTACCACTAACGTTGTTTTAAGTTGTTCGTTTTTCTTCATTTAATGTATTTAGATATTTGGCAATAGGGTAAAGATTAAGTTAGATATATTTAACTTATTTAATATTTCGTCTATACATTCTGGGAGTGTAAATTTCAGTACAGATGCTGGAGGGTCAGAATTCATGTCCAACTGTTGGGCTTCTCAATGTCCAACTGTTGCAAAACCTTGTAATTTGAGATTAGACAAGTCACATCTTTCTTCTTCACAGGCATGTGATTTGAATGGCTGTCAAGTTGCTTTGCATATTTATATTTTGATGTTGCTAAACAAATGGTTTTTAATAGGTTGGACGTCAAATTTAATTCATGGAACTTTTGTCAAACGTGGAAATAGACTTCCCTCGACTGTCACAATTGTCTACAAATCCGTGACATTTTAGCTTGAAGAATCTGTGGGCATACTTAACTTTTTATATAACTTTTTGTTGTAAATAAAGATGTATCTATTTTTTGGTTTGCATAGGTGTAAATGCCTTAAACTTAATGTATATTGTGTAAATGTCTCACAATTTGTGTCAACAGCACAAAGTTAATTTTTTGCTACATGTTGTTTAGACATCGTGTAACCTCTAAGGTTTAGGGAAAACCCTTTACCCAATTTTTGTTGTAACTAGGCATCTATGTAATTAGGTTTTTTGGTTTGTATTGGTGTAAATGCCATAAACTTTATGTATATGGGGTATATGTCTGACAGTTTATGATTCCCTTTTTGTATCCGAAGAGAAACAATGTTTTGCCATTTTTACAAAACCCAAGTAACTCACAATGTTCCGGCAGACTGTTTCAACATGTTTTCACACTGTGACTTGTTATTATGGGGGTCGACCCGGTGCTCCCGGGTTCGATTCCCGCAGTGGACAAACTCGATGTTAGCCGGTGCGAAATTTGGTTGTAAATACGAGTAGTAATTAGCCTTTTGTTGAAAGCATTGGGACACTCTGTGAATAGCTAGCAATAGTCCAAACCAACACTCCTAGCCCAGTGGTTCAGGCTCCTGCTGGGACGTGGTGGGGGTCGATCCGGTTTGCTCCCGGGTTCGATTCCCGCCTACGTCAAATAAGGTGTTGGCCAACGAAATGATTAAGAGCCCCAAGTAGCGAGCGCAAATTAGTCCTTCGTTGACAGCGTTGAGACACTACGTGGATCGCCCGCGAGGGTCCGATAAAAAAAAAACCAAAAAAATAAACGTGACTTGTTATTATATGTAGTACTAGTGTTTATTATATTCTTTCAAGTTATAATACTAAGAGCCCCTCTTTATTCGGGACATATATATAGATACACCAGCCAAGCCATCACTCCCACCCTTATCAACAACACACGGGATGTCACATAAGTTATCTCATTAATTAACTAACTCAACTACTTCCTTGCATCATGGAAAGCCAATTTTGATGTAACAGAGATTAATTAAGAGCAAGCGGATGAATATAAGATCGATAGCTATAGCCTATACAAAACAACCTCTGAAGTTGACATTCCATGAATCAGTACAAAGAAAAGTTCACCATATATATAATTTTGAGCCAGTAAATTACCTATATACCAAAACAATAAATTACAGTACTGTTTTTTGCATAAATAATAAATACAACCGAGAGTGTTAATGTTTTTTGGTTTCTGTTGGAGCAGTATAATAGTATCTTCCAAGACCCATACATCTATCATATCATCACATTCTCTATCACGAATGCCACTGCCACCCACAGTCTATCCACTAAGAGGGGACAGAGGCAGGCATATATAGAAAGAACAAATATTATGGGCTATTATTAATATACAATAACACTTGGCATGTGGCTAAAAGCCTAAAATTTGAGGAATCTTAGTACAGTACACAGTGTTCATATCATCAACCTTGGTTTGGTATATTAAAAATATCTTTATAGTTTGTTGATGGAACAATAGAAGCAACTTATCTTATGACACCTGCTGTTTTGCTTTCAACGACATCATGAATATAACTGATCATCGATCTCACATATTTTTCCCAGGATATGTTGAAGGAAGGAAGGTACTGATTCCAAAATCCGTTGCTTCTAAAGCCTATGTATGATACATAGCTATCAGTCACTTAGATTACAGTAATGTTTCACGCGAGAATCATGTTCGTGGATTATACCGGATTCACTGTGTTGTGTGATTAAGGGTTATATTTAGTCAAACTTTCGTTAAAAGTGGAGAAAACAAAGTGTTGAGTATTTCATTAAGTGACATCTGGCATTCGACGTTATTTCACTAAGTATCCTTCACGATAGCTTGCTGAATGACGTGGATATTACTTTGGAGAATTTTATAATAACCCTGACTTTTGTTGACTATCAATTATTTGTAGGCAAAGTTAGTTCAAACTTTAAATTTATTTCAAAATAATATATCCTTGGAGTGTTCACCATACCCAACAAAACTCTCGGATATCGAAGTGTTCACCATATGCATGTTTCCGATGACAATGAAAAATATCGTTAAACTTTCTTTTATAAAATGACACTATGGTTTGGGACAATTGTGAACAAAACTACTCGTTTTAAATTATGTTGGCTCCCTATAAAATTTGTAAATTTTGTTATTAGTTCTTATAAAAACTTCAATCACTTTTAGTCCCCATGTATTCATCTATCAATGCTTGTAGATCCTCATGACTTTTAATAGTGCTTTGTTGGGCCTTTTATATTGCGCTTCTAAGCGCTATTAAAAGTCTTGAGGGACCACAAGCATTGACGGAGGAAAATATGGAGACTAAAAGTGAGTGAAATTTTTTATATGGACTAAACGTGAAATTTGCAAAATTTAACCCAAAAATTAAATATAAAAAAAGTAATATGTCGGATGCTCCCAACGAAACTCTCAAATATAAGATTGTTCACCAGTGATGTTTCTGCTGACTGAAAATTCTCGTTAAACATTTTTTTAAAAATGAAACTATGGTATGGGGCGATTGTAGGGCTGTCCAACCAAAAAGGCCAAAGTGCAAAATCGGGATGGAAGTCCGATTATCTATTGGGCCGTCTTTTTTGTAGCCCAGCCCAAAACATTGGGTCAACGAGCCGGTCTGACCCAATCCAATCTTTAACAAGGGAAATTACAAAAAATGTAAAAAAAAAACATAAACAAAGTATGTCCAATCTAGCCCATGGACCAACTAGGTCGGACCAAAATGGTTCAGATCTTTCTGGATCTATTTTTTATCCCAATCCGGTCTAAATTATTAAGCCATCATGTCGGCCATCATGTCGGCACATTGCTCTGCATCAAAATTGACACCTATAAAAGATTTTGAATTAAACTACTTGTTATGAAATAGGTTAGGTTATATACACGAATCCCAAATTTAACTTTTTGTTTTTTTCATCTGAAGGAAGGAACCTAATAACTAGCCAATAAGGATTAAAATTTTTTCAAAATCGGATATCTTCTACGCACAACTGCAGAGACTAATTTCTCGAACTGTATAGGACCACAACGGGGGCAGCAAAGCTCTGCCTCAAGAATTTTAATCATACCACATTTCTAAGACTGGATTAGACCCAAATTTGAGGCTCAAAAGAATATGACCCACCACCAAACCAATGTAAAGATAGAAAGGCAAAAATCCAAAATACGAAAGTTAGCTAAATTTGGACACACTCAATGGCAAACACAAACCATGCTTTCAATCTTTGTATGGTTTGGATTTCTTTCAAACACAAGTAACGAACTCTAAAGCTGAAACACTTACTGTACAAAAATTAACTACAACAAGAACCATACAATATCATTTCAGGCACTGTGCCCCGCGTCCACCCACCCAAACCCAATGGTTGAAATTTGTAAAAATTCATTCACACTGACAAACACAAGAGAAGAGAGAAGACAAAGTAGAGCAGAGCAGAGAATATGGTTAGAAGGCAAACACCAGTGAACTGAAAGCAACTAGCTTAGTAAGGAGGGGACCGCAAATACCAGGATGGAATTATTGAAGTAACACAACAAAAGTGTCTTACTCGATATTTTAATACAGAACCACATGCATCATATGGGTCCATTAGAAATCCAAAAATTAATAAGATAACCAATCAGAATTTAGAGTAGAAGATGAACATCAAGTCTTCAACCAATAAACACTAAGATGAGACCAAATGGTGGGTCCCAATAACACCCATTAATATTCCTGTAGCTAATTACCAAAAGTGCATCATCATTCACAGACTCTCCCCACCTCCCTCCTTCGTCTAGTCTCAACACACAAACAATAATTGAATCACTTTT
This sequence comes from Astragalus glycyphyllos, assembly GCA_963573325.1. Taxonomy (NCBI): domain Eukaryota; kingdom Viridiplantae; phylum Streptophyta; class Magnoliopsida; order Fabales; family Fabaceae; genus Astragalus; species Astragalus glycyphyllos. Next base: position 83,184,887 of record OY754310.1, read on the forward strand.
TAGCTATCTAAATATATGAATTTCAAATACGTTTCATTGTTACTACTATAGTAGGCAGCATATAATATATATTTCAGTTGAATTCAAATTACAAAAAACAAATTATATTGTTTAAGTGCAGAAATGAAAGGTGAAGGTGCAAGTGCAAGTGCCTTGGGAGCCAAGACAGCAAGAGCATGTGATAGCTGTTTACGAAGAAGAGCACGTTGGTTTTGTGGAGCAGATGATGCTTTCCTTTGCCATGCTTGCGATGCTTTGGTTCACTCAGCAAACCAATTAGCAAGTAGACACGAAAGGGTTCGTCTTCAAACTGCATCTGCTAAGGTAACCACAACAGCATCATGGCACAGTGGTTTCACACGCAAAGCAAGAACACCACGTCATAATAAGCAACTTCAACAACGTCTCAAAGACCAAGTTATTTTCAATAATACTAGTAGTGTTCTTCCTCTTGTCCCTGAACTTGGAGGTGAAGAACAAGAATTAGTACAGCTTGTTGATGATGAGCTGTGCCGCGTGCCTGTGTTCGATGTTGACGATTTTGATCATGCACAGAAAGGTGCTTATCTTGAAGAAGATGTTTGTGACTTGGAGAGTTTTTCTGAGTTTGATGTTGATCTTGCTGAGTTTGCAGCTAACGTTGAAAGTTTACTTGGGGTGAATGAAGATGCAGCAGGACAAGTACTGTTTGATTATAAAGAAGAAGATTTAACTGCTCAAGTGTTTGATTGTAAAGAAGAAGATGAAGAAGCAAAGAGTGCAACAGTTAAGGTTGTTAAAGATGAAGTAGAATTTGATGATTTGGACTCAGTTTTTGACTTGACAAGCGATGAGGTTGTTTTTCATTGGAATATGTATGGGGATGAGGATGAGATGTTACACCAAGAGAAGCAGAAGCAGAAACAGTGCGTGATGGTTAGTACTAGTACTAATAATAGTGGTGTTGGTGTTGGTGTTGCAAGTAAAGAGGAAACAAAGAGAGAGAGATTTTTGAGATTAAACTGTGAAGAGGTTATTAATGCTTGGGCTAGCCAAGGAGGTTCTCCTTCTCCTTGGACAACTGGAAACCCTCCTCCTAACTTCTCCTTTGATGATGACACCTGGCAAAACTACTGCTTGGTACGTAATTCTTTTGGTCTCTTTTATAAGCAAAAGTTCATCGAGGAAACTCATGTATTTAATTGTTTTATTTTCATTAATTACATGTATATATATATATATATGTGTATGTATGTATGAATGTGTTGTTTGTGAATATATTATATATTTTAGGGTGGATCGAGTGGTGGAGCAGATGAAGTAAGAAGTCTAAGGGGTCAACTAATGGGAATGGATGGGGGAAGAGAAGCAAGAGTATCAAGGTATAGAGAGAAAAGAAGGACTCGTTTATTTGCTAAGAAGATAAGATACGAAGTAAGGAAGTTGAACGCTGAAAAAAGACCTAGAATGAAAGGTCGTTTTGTGAAGAGGACAAGCTTATTTGCTGGATCAGGAGGAGCCACTGATTTTCAAACTAATTACCACTGACAAACATCAACCATCTGTTGCTTAATTAATTATAACAGACCTCCATCTTTGCTTTTCTGCAAACTTGGTTTCGCTGTGTACGTATAGCCTAGCCTTTGTATAATAATAATATTAATATTAATAATGTGTCGCTCTATATATATCTCTAGCAAAAGCTGTTTTAGTACTGATTAATGGTACGTACCAGTAGTAGGCTTCATTAACAATGTTAATTAATGTTTTATATTTGTTGAGATGAATGACTTTTTTTTTTTATTGAAAGCAACAAATTCAAGCTTAAGATTTTTCATTAATTCAGTAGAATTTCATTAATACAAACTCATATTACAATTCAATAATACGATCATAACACCTGATGATTGTCTTCATAGCCAAAGTTTTTCTACCCATGCAAAGATGAGAAACCATTAGGTCAGAGTATGGAACTGTAAATCTCCTAAACTTTGGAAAATATATTGTGTTCTAGTCAATGTTAAACACATTTATTTGTTAGGGGAAATGACATGCGAGCTAGGGTAAAAGTATTTTAGTGGATATCTTTTTTATGTGAATTAGTGGAATATCGACGTTCTCCGTCATCACCTCCATCATTAACAAAGGGTTATTTGGATCCCCTGCGCCCTACATGATTAAGTGCAATATCGATGGTGTTGCTAAGGGTTGTCTGGGACCTGCCGCATGTGGTGGTATTTTTAGAGACAGTAGTGCTACTATATTTATTTGCTTTTCTGCCTCTATTGGAAACAGTTATGCTCTTCATACTGAAACTATTGAGGCTATGTTGGCCTCTCAGTTAATGGTTTTTGCATTCAAGAATTGCAAAATAGTTCTTTGGAAGCTTAGAAATAGATGGAATTAATAATATATTTGACGAGACAAATGAACTTCGTTTGCACTCACATTTATAGAGAGGTAACACTTGTGCTGATAAGCTTGTAGGACATGGTACTAACACAAGTCGTTTTGTCTGGTGGGACTTTCCGCCTAGCTTCGTTGCTGAGGATTTCTCTAGAAATAGGTTAGGTTTGCCTAGCTATAGGTTCGGTTGATTTTCCGTTGATGGTTTCATTTCCCTTCTGGCCTACTAATGATTGTTAGTGACTTTGGTGCCAATCTGGTTTGGACTGAATTCCTTTTAATAGGATTGTTATTTTTTCATTTGGGATGTAATGTTTTTTTATTCATGGGTATATGCCTAGTTCCCCGTGTCTTTTGTATATTTTCCATTTTTTATCAATAAAATGTAGGGAGAGTAAACTTTTTCCTTCTTGATGTTTTGTCCTAAGGGGAGTTTTGCATCAGAAGGTTTTAACGAGACTCCATATCTATTTCTTTTGCTAAAAAAAATAAATCAGCGACATCAAATTGTTAGAGATAGAGATGAGAGTTAGGTTTTGAAGCTCTAGGAGGGTGAAAATTAGGGTTTAGAGGTTATAAGAACAGGTCCAGAAGCAACTGAGCAGCGCAAACCTACCCATATCTTCTTTTTCTTTAATTCACATTTTTGCTTATGATTTTACGATTCAGCTCATAAAATCTTACGATTTTATGATTTTGTTCCAATTTTGCTTAAAACTTGTATCTATTCACAATCCAAAATCGTAAAACCGGGCGAACATGGACTTGTCGGCATGCATAATCGTAAAATCTTGTGATTTTACGACTAAAACCGTAATTTTGATTACTTTGGTATAAATACTCTCTCTGTTCCAAATTATAAGACCCTTTTGTTACTTTTACTTGTCTTAAAATATACGACCTTTTACAATTATCTAGATATGTTTGTTACTCTTTTTCAAATATATTCATTATTAATACTACTAATTAAATAGCTTGGTAGATACCGTGTACCAATAAGATGGTAATAAAAAAATTACAAATAACGTATGTTGGGTAAGGTAGAAACATATGCGAGTAATGATAACTTCAAGTTTAAGTACAGGTGGTTAATGCACTCTATCTAAAGGGACGAACTCGGCTTGTATCCGAGTTTACCCTTCACAAAAAAAAATGCTAGTATGGTCAAGAAGCAAGAAAATGGATCCACTCATTTTTTTTTATACAAGGATGCATCCACAAAATTTCTTTCAGTAAAGTTCACTTTTTTCTTCTTTTTTTACAATAAGCACTCGGTTCACTTTTTTGACACTTTTTTCTCCTCTTACTACTGGTATAACATGTTTAAATCATATAACTAGTAGTGGCAGCTCTTGAATAAAATCTTCTATCTACAACCACAACATCATAAAATTGATTTTTTGGCTCTTTACCAATTACCATTACATGATTGTTAAAAACCTTTTATATACAAGGTCATATTTTTATTTCAAATTAGGAGACAAAACCTGAAAAGATAAATCTGTTTGTGTCCATGGTGACTTGACATTTGTCTTTCTGATATCCCAAGAGCTACATGAGCGAAGAAGATGACAGATCCTGAAATGCAAGTTTTGTTCTCTCTCTACTAGCAATGAGTGGTCCAAACATTTTGGGGTCAATGGGCCAGATTTTATGAAAATATTGAAGACATAAACTTCAAAAAGGTAATGGCAAAGGGAAAAGACTCAACATGGCAGCTGGGGCCATCACATGAGATGTAAACATCATTATCATCGTGTAACTAGGTGTGTGCAATTTGTCAATAAAAACTAGGGTGTGCAATTTGTATACATGATTAACCGGCTAGATCAAAGTTAATATTACAAAAAACTAGAACTTACCGTGCGATGCACAAGATATCGTTATAAAGATAGATAGTAGTATCATGCATATTTCAATTTTTAGGTAGTTGAACTATTTGATAGACAATACATTGAAGGAGAATTTGTTTTACACAAAAAACAAAGGTAACTCACAAATAAAGCTCTGTGATGACCTCCCCAAAAAATATAGGTTAGGGTCCCAACGATGCATAATAATACTTTCGTCCAAGTAGCAGACACACGACAAAAGCAATGAAAAAAGACATTTAGTTTAAAAGACAAACAACCGGAGCAACCAGAAAAAGGGCAATTGCAAATGCCATGACTATATGACGCTTAATCTAATAAAAATCAAGATTCAGCCTCATCATACTCAAGTGTTACATCAATACGGGTTATGGTTTGTTGAAAATATGTATAATATTAAAATTAGATGATGCTTATTTTAATTAATATTATAATTATAAGAAGACACTTATTTCGGAGTTGAACCAGGAATCTGCCAGTTTGAGTGTTTGAGGGTTGAACTGCCAATTGAATTTCAAATATTTGTTTTTTGTTTTTCCCACAAATTTAATAGTTTTTTATTATTTATTTATTTAGGCTTAAATGCACTTTTGGTCCCTCTCTTTTACTAAATGTGCAATTTTGATCCCTCTATTTTATTTTGGACAACTTTGGTCCCTCTATTTTACTAAATGCGCAATTTTGAGTCTGCCTCCTATTTATTTTTATGCAATTTTGATCCCCCTATTTTTCAAATTTATGAAATATTGACCAAATTGAAATTTTCAACTCTCAAATGTTAATGTACCAACACTTTAATTGACATGGCACTTGACTGAGCCTCTTGACATGCCACCTAATTTATTTTTAAAAAAATATTTACTTTTATTTTATTAAATATTTATTTTAAATAATTAAATTATTTTTATATTTTAAAAAACATAAAATTATTTAATTATTTCAAAAAAATAAATGAGTTTTATATTTTATAATTTAAAATACATAAATAATTTTATATCTTAAAAAATAGAAAATAAGTTAATTATTTTATATAATTAAAATATTTTTATATTTTAAAATATAAAAATAATATAATTATTTAAAATATATTTAATAAAATAAATGACGTGATCCTCCTATTTTAATATTTTAATTTATATATTTTAAAGGTGATTGCTCCCATACCTATTCTATAATGGAGGGGTATCATACCTTCCTTACTTGTTTTAATTTGATTGGGTCATGTGTCAATTGTATTCCATATCACTTTGAAGATGTGTTTTTCAAAATATGCCCAAATGTTTAAAGTAATTATGGTAGAGCCCAACTAAAGTTTCATACAAATCACACCAAAACCCTATTTTTTTCAAAATTAAGTTTTGTAACCATTAAAATCAAACTGTCGTGTTTCAACCTCTCTCTCTTCTTCTTTCTCTCCCTCTTTTCTCTCTTTCAAAAAAAAACATTGTTCGTCCCTTTCATTAGGGTTTGCCGTCGCCGCCGTCGTGACGCCGCCGCCGAGCCAAGCCGTATACGTCTCCAATTTCCTGTTCAACCACCGCGCCTCCAACATAGAGCATAGCAGTTGCAGATGAGGAAGGTCGTTGGAAAAGTTTCAAACTTCAGGTCCTATAGCTACCACTACCATGATTTAAAAGCTAATTTAATTAATAAATGGAGGCAGCAATCATTGAACTTTGCATCACATGGTCTGACAGGCTTTTGTACCATGTTGAAGAAGAACTTTACTTAAATAATTGTACATCAGATGAAAAAGGGTACTTCTAACTTAAGATATGGCATCAATAGGGTTTATGACGAGAAATAGCTATTTGTTTAGAATCTTTTTTACATATCATATTCAGGAACCAAATGAAAGGTGCTTGGAATGAAAGAACCTACTCGTACAAATTATTACTACTATACTTTTTGTGCTTCAGACACCCATTTGACTTTGAAAATTTCTTATAAAAGGGAAGATATTTTATCCTCCCTGAAGAAAGCAATTAAATTGATTTTGAAAGAGAGAAAAGGGGGAGAGAAAGAAGAAGAGAGGTTGAAAGAGACGGCAGTTTGATACTTTGATTTTACTGGGTTACAAAAATTGATTTTGAAATAAATAGGGTTTTTGTGTTATTTGTCTGAAACTTTAGTTAGGCTCTAACATAATTACTCTAAAGATGTGGGTATATTTTAAAAATTACATTTTAAAAGTGATATGGAACACAGGTGACACATGACCCAATTAAATTAGGACAAGTAAGGAATGTATGATACCCCTCCATTATAGAATGGGTATGGAAGAATTCACCTATTTTAAAATATATAAACCATAAAAGTAGTTTATTTATTTTAAACAGTTGGCAATGGAAATCCAAGATTCGGCAGTGGAAGAAGGTGGTTTTGAGTTCAGTGATCACAACCGTCGTCGTCGCGGTGGAGTATTGGACAGTTGGCAGTCATCACTCTTGTCTTCTTTTCTCTTTATATGGCGGTTAATTGGTTCGGTTACTTATTTGGCGCTGGCTGGCTGGGGCTAAAAACGAATGTGGCGCGAAGAGTGTTTCTCGGACCACTCTCTCATTTCCACAACCCCCATTCCCCAAACAAACTTCACCCAACACTACATTTTACAATTAATTATTACTTAATTAAATTAAAATTACATTCATAGAAAGTCAAATGGATGCATCTTTCATCAACTTTCCTCAACTCATTCAACGCCAACATTCTCAGGTTTGAATTTTTATTTCTTTTTCTTTCCTTTTACTTTTTCTTCCTTTGTATCGCTCGCTATTTTAATAATTCCAACGTTCTTCAACTTTCAACAAAGTCAAAGTCAAATTCAAACGACAATGTTATGTTTGCCTCGGATTCATGTGTTCCTGAAATCATAATGTTTTGTATGTGCATGCCTTTTTAACTAGTGATCAACGTAATTGACATCACAATCTTTTGTTTCTGGTACCTGCAATGCTTTCTATAGTTTATTATTCATTCAAACTACCAATGATTCTAACTTTGATTTTATTGGGGTGGATTAATGGATATTAATTTCAGGGTTTCAAGAATTCTTTGGATGATATGTCACAATGGGAATTTCTTTGAAATGTATCTTTATGGAAACCTGAGGTTGTGAAACCCTCCGCTAGGAATCTAGCAATGAATTCCCCATCTAAAAACCATAGCACAAATGACATTGTCAGTGGATTTCATAGAGATGGAGATGTACTGTCCAATCATGGTGGTGAGGTGGAAGGTATTATTCTTAGTAATTTGCATGTTAATTAATCATTTACTAGTATGTTTTGATCTTATTCTGTTTGAACATTTTCAGCCAGACATAGATTGATTTTAGTTCAATGGTTAATTAGCCTTCTTCCTTCATTGAACTTCTCAATAAATGTAACTGATGGTGAATTAAGAGCATGTTTGAGCAACGGTACAATTTTGTGCCAGATACTCAACAAACTACGACCTGGTTCTGTGAATTTGGTAATACTTCTTTCTAACTTTCAATCTACTCAAACTATGATTTTTTAAAGATTTATTTAGATATACCTTTCAGTTTGGATTCTCTTTTGTAGGTTAGTGAATCAGATCATTCTCTGCCATCACAATCAGAAAATATTAAAACGTTTCTGAAAGCTTTGGATGGATTGGGGTTGCCTCGGTTTGAAATATCAGACCTTGAGAGGGTATTGCAGACCTGACTTATACCTATTTTTTCTATCTGGTTTTATTCATAGCACTAGTTTTATGTACAGAGTTTTTCACCATGCTTCTTGACTCATTGTTCTCTATTGTTGTGTAGGGATCTATCAAGCCTGTTGTGGATTGTCTTTTAACACTAAGAGCGAAAAGTTTGCAAAATGCTTTGGGAGATAATATTTCTGTAACTAGTTCCAACTCACCAAGCCCTCGTGGGAACACACCTACCAGCTTTCATTCTTCACCACCATTTGGTGTAGATAACAAAAGGTTTTCAGCTGAGTCAAGGTTCCAACGTGTTTTCAGTAGCCCTCTTATGACCGGTCCGGTGAATTTTATTCTACTCACCCTCTCTCTTCTATATGTGTTTGTTTTACATATGGAGATAATGAGATACAATTTCCTCAATAGGGTGACATATTAACGAGAACTTATCTAGAATGTTTGAATTCCCTAAGCAATGTTATTTGAAAAGTACTACTTTGTTTGTTGTTGTTGTTGTACTATAAAGCTAAACATTGAATTTAGTAAGGTGACTTCATTAGACCAATTAGATGGTATGTTCTACTCAAAAAGTGACTGGTTCTACTCATTTGTATCTTGTGCAGAACCATCAGCTTCATTAATATACCAGGTCGGTCATAAGTTCCATGAGGTGTTTCAAATTAAACCCGGAAGCTATGCCGATCTTCCTGCTGCAAAAATATCAGAAATGATGAAGTCAAACAGTTTAGATGTAAGTTCTTAATGTCAACCTTCATATATGAGATCTACTGTTTTATGTATGCGAGTAAAATATATGTATTTTTTGTTATACACTTCACTGATATGTTTCATTGTCTGTTACTGTAGAATGCTCCCACCCAGTCGCTTCTTAGTGTAGTCAATGGTATTCTCGAAGAAAGTGTAGAAAGAAGGAATGGCGAAATACCTTATGTATGGCTTGCAAATGAAACTACAAGTATAAATCCATGCAAATGACTTGCACCTCAAACTCATGTAATACATACAGTTTCATAAATGTTGTTTATTATCTTTATTTGTTCAGCGTGTGGCATGCTTGTTGAGAAAGGTTTCCCAGGAGATTGAGCGGCGCATATCAACTCAAGCAGAACATATACGAACTGTACGTCCATTACATCATTCTAGTAGCTTGCTACTTCTGGTTTTCTCAGTTAGTCTCCTCATGTCACTTTCTTACACTGCCTTCAGCAAAGTAATCTTTTTAAAGCTCGGGAAGAAAAATACCAGTCGAGAATAAGAGTACTCGAGGCACTCACATCAGGAACTAGAGAAGAGAGCGAGGTATCTTAAAATATCACTATCTAGTCATTTCGTTAAAATCCAATCCATTTTATATTCCTGCAAATTTGCAAAGTTTTCTATTCATCAGATTGGAATTTTTGTAACAGATATTTGCTAGCAAACGTAAGCAGTTGAAGGTAATGGTTTCTTACTTTTCATGATAAACAACATACTGATACACTTTAGAGTCAGGATAATGCATGAGGTATAATTAGATTATTTTCATCTTTTGATCCTTCAATATAGGCTGTGAAGGTCAAAGAGGAAGAAGAGACGGACGGTGAAAAAGAAACTATTAGGCTAACGAAAGAGCTAGAGGACAAAAATTTGGAAATTTCAGCACTTATTTCAGCACTGAAGCAGGAACTTGAAACAACCAAAAAAACGTATGAAGCTCAATGCCAACAGTTGAAAGAAGAAGCTAGGGATGTTAAGGCAGAATTAAGACAAAAGTCTCAAGAATATGAGCATCTATTGGAGGAATTAAGAAGTAAGGTTAAGGAGATTGAGAGTTCTTCAGATTCAAAACATCAAGATTGGAATATGAAGAGGAACCAGTTGCAGAACCTTGTCAATTTTCTATTTAGTTCCTTACAGGTACACTTCCAAATGTGTTAATGTCAATGTTAATATTGTGGTGCCAAACATTACAATTTTGTACTTAATTTGTAAATATCCAGAAATTGAAATTATCTTGGGAATCCGTCAAGCAAGATATTATGAAAGATCAAGTTGTTTATGCGGAGGAGTGTAATCATTTAGGTTTGCCTTTGTCATTAGAATGTCATTTTAGTGCTCCCTCTTCATTTCTTTATTGGGATGTACTCTAATCATTTTTGTATCTAAATTCATCAGGTGTAAATCTTAAACCACTAGTACATGCTGCTGATAACTATCAAGCTGTTCTCGCTGAAAATCGGAAGATGTTCAATGAAATTCAAGAATTAAAAGGTAGCATTATCCATTTCTACCTTGTATTTTGTTGATGTAAGTGTATGTGAATTCACACAATTTTTTGATACAGGAAATATCAGAGTATATTGTCGAATTAGACCATTTCTTTCGGGCAATAAGGAAAAACAGTCTATTGTAGAACACATTGGTGAAACTGATTTGGTTGTGGCGAATCCCTCTAGAGAAGGGAAAGATGCACTTCGGTCATTTAAGTTCAATAGGATTTTCGGTCCTACCTCAACTCAAGGTTTATTTCTATATTGTCGCCATTTTTTGAGATTAGGCTATGGAGAAGTCTCCCATATCCATAGATGAAATTCTTGCATCATTATTCCCATTTATGCTGATTACAGTTTTTCTTCCACTTTTCAATTGTTATGTTGATATTCTGTTGTGTTATGATTCTGCTCTGAATGATCCAGAGAACGTATACTCCGACATTCAACCATTTGTAAGATCAGTACTAGATGGATATAACGTATGCATGTTCGCTTATGGCCAAACTGGTTCAGGGAAAACTTACACAATGGTATGGATGCTCTGTACATATTGATTCTATTTTATATTTTTTGCTATTAAAGAAATTCCTCAGTCCACAAGTACCCTCTTTTCTCAGACTGGTCCAAATGGAGCAACAAGCGAGAATTTAGGTGTTAATTACCGAGCTCTAAATGACCTCTTCAGAATTTGCACAAGTAGAGCAAGCTTCATTGACTATGAGATTGGGGTTCAGATGGTTGAGATATATAATGAGCAAGTTCGTGACTTGTTATCAACTGATGGCTCTCCAAAGAGATATCCTTTTTTCAATTTTTGTTCAGTTTGTTTTTAAAATGGACTTTCTTTTTCTAGTTTTTTCTTCTTTGGTTTCCTTGATTTGCACACACTTGGGATATTGACTCATTCTCAATCCAAGGGTATAGCAGTACCTGATGCAAGCATGTTCCCCGTCAAGTCACCTTCAGATGTCATTAAGTTAATGGACACTGGACTTAAAAATAGAGCCATTGGTGCAACTGCTATGAATGAAAGAAGTAGTCGTTCTCACAGGTTAGACCCTTTTTTCTTCTTGACATCAAACATTGAAATATGATAGTTTTTATTATGATGACTTGACATCATATGAACTTATGTGCCCAGTGTGATCTCAATTCATGTTCTCGGGAGGGATTTGAAGTCGGGTTCTACTCTGTATGGTAATCTTCATTTGGTAGATTTGGCAGGAAGTGAAAGAGTAGATCGCTCTGAAGTTACTGGAGATAGGCTTAAGGAAGCACAACATATAAATAAATCACTATCTGCCCTCGGAGATGTTATTTTTGCTCTTTCTCAAAAGAGCTCCCATGTACCATACAGAAACAGCAAGCTTACTCAACTTCTGCAAACTTCTCTTGGTAAATCATTTATTTATGTCAATATACATTGCTCTGCTAGTAGCCAGACAAAAAGAAGAGAAAGGCTCTGAGTTGCACTTAATGGCTTTTACATTTGTGTGCCAACTCTTTACCTTTTTGGTTTATATTTTTCCAAATCTTCTACTATATATTACGTTTGACTTGAACTTTGTCTTTGATTTTATTGCACAGGTGGTCAGGCAAAGACACTCATGTTTGTCCAAATTAACTCAGATATAAGTTCAGTTTCTGAAACTATGAGCACTTTAAAGTTTGCTGAAAGAGTTTCTGGAATTGAGTTAGGAGCTGCTCGAAGTAACAAAGAAGGAAGGGATGTCAGAGAATTAATGGAACAGGTACTTCACTTTTTGTCTGTCAAATTGAATATAGGTTATTTGGAAGAGCTTCTTTACACTCATCTCATGACTATATTAGTATTCGGAGTCTTAAAAAAATAATAACATATGACACGTCATAATCTATTTTCAACTTATTTCATTAATTTTCTAAGATTACTAATAAGTGTTTAATTTAAGTTATCTACACACCCCATTTTAGTTGGTTATGGTACAGACTTTTCAGCTTATTACATTTTATATTCTGAAATTGGTAGTAATTATAATTCTACCTTTTGCCTGATTTTGAAGGTTGCTTCTATGAAGAACACTATTTTGAAAAAAGATGAGGAGATTGAGCGGCTTAAATCACTAAACACTTCAGTTAGTGGTACTCCTAGGCAAAATCAAAAACCATCAAGTGGGAATTTTAAGCAACATGAAGCTGATATCCAACAACCAATAGATGATCATATACAGCAAAATCAATTTCTCCATCAATCTGAAAATTCTAAGGGAGAAACTCTAGGATTCCCTGAAGCATATTTTCATGAAAGATCAAGTGATACTTCTGACAATGAAGCCACAAAAAAATCAGAAAAGATGGAGAAGTAAGTAGTGCCACAATGCATTCCTGTATTAAACATGCATGGACATCTGCATCATTTAGAATTCATGTCTAAAATTAATGTACACGTGATTCAATTTTTTTTCAAATATTTCTATGTCTATTCCGCAGATCAAAAGCATTACTACCAAAAAATGTTCAACCGGTAAGGAAATTAAGCCGAACACCGTCTACCACGACTTTAACAAAGGACTCCCCGAAGAAAGCACCAGGTATGCAATGTAAAATTGAGGTCTCAAGTGTATTATAGAATTTTTCTTATTGTATTCATTGAACTATGATTTTCAAATTACTTTACAAATTTAGTTTCAGGTATTAAAAAAAGCACCAGTATTGGCCAACTTAGAGCTTCAAAACGATGGCAGTAAAGTAGGAGGCAGTAGCTACAAATGAATTACAGAGTCTTCACAGTTTGACATGTATCATGTAAATATAGTTAATTCATTGATTTGTTCTAATTTCTTCTAACACTTGAATTTTTAGTCACATTTGTGACATTTTTGTGAATATTGTAACTGATTTTCTATTCCCAATCATAAGAAACAAATTTCTTATTTAAAAGAAAATAAATTATAACTCAGTTCAACAAGTTGTACTCAGTACTCACAGCCTGCTACGCGTGGATTAGTTGGTAACGGTATGCTTTTCAAAATCATTTAAGATATGTTTGGATGATGAACTTTAATAGTATGATGTAGTTTTAGAGGGTAAAACTAAATTAAGGGAAATTGAAATACCATCTAAAAGTGTGAATTAGTAAATAAAATATTCTAAAAGTGAAGAATTTAAAATTTCATCGTTACTCTATTTTTGAATGTATTGGGATTTGGGAGGATGACCTGAGACAAAACCAAAACCAAAACCAACAACAATACACATGATGAATATAAGGTAGCAAAACAACTATTTCCCAATAGACCCAAACTGTAGCACCAAAACCAGAACCAATATAACAATATTGTGCTACCTAAATGTTCATCTCTTACCTCCTAAATTGGTTAACATACCTGCTGAGTTTCACTAAATCCAAAGCTTTTCAATGTTTTATGTTGGTATTGAAGTAGCACAGCTATAATTGTTCCATAGCTTAATGATATAGTTAGATGTCACTTTTAGTCCAACCTTTCAACGAGTGCAGCTAGCCCCAAAAGGGTCTTGTTTCTTTGTTATGTCGTTTATTTATCAACTAATTTGTCTTCATACGTTCAAATAACCTTTTTATTACAGATTCAAAGAGATAAACTTTATATTACTATTATGTTTAGAACACTTAATAGTATATAAATAGTATATAAATCTCAATCTAATAAATTATGGCTATTTAGCAATTGGACATTTTTTGCCGGCCAACTTGTCCCTTTTGGAGTCTTTTGACTAAATGAGAAAGCCTCACGCAACTTCGCATCTCAGCTCATTTGGTGGGCCCAATTAATGAATTACGATGTTGCAAGATCAACCACTAACCGTTTAATTAAAAACACATGAAGTAATCAAAACCGACACATTCTGTGTTTGCAACACTCATGCTCACATGCATATTTATCAAACATTAGTTAGCTAGCTGTCTCAATCACATTTTATACATAACATTTTACTTTAAAAAAACACTTTTACATCAGCAAATACTAATCCTCTATTGCCAACAAATCAATCAACCAGACAATCATTATTAAAATACAAGACAAAAGCCCCTCAAATCTGACCCAAAAAACCCTTTGATGCTTCCTAAGATCCCTCCTAATGCAATAGTTTATTAATTTTTTTCCCTTAATGTCCTTCTCTTTCAAGAACACAATCATGAATGCACTAATAAACAATCAAACATCCTAGGCTTTTTTGAGTGGTGGAGTTTCATTTTATACATAACTTATCCTTGAGATTATCAAATAGGCAACACTTTCAAACAGGACACCCACAAAAACAGCTAATAATAACAATAATGTACAAAATTCCAAACATTTATCCTCAATTTCCTCCAAATTACAATTACAGAAAGAGGTTGTGAGTGATAGACACAACAACGACAACAACAAAAGACTCTCCATAAACCTAACAAGACAGAAGAAAGAGGCTTTACTTGCCTTTTTCTTTCCCTTGCCTTGTTCTCTTATTGTTTTGAAGGGGAAAACTGCTCATCTAAGTTATACACGAGACCATACTCATGAGCAGCAACTTAGACAGACCATTTATATACATCAAACAGTACTCTAACAACAATAAATTAAGATTAGTTTCTCTTTCCAAAATCCAAAGAAGTGAAAAAAATTTAAAAAACTCCTCTGCTGATTGACATTGACCTCTAGCTCCATTTCTCTGCTTCTTGGTATTGGGTTCTCTCTCTCTATATATTCTATTTTCTGTTCTTCAAAAATGTATTAGGCTACAGCAGAGATGCTGCAGTTGCTTCTATCTCTACTAAGACAGTCAAAACCTTCAATCCTCACAACAGCTGGTTTGTTGCCAAATTTCATTGGCACACAACCTCGCGCCGCCGATGATGATGATGGCGATGGCGAAGAGGATGGCACGGTAAATGGATTAAAATTCCCATTACCAAATTCCTCATCTTGGACTACAGGGTTTGATGCCCTACTTGGTGGAGATCCACAGAAAAATGGTGGCGATGATGCCAACACTTTTTCACCAGATCTCTCCTCTTCCTACAATCAAATATTCCTCAGTTAGATTTTCTCCAAAAATGATCATAAAGATGATTAATTTTAAAAAGGATACATAATCTTTTGATCATAAATCATCACCAAAAAATTGAGATATCACAAGCAATCAACTTGTTTTTCATCAAACACACACATAATCATCAGCAAAATTTGAGGTATCACAACTTCACAAGAAATCAACTTTTTCCATTACACAAGTTTGAAAGTAAAACACACGCAGATATAAAGAATATGAAGATTGATATAAGGGAAATAACCTTGGAAAACATGATATCAAGAAGCTCAGCCCCAACTCCTGAATCTTGGATCTCAGATTGGTAGCTGAATTTTTAAGAACAAACAGGAAGAAAGTCAAGATTTTTATCAAAAATTAATTGAATAATCATCAAAAAAATGAATTAAAAATGGTAGCTGATGGAGCACCTGAAGGGTCTGTTAATGGAAGAGTGATTTGAGAGACCCAATCGACGTGGTTTGGGACAAACCACTGATTCCATCGTCATCATCTCCTCGCAGCTTTTCACAGTGTTATTTTGTTGGTAGAAGCAATTCATCTTTGTGAAAACCACAGATCTTAACACTGCATCAACAAATGTACAAAAAATATATATATTATTTTTATTTCAATGAAATTCAATTAAGCTAGGTTTTCAAATCCACCACAAAAAAAAAAAGTAGATGGAGAAAGAAGAATACCTAAGATGCCACAGAATCAGAGAAATGAGAAGAGGAAAAAAGCAGAGAGAAAAAGAGAAAGGAAATTGATGTGAGTTTTGTGGGTATTCATAGAGATAGCGAAGTGAAGAAGAGTGTGATAGAGTACGTGCAAGTGCACGAGAAGTTGTGAAAGACCACACATTTATTTTAGGGTTTTCTTTTCTTCATGACATGGTTTGGTTTCGAGATCTGAGAGAGATTCTATCCACTGATGATGACTCGACTTCTTCTGATCCACACGTGTAGTGTTTTGTGGTCGTGCTTGTCTCTGTCTCTTTATGTGTTTTCTCTTTTTTGCCCTTCAAAGTCAGAGGGGTGATTGTTTCTGTCTTCTTCTGTTGTCCACTGATTCCAAAGCGGACGGTTGATCTCGTACTAGTAAATGCATTTATTTATTTTGTTTTTTAGGTCAAAATCCTACTGTGATCATTTTATCAAAATGTAAAATTTATATGCATAAATAGTAAATCAATAATTAGGTTTCTAACCATTTCATCAAGGGTTCAATCCTATCTGATGAGTATGGAAGAACATTTGATGAAAGATGTCAATTCTTTAAATGGATTTTGGTATTTCGAAAAATTAGTCTCTATATAAATATATTAATTTATCAAAAGAATGTAAGATTCAATACAACATCAGCCATATAGGACTAGTCACGATTGGTTTCGAGCCTAAATCATATATTCAAGCAAAATCGAGAAAGAAGTAATCACACATCACTATTTGTTTGGAAGGACGATTTGTATGTGTGGCAGGTTAGGTGGTTTTGTGGTTGGTCGGGTGGGTTAACTAGGTTTTTGAAGAAAAAAAACCAACATAAAATATTTATGACATAAAAAAATCTCAAATTAATTGATCGAGGAAAAATCAAGCAAATCAAACTTTGCACAAATTGAAACTTCTTACATTACATAGTGCAAAAAGTTGAATCTTTCACTTACAATGAAATAGATCTGAAGAAATGAACAAGAAAACAAAAAGAATTCCCAAAAGCCGCTCACCTATGCTTCTATTGTAGGCTGCAATGTTTTTTCTGTCATTTGCGGATCCCACTTTGATCGTCATATCGTAGCGTCCTTGGATCTCCATGCCTTGTGGAACCAATAACAGGCGTCGAACTATAAGAAACAAACAATTTAAGAGATAGAGAGTGGAAGAGGCAAGAATGGGAGATGCAAAATAGGGGAGGCATGGACGTGAGATGCAGAGTGGGCAAGGCAGGGACAAGAGAGGAACGAGTCATAGAGAAAGTGAGATGCGGGGATGATAGAGGAACTGAGGAACGATGCATGCACATAAAAATGAAGATGTAGGAATGAGAGAGGAAGAGTAAAGACTTAAAAGGAAAATAAGGGTTTATGAAATGAATAAATAAATAAATGGTGTGAAAAAAAACACATACCAATTTAATCCCGTCCATTCATTATGTTATATGTGGTTGGTAGTGATCTTCGACGAAATTATCTTTTAGACTCGCCAACTTGTGGAAAAACAACATTTTTGACCTGATGGTAGGTACCTTCTTGCAACCACCTATGTATTTTCATTACACGTCGAAGGGCACGTGTTGCAGTCATGTCACGTTATTTTTCTCACCCGTAGATATTAGCATACCACCTAGTGAGACTCACATAACTGTTTTGACTAAAAGACGAAAGCATCTCTCTACACCCTTGAACTATGTACCCAAACTCCATGGTGTCCATATCCGACCCTGTAATCCCATCAACAACTAACATGAAATCCAATTCATAGATGATATCCACTAAGCTAAGCTCCTACATCTAGTTGATAGCATTCGTAGACTTAATATTCCTTCCATCTTTACATTAAAAAAGGTTGGGCCCAAAGAGTCTTTACTTCCTTAAACAACCCAAACTCATTTGTTAGGTGAATGCCTATTCCAAACTCCAACATTTAGAGATAGAGAAAAGATAGAGAATTCCTGGTAGTTGATAAATAGATAGAGAATTCGAAGATTAGTGCTCCATCCATCACTACTGTGATGAAATGGAGACCTCCAAGAGGTGACACTGTAAAGATAAACTGTGATATGCACAGTTTAATCAGGTATTAAAAAGTGGTATTGTGAGCTGTATTTATAGAGATTCGAATGGGAATGTTCTCACCGATGCTGTTGAGAAGATTCATGCGCAATGTCCAATGGAAGCTGAAGCTAATGCAATTCGCCTCAGAGCCCAACTTGCAGTGAACCTAGCGCTTGAGGATGTCATTATTGAAAACGATTCCATGGAGCTCGTCGAGGTTTGTAGAGGGAACAAAAAGAAACATCAATTTGTTTGCCTAATTACTGATATCTGGGATTTGAAATCGAAAGTTCAGAGGTGTGGCTTTACCTGGACGCCTCGTGAAGAAAATGGAGTAGCTCATGAATTGGCTCATTTGGCTGCTAATAACAATCTCCCCCTCAATTGGCTTCAAAATCGACCTAATTCGCTGAGGAAAACCATTGTGGAAGACAAGAGGAGGATGGATTCGCAGTGATGCTGATGATTGAAGTTTGGATATGATCACGGAGGTTTGCGGCGAAGTTTGTGAGTTTTAGGGTTCATTTCCATATTAGGGTATCTGTGGTTTTTAACCCTTTAGTCATTTATGGTAGTATTAAAGTCTGCACCTAATTTGGTTCGTGTCATTGGTTATGGGTGATCCGAAACCCGTTTGATGAGTGTTTGGGATATTTAGTGTAAGTCCCATTAGTGATTTGTAATTTGGATTGTGGAGTTGGATCCACTTGTTGTAACCCATTGGGTGCTTTGGTTTGGGCCTGGCCCGTTCTATAAATCAAATCACTATTGACATAAAAAAGAGATAGCATTTGTAGAGACCTACCTAATGTTTCTCCCACTTTTACATTAAGCAAAGGTTGGACCCAAAGAGTCTTTGCACCTTTAAGCATCCAAAACTCATCTGTTAGGCAAATGTCTATTTCCAACCTGATTCATAGATGAGGAAAACGATGCATCCAATTGCAGCACTTAACAAAACCGGGAGGTGATCCTCTCCACCTTGCCCTAGATTAGATAGTTTTTGTAGCCCACGTCCATATGGAGGCAAATAGTTTTGCAACCTTGTTGGCTAATTAACTTGGTTCACTAAGGAGACTTGGTTGGGACTATCATTAATACTCTATCCCCTCATCTACCCTTAGGCCAAAATTTTATGTAACGGTGTATTATCCACACTTTGTTCATTAGTCTTATGCTATATACACAAAAAATACACATAAACTTATTTGATGGACATGACAAAGGGATGTATCAAATATAGACATCTCAAAAAAGGTATACACGTGGACCTTTACTAATTTTAGTAAAAAATAAATTTTATAAAGCTTAAATATGTTTTTCGTCCCTGCAAATATAGTCATCTTTTAAATAAATCCCTGCAAAATTATTTTTTTTAAAATAGTCCTTGCAAAATTATTATTTTTCATAAACACCCTTCTGTTAAGTCTCTGTTAGCCATCTGCTGATATGGCTAACAGAGATCCTTGTTGGAAATGACATGTCATATATTATTTTTCCGTTTATTTTATATTTCATTTTATATTTGATTATGTGTATTTTAATTGAACCCTAAAATCCCAAATTGGCACCATTCATTACCTTCTTCCTCTCACCTAAGCCAGAATCGCAAATCAGCTTCTTCATCTCCAAATTTACACACTCAATCTCCACCTCATCTTCATCTCCAGCGCCACCATTGTAGCCGTATAGAAAAGCAAGTTCATCAACCAACAACCCAAAATAAAGAAAGAATTGACCACATGTTTGCTTGCTCTTTAACACATTTCCATGGGTGTGTGATATTGTTGTTTTCCATGGAACATATTCCTTTACCTTGTGCCGTTTCACACCTTTTTTTTCGTTCAATTTTTCTCGTCAATTTTTTCTTCTTGTGTTTGATTGCTTTTAAATTCCAACGATGTCAATTTTTAATATACTCCTGATGAGAGAACCTGGGATATTATTGTCTTGTGTGGATTTTAATTTGTGCATCGTTTCATCATCTTATTTAGCTTATTACATGCGATTATGAAGTGGGGGTTCTTGCCACAAATTAATTCGTATCACTCGATGATATTTTTGCTGCAAGATGTCAATAATGTGTGTCTGGTTGGAGTGGGATTTTGGAGTGCAGAATAGAAGAAGAAGAAGAAGAATTACCATGGAAGAATAAGAGGGATTTTGGGATCCAAGCCACCATTTTTACAATAAAATAAAAAGAAAAATAATGACATGGATATCTATTTGACACACAAGCAATTGACTAACGGAATGACTTAAATGAAAACACGTGTTTTTGCAGGGACTTCTTTGAAAAAAATAATTTTATAGGGACTTATTTTAAAAATGACTATATTTACAGGGACTAAAAATATATTTAAGCCATTTTATAATGATAAAAATGGAAAGTAAAAATGACATTTTATTAAAACTTACCAAAAATTGTAAAGGTCATTGGTGTATTATTTTTTAGAGATCCATATTAGATGCACCCTATGATAAAATAGGGATAGTTAAAATAAGAGATTGGACACATGTATGGCAAAGTATAGGCATGGTACACTCTTATTATTTTGATGATTTTTTTTATATTATATAAAATGCCAGAAGTTAAACTTGCTTAACATACAAATTACAAAAAAAAAAATTATTTTGAATTATATTTATTTTTTGTTTTTATTAATTTTTCAACTTTAATTTTTATTTTAACTATTTTTATAGTTTTATATTTTTTAGATTTAAATTATTTTAATGAGAGATTCTTTTCCAACCTAGTCTATTGTAGCCATTCTCTCGAAAGAAAATTTTAATTGATTAGGTAGACAAAAATTTTGTTATGTCAAAGATGTCAAAGGTAACTAGCCGCCTGACCCGTGCTACGCACGGGGTTGACTAATTTTTAGTTAGCAAAATTAAAGTAAAACCGGAAGGGGAAAACCTCTTTAATAAACTAATCATTCAAGACAACAGTTTTCTGTCCACTGCAGGAATCAAACTCGGGAGCACTAAGTCGACTCCGTGTCCCAAGGTAGCTTATGCCAGTGGACCAATGATGTTGGTTTGTAAAATATATAGTTAAATAATTGTGGATTGAAATTAAATTATAGCTATAAATTAAATAAGAAGATTATAAAATTTAAAAAGAATATTGACAAAAAACGTTGAAATTAAACATCCATAGATAATGAGAAGAAAATGTCTAAAAATTTTAATAATATAATCCATATTTATCAAATGTAAATATAAAAACTTAGCCCATAATAAGAAAGAAAAGAAGACAACACAATTAAAAACTAAAACACGTGGGTATCATGCATGGTTGTATGAAAACTCATGATAAAATAGGAGCAATTATACAAAGTTGAAAGAAGATGGTGGAGGTTGTATTATAAATGTGGCTGAAGTTCCCGTTGAAAGAAGATAAAATTTAAACACCAGTTAAAATATGTTTTTAATACCGTTTGATGCGAAAAGACAAAAATAAAGAAGACAACACAAATAGAAAGTGAAACACGCGGGTATCGTGCAGGGTTAGATGAAAACTACAAATAAAATAGAATCACCTATAGAAAGTTGAAAGAGGGCGATGAGGGATCTATTGTAAACGTGGCCGAAATTCCAGTAAATAAAAATTAAATTAAAAAACTATAAATTAAATAAAAATATTATAAAATTAAAAAGAAACATTAACAAAGACATTGAAATTCAACATCCACAGATAATAAGAAAAAAAACGTAAAGAATATTAATAACAACAAATACATTGAAATTGAACATCCATAGACAATTAGAAGAAAAAGTTTAAAAAACTTTAATAACGTTATCTATATTTATCAAATGTAAATATAAAAACTTAACACATAATTAAAGAGAAAATAAGACAACATAATTAGAAAGTGAAACCCGTACCTATAGGTATCATGCAGAGTTTGATTTAAAACCACCAATAAAATAGAAGCACATATACAAAGTTGAAACTATTTTTGAAGAAAAAAGTTCGCATATTTGAATAAAATAGAAGCACATAGAAACACTATTTAGTATCGCACTACATATTTTGTCACAAATTTTTTCCACCAAACGGGTTTTTGAGGAATGAGCTTTGTGTATCCGAACATGTAAAAAAATTTGAATCCTAAAGTAACTCAACAAATTGTTTGGCATCACATTTTACATATTTTGTCACGTATTTTTTTTGTTTTTCGTCAAACAGGTTGTTGAGGAACAAACTTCACGTATCTGAACATATAAAATTTGTTCTGGACCCTAAAATACCCCAAAATTCAATGTTGGCATCACACTTTACCTATTTTGTCACAAAGTTATTATTTTTTTTGACCAAACCAGTTATTGAGGAAAAAACTTCGAGTGTTTGAACAGCTAATTTTTTCTGAATCCTAAGTGCCTCAACACACACGGGTTAACATCGTACTTTACGTATTTTGTTAAAAAAATATTTTTTTCACCATCGAGTATACCAAAGTACACTGTTTAGCATATCATTTTATGTATTTTGTCATGAAATTAAATCTTTTTTTCACCAAATCGATAATTGAAAAACAAAATTCGCATATTTAATCATCTAAAATTTTTCGAGACCCTAGAGTACTCGTTAAAATATTAAAAAGGAAAAAATGGAAAACATTAAAATAAAAAAGAGGACAAAACAAAAAAAACAAAAAGAAAAAAAAAACTAAAGTTAAAAAAAAAAGTGCCTCAACACACACGGGTTAACATCGCACTTTACGTATTTTGTTAAAAAAATATTTTTTTCACCATCGAGTATACCAAAGCACACTGTTTAGCATATCATTTTATGTATTTTGTCATGAAATTAAATCTTTTTTTCACCAAATCGATAATTGAGAAACAAAATTCGCATATTTAAACATCTAAAATTTTTCGAGACCCTAGAGTACTCGTTAAAATATTAAAAAGGAAAAAATGGAAAACATTAAAATAAAAAAGAGGACAAAACAAAAAAAACAAAAAGAAAAAAAAACTAAAGTTAAAAAAAAAAGTGCGGCAATTCCCGCACGGGGTTGGCTAAATTCTATCGTACTAATATCTCATTATGCTTGAATACAAATTTTGCACTGGTCAACACTGAGTTTGTCAACTGTGAGAATCAAAATCAGGAGCACGGGATCGACTACTGGGCCCCAGGGTAACCTGTGCCATTGGGCAAATGGTGTTAGTCTGCAAAATATAAAATCTAATAACTGTGAATAAAAATTAAATTATAAATATAAATTTTAATCAAAAGATTATAAATTTTAAATAGAACATTAACCTTTGATAAAATAAGAAGAAAAAGTCTAAAAAAATTTAATAACATAATCCACATTCATCAAATGTAAATAAAAAAAATTAACCCATAATTAGAAAGAAAAAAAAGACAACATAATTAAAAAGTGAAACATGTTGGATTTCAAGCATGGTTGAAGGAAGTCCATGATAAAATAGGTGTAGTTATACAAAATTGAAAAAGATTTTGGAGATTTTATTGTAAATGCGACTGAAGTTCCCGTTGAAAGAAGATCATGAAGGTTGTATTGTGAATGTGGCTGAAGTTCCCACAGGAGTCAATGCAGCAATGTTGTACTCGAATTTTAAAGAAAGATAAAAATATAAACACCAACTAAAGAATGGTTTAAATACCCGTTGGTACGAAATGACCAAAACATAGAAGAAAACACAAATAGAAAGTGAAACACGTGGTATCGTGTAGTGTTGGATGGAAATTACAAATAAAATATAAGCACCTATAGAAAGTTGAAAGAGTACGATTGAGGGACCTATTGTAAATGTAACTAAAGTTTACGTAAATAAATATTTTTGAGACTTACGTAAATATTTATTTACGTAAAAATTTGCATATTTAAACATTTAAAATTTTTGAGACCGTAAAGCAGCTCTTATAATATAAGAAAAAAAAGAAGAAAAAACTGAAGTAAAAACCAAAGGGTGCTTTTAGGTTGAGGGAGCAAATTAAATCCGTCATCGATAACCACTAAAATTGATCGTAGGATATTGTGTAAAATGCTATTAGTGGTTAAGATTGAATCAACTTGTATTAAATCTCAACCGTTGATGAATTTTTATACTACATCCTACAGTCATATTTAATGGTTCTGAGGAATTTGATTTGTTCCCTCACCCTAAAAGCACTCAAAAACAAAAAAGGAAAAAAAAGTAAAGGAAAAAAGGAAGAAGATAAAAAAAGTGAAGTAATATAAAAAAAAAAGGCTGAAATCTGGCTAAATTCTATCGTATAATTAAATCTTTTCGAAAGACTAATATCCCATCGTGCTTGAAAACAAATTTCGCACTGGCCAACACCGAGTTTGTCAACGGTGAGAATCAAACTCAGGAGCACGGAATCGACTCACGTACCCCAGGATAGCCTATCCCATTGGGCAAATGGTGTTAGTTAGCAAAATATAAAATCTAATAACAGTGAATAAAAATTAAATATAAATATAAAAGAAATAAAAAGATTATCAATTTTAAAAGGAACATTAACAAAGACGCACATCCTCTATAGATAAATAAGAAGAAAAAATCTAAAGAATTTTAATAGCATAATCCACATTCATCAAATGCAAATATAAAAAATTAACCCATAAATAGAAAAAGAAGACAACACAATTAAAAAGTGAAACATGCTGGGTATCATGCATGGTTGAAGGAAAACCCATGATAAAATAGGAGTAATTATACAAAGTTGAAAAAGATTATGAAGGTTTTATTGTAAATGTGACTGAAGTTCCCGTTGAAAGAAGATCATGAAGGTTGTATTGTAAATGTGGCTGAAGTTCTCACGGGAGTCAATGCAGCAACGCTGTACTCGAATATTAAAGAAAGATAAAATATAAACACAAATTAAAGAATGGTTTTAATACCCGTTGGGGCAAAATGAGCAATATAAAAAAGAAAACACAAATAGAAAATGAAACACGTGGTATTGTGTTGGGTTGGATGGAAATTACCAATAAAATAGAAGCATTTATAGAAAGTTGAAAGTGTGCGACTGAGGGATCTATTGTAAATGTGACTGAAGCTTCTGTAAATAAAAATTAAATTAAAACTATAAATTAAATAAGAATATTATAAAATTAAAAAGAAAAGGTTATTGAGAAACGAACTTCGTATATTTGAACATCTAAAAAAAATTTTGGGACCCTAAAGTACCCTAAAATACACTATCAGCATCGCACTTAATGTATTTTTTCACAAACTTATTGTTTTTACCAAACCGGTTATATACGAAAAAGCTTTTGATATTTGAAAAGTTAATTTTTTTTCGATTCCCAAAGTACCTCAAAACACATTGCTTAACATTCCACTTTACGTATTTTGTTACAAAATAATTTTTTTCACTCTCAAGTACGCCAAATCATGCTTTTTAGCATATCACTTTACGTATTTTTTTATGAAATTAATTTTTTCCATCTAATTGATTATTGAAGAACAAAATTTATATATTTAAACATTTAAAATTTTTCGACACAGTAAAGTACTTATAAAAATACAAAATAAAGAAAAAAACTGAAGAAAAAACAAAAAGTAACAAAAAAACTGAAAAAAAGAAGAAGAGAAAAAAAAAGAAACAAAAAGCAAAATAAAAAAATTGAAATAAATTTGTCAAAAAAAAAAATTGAAATAAAAAAAAAAAACTTGTCACTTGCGCGCGCAAGTGACAAGCTGCATTATATCTTAAGATAAGAGTTATTATAAAAAAAATGTCAAAGATAATAAGAGTTATTAATAATATTTCTAGTTAGTCTCTGATATTTTCAAAAGTTATTCAATTTAGTCACTGAAATTCTCGATGTCATGCTGATCACTTTTACAACTTAATATTAATTAACTCCCTAACTTTTACAACTTAGTATTACTTTAATATTTAATATTTAGTAAAGTCACATACTCGATTGATATTAAGTTGTAAAAGTCAGGACCAATTAGGTATTGAGAATTTGAGGAAATATTGTTAATGTCAAGACTAAATTGAACTTTTTTGAAATTTTAAGGGACAAAGTTTGCTATTAACTCAATATTTACCATTATACTACAATAAAGTCTTAAGTATTGCAACTTTTTCTTGTCAAAAAAAAAAGTATTGCAACTTTTTCATTACATATGAAGTATAATTCTTTTTTTTGGTACAACATATAAATTATTATTCTAAAAATTGAATTTTACAAGTGTTATTTCTGTAGACATACAAAAATATAAAACCTAATCCCGTGTACTTTATTCCCCAGCACTACTATTCTGTTCAACTTCATCTTGCTTATTCTTCTTTTGATTCAGCTCAAACTAAACATAATCCTATGTAAACAAAAAAAAAACTAGTTAGCTAGTGTTGTGTCTTTCTTTTTTTGTTTTTGTTGGGCCAATAACTCTATCTTCGTCATGCTTCATGTTTTCAATAACATAAACATTCATCTTCAGCATCGCTACTTGCACCCCAAGTTTTCCCACTCGCACCCCTTACTGTCCTTGAAACTAATTTCTGCAATGTTTGTAATATACATTTTCTCTGATGTTACGTTCCTATACAGAAGTGTGTTATCCATATTCCTTTTATGCAGTGAATTCATGCACATTGATATAATTCTGCTACCAAATATTACAATGTGAAGGGAAGAAGAGTGGAGTTGAATAATCTCTTTGAATTCTCCCTTCAACTACCTTCACTTTGCTCATCTTCTCTTCACACCAATGCAACTGTTGTTCACTTAACTCATTCATTCTTAATACTCTTGACACCACTTTTAAGTCTATCAGAGCCATTAAATTCTCCATTTCTTCTTCCACTTTTAACCTTCTCTTCCTCAAACCTTTCCCTGAACGGCGAAGATTCTTAACCTTCACCCTCTTCTGCATTGTTGTGTTTGTTAATTAAATGATCTGAATTAATAGCATTTATTCAAGGTAAACTAATTTAAAATTTGCAACATACCTTTTGATTAACTTTCTTCATTAGCCGGAGAAGTGTTGAATCAACCATACCTCTTCTGTTTCTCTTAAAGTAATCTGCTAGGATCTGACATGGTTTTTCTTTATCAGTGTTTAGAAAATTCATAAATGTTCTTATCCCATATTCCATTATCTTAAGAAATGTAGCTGAGGATATTTTACTGTCAAAATCATTATCCTTCTGCTCTTCTTCTGCATCTTTAAAACAAACAAGAAAAATAATTAACAAAAACAATATTGTGTATTCATTTTAGAGCCTACAAACCAAATGCGACTCGGATTGTGGGTGTATCTAGAGGTGTTTTGGCCCAGCCCAATAGGCCGGTCTAATGGCCCAATCCAATAACCTAGTATTTTGAGCTGGGCTCGCTAAATAGAGGCTAAAAAAATTGGATTCTTTTGGCCAACGCCCAGCCTGAGGGCTAGGTTGGGTCTGCATTTTTATGGTTTTCTAAATACTTTTTGTTGGTCTAGTTGGGCTATGAAAACAGCCTAATAGACAACTCGACTGGCACGGCCCGCTTATACATTTGGGCCCAGTGGGCCAAACTGGGTCGGGTTAGGCGGCCCAGTTTGACAGCTATAGTTGCATCGACCGCATTTGATTGCGATTCTCAACAATATCACGTATTGCGATTTAAAACCTTGATAATAATATACACATACCTGGATATTCTGGGTTAGGCACTAGGAGCAATTTTGGTGCTAAAAGTCTCATTCTGGCATAGATCTCAGGTCTCCTACCATGTTCATAAGGCTCATTCTCTATGTACCTCTGTAACAAAACCTGAAACTGTTGGAATTGCTGTGCAATGGCGGCAGGACAACCGGTATCAAGATCATGGCGAGATTGCGAAGAGTGTTTGGAACGAAAACTTTTGTAGTTCCAACTAAGGGCTTCCCATGTTAAGCATATTTGTGCAACATATGCAGCCTCTAGTTCATGATATGGGTTGTGGGACACATCAACAGGCTTTTTATTTATACTTGGAAACTTGTTCACAATGCGTTCTGATAATGATCTTGGAGACATTTGAATTGACCTTAAAGATTCTGAAAATGAGGTTACCAAATATATTATTTATACTAAAAATATTGGACTAAGGATTTAAATAACATATACTAAATATATTTATGCTAGTGTGCTATACCAGTTTCATTACGTTTTTGTGCATTAATTCTGTCTAGGAATGCTTTATCTTCTTCATTTTTTTGGAACAAAGTATATGATTCCCACTTGGGGCAACTTCTTCTGGATGAAGTAGAAAATGCATCTTCAGTTTCTGAATCCCTACTATAATGAATGGAGCTTCTCCATTCAGAGGAGCACATAGAGTCATCATCATCATCATCATCATCATCATCATCATTATTTTCGTCATCAACCATCAACTTCTTACTTTTCATTTGGGAAGAAGCAAAAACAAATAATCTCTCATCCCTTCTGAGGCTTGCCTCCTTCATCTTCTTATTTTTAATAATTCCATGACCAACATGATCACCTGCATAAAGTAGTGTCACACAGCAAATTCGATCCTCGTTAAACTAAAGTGCTACACAGACGCAGTTCTTTTATATTGCATAGAATCACAGTAAAACGAGGCTAATATAGCCTCAACTGCAGTTGCAAAGACATCAAAAACATTGATGTCACGGCTTATATTGTGTTCATGGACCTATTTTAAAACCTTTACAACATACTATCTCCATCCCAAATATAAACACCAAAAGTTCATATATCTGGACTAAAATTTTAATCCAAATTCATGTTTTAGTCCAGATACAATGATACATGTACTTTTGGTGCTTATATTTTGGGACGGAGGATTATATAGTGATAATAACTAATAAGTAGTAGTAGTAGTAGTACCGTCACTGTTTTTGTAACTTTTGTATAGGTTCAAGTTGATGAAAGAATCAGCATCTCTTGATGGAAAGTCTTCATCAACTGCTTCTGCTTCTTCATTTTCAAAGTCAGAAACTAATGGGGAATTATGAATAGACAATGTTTCAGAATAATGGTTTTCTTCTGAATCTTCAACCAAACTCTCTCTGGGGGTTATGAATTCTTCAGAATAAGAATGAGTCCTCTGATGCTCCTCCTTATGCAGAAACAAAAGAGTTTCCTTGCTGCCACATTTCACGTGTTCTTTCTCAGTAGAATCTACACAAGAGTACTCTTCTTGAGTTTCTTCTTCTTCTTCTTCCTCGTCATCCTCGGAAAACACATATTCATATTGTTGATCGCTGCAATGCAATATATAAAAAGAGAAACATTAAGTTAAATGTCATTGTCAGAGGCAAGCAATGTAACTAACAAGTAACTAACAAGACCTTTGGATTAAGGGGAATCTGCCAGTGAAAGTTAAGAAGGTGACAAGAAAAATGGCACAAGAAAAGAGAAGTAAGAAGAGAAGTTGGAAAGAGCTAAAGACATTGTTGAAGAGTTTAAGAAGAGCTTCTTCTTTGGGACATGGCATTTTTCTTTCTTTGTGGAATTTGCTCTCCAAAGCAGAAAGTGAGCTTCAGTTGCTTTCATGATATTTATCATTATTGGTCAACATTGTTTAAAGTGTCTAAATCTCTCTAAATGATTTTGCACACTCATTATGTCTCTAATTATAAGCCTTAAGTCTTGTTTTGTAACCTTAATCTTTTTTTTCCTCCTATTTTTTGAGCTAAAAGCAAAAAAGAGAAGGGACCAAAACCAAGGCACACGCATAGGTAGACAAATATGAACTTTACTCTATAAAAGAATTACATTACATGACATCCTTCAAGAAGAAGTTGAATTCATATATTATATTTATTTAATTAAACAGATAATATGTATAATGTATTTACTCAGCGTGCATTTATAATTGGGTTATGTATTTTGATGGAGGTTTCATATTATAATGAATCTTCAGACTCTAAAAGGAAGGAGGTTTCATTTGCAGGCATAAATGTATTCCTTACCTACTGATGGAAAAGAGCCATCTGAAAAAGATATTGTTGGCTGTGTCATTGCGAATTCTTGTGACAATCCTCTTTTTTATTGATCCTTGTCTTTAACGTGGTTACTAAGATTGCAAAGTACATTACAAACGTTGTCCCCAAGGTAAAGTTGTATTATATTAGAGTACATTTTTTTTTCTATAAATTGAGTATCCTCTGCGTGCAACTGCAGAGACTAATCTCTCAAATCGGGTAGGACCACGATGGCGGCAAAACTCTCCCTTAAAAATTTAACACTGTTGCATGCCCAATGCTGGATTTGAAACCATGATCTTTTTTTTTTTTGATGTGTTTTGAAGCCATGATCTTAGTTAAGTTAACACAACTTATTTGATGGTCTCCACAACTTAGAGTATTAGAGTACATTATTACTAGAATTTGGCAAAGCCAATTTATTTGATGGTCTCCACAACTTAGGATTTACATTGACTCAGATCAGATGAAAATGGAGTAACAAAACTCTTCTCTCAAGTGTCACAATAGTATTCAAATTCAATCAATCTCACGAGGGATAAATTAATTCTACGAATGAACCATTAGATTAGTTTAGGAATAAATTAATTCTATGATCATTGTTATTCAAAGATGCCTTTATTTGCTATATACTCCCTCCCTCCCTCATTTAATTGATGTTTAAACTTTAAAGTTGTGACGTGAAGACTACTAAATGCATGCTGAAATTGTTAAGCTGAATATCATGTTTTGGGTTCGAATTCGAGACCTCACAATTATGTGAGTTTCTAGTGACAGTGGCCACTCCATCTAGTACCAATTTTTTCCACCCCATCTAGTGCCAAATAAATAAGTAAATAAATAAATACAATTAATATTCCCGAATTTATGAAATTTACCTCCCCCCCCCCCGAATTAATACAAAGCTGCAAAATCAAGGTGTTATACTTATTATTGGTAACAGTCAAATTTGTCTCATCTAATTACATTCCTGGACATGTTATACTTATTTATTGTTGGTAACAGTCACGCCATTGATGAAAGATGGAAAAAAAAGCATCGGAAATGGATTACATCAGGATAACAAAGAAATCAGATTGCTTTTGGATACTGCTCAAAATTTAGCTGATATCCTTAAAGAATTGTCTCAGAGCAGTGCAACCTCAAGTGGCATTACATTGATGAGGGATTTTGACATTTTGTAGGCACATCTTTCCGGGACTTTGAACAAACAGCTCTAAGAATGTGTAAACAGAAGACCCATTCAAATTTCTTTTGAGCCTGCCTCTTGACAACCCTACATGTAAGGATATGTCGCCTTCAACAGCAAAAAAAGCCTCATTTGATCAAGAAAATTTGAGGTCAATCCTTTTCGAAATACAGTATGGAAATTGTAGTTATGCACCTACAAAATAAATAATGAAATAGCAAAGTCGACAGTACCTAGCTGACTGCAGGCGATGGCCAATGTCCATTTAGGAACTTCTGAAAATGAAAATGTGTCAACCTGCCTTAGGAGGAAACCCATAAGTCCAAGCCTGAAATTCTGGATTCCTCATCATTGCAATCACTGTCTTCCGCGTCATCAAAATTACCATCATTATCATCGCCATCAAAGTATTCATCCTCATTCTGCGAATAACAACCAGCAGAGAATTAAAAGTCATTATAATTAAGAACCATTTATGTATTTTAGTTTCTTTCATCATTCTTAATCATCCTTACCCTTTTGCAACTGATAGCAAAATATTTGACGTTTGAAACGATGTCAAACTTAATATTAGCCATTTACATATAAGATCTCAAAGCTGGTATCTGAATAATCTCTAACACACTAAACTACAATTGCAAGTAAATAATATATGCAGGTACTACTACAAAGCATTAAAGTGAAACTCGCAAGGAATTATTTGCTAATCTTTTCAAAATAATGAGGGTTATCATACTTCATTGAATTATATATGGCCAATTTGGTTGTGGTCCTCTGCGTTCTGTCTATCTTCAGGCTCCAAATCTTGAGACAAATCCTATGGATAATTTGAAAAAATCTAAATTAAGACTAGCTGTTAAACAGACATCCGGAAACTGATGCCATTCTGTATGTATGACTAGATATAACCATCACAATTACATGAGCATACCCAAATTGTAGAAATGCGGGCTACACACTTTTTTCAACATAGGCCAACTCTCTTCAAATAGAACCCACATTAAAATCCAAGAGTCAAAAGTCCGTCGGAAAATGTGTTATTGCTAGATTTGATTGACTATATTAAAATCAAAATCAAAATATACAACATTCATAAAAATATCCGTGGAGCTACTTGATGATTTCAACAAATCATCTGCCCGCATATATTGAACAACTATAGAAAACCCAGCAGCTCATGACATTTGAACAATTTGGAAGCCTAAAAGCCGTAAGCTAATGCATAGATGGATTACGTTTAGTTTGATAAATATACCCTAAAAAGTAGAAACAAATTTAACAAGTAAAGACCAGGTATATCACATGCATCAATTGAAATGTTAAATCAGAGATGCGGCTATAATATATTGGGTAAGATACTACTTTTAATTTTGTTTAAGAAACAGTGTTTCCTCTCAGTTTTGGAGAGAAAAAATTACCACATCTATTCCCACAAGTCAAGAGTTAGAGCTCTGCCGACATATCCACATGCTCAAGTAAATAAAACTGGACAAAATCTCAGTAAGTCAGTCTCAGCAGTACGAAACTCAAAATACATGGGGTGGAGGGTTGTCCCAGTCTCTTCAAGGGATGTTATGCAATCGATTACTTCATTTCAGGTAAATGCAATGTATTCAATACTTACAAGTACTTTTTTCATTTCTTCTATTTCTCCAACCAAATCAGTTAAATGCTGACTCAAAGCCTGTACAATACAACTAGCATAAGATCAAATGTTCTCTCAGACAAAAAGAGAAAATGGACTTGTAGTTGCCGTATAAAAATTGGAACCTCATGTCGTTGCATGGCTATTGAACGCTGCAATGTTTTTGCCTTCGTGAAAAGGTTTCTTGGCCGCAGAGTAATGGTCCGCCTATAATTCTTTCCACGATAGTAAATAAGAGAAAATCCTTTGGGAAGTCTATCAATTGCTACTAATATCCCACCACTCGCATATTCCAGTAACCTAGCTGTGTTTTCAACAGAAGCAATGGTCTTTTGTTTTGTTATTAATTTAACAAGTTCTCGATGTCTCCAATGCAGATGCATATTCTCAATGACACTGGAAAAAACACCATGTGTACCTGCAAATTATCATATGCAGCTGTTAGTATTGCATCATTGAAATCTAGTTACTTCCGTACAGCTGAAAATAACCCACCAAGTTGCAAGTACGCCTTCATTCTTAAACCAACTGCACGTAGCATAATACGTTCTTCATCTGTGATTGTATCCCGGTGATTACCAGAACCAGCTGGAACTATGGACGCTTCTAATTTAGCTAATAGCTTCTCTGCTCTAATCCTTTTGGACCGGGCCTGTTCATGTATTCAGAGGTGTCATTATGAATAAAGAAAATTAAATGCTCATAAGAAAACAAAAAACACAAACACATCACAAATACTTCATTCTACTCTTCTAGTTTAGCGTATAAGCATATAAAGTTGAGCAAAATACAACCAGCTGATGCAGGCTTTAAAATTTAGATGAAGCCAAAGATCGAAACTTCACTTTATAAAACAGCGAGCAGACAAACATGTGCTGCAGTAACAATTAAATAAATCAAAAAGCTGAATGGATTTATATTATCACCACGAATCCAAAACTTCAAACCAGGGCTTACCTCTCAAGTCCTACCAATGCTTTCTTTTTTCCTTTCGATTCATCAGTTTATTAGGCATTCAAGCTCGACGAATTTAGTCCCTATTGACTTTACCTAATGCTCCATCAATGTATCAGATGTTGAGGGTTTCTACAGCTTTATGTACAAATAAATTTCTAAGGCATTATGCACAAAACTAAGTTACTGTATTTGAGATTCAAAAAGCCCGTGACGTCAAGCCTAACTTCATACGCTGAACCACAAGTTGAGAAGACATGATTTTTCTACACCAAAATATTGAAAGCTTCAACGAGTTTCAAAGCTTTATCTAATGAACAATATCCCCCCCAAACATCATAAGCCTAATTGCAATGGAAACCTCAATTTTCAAAGTTCAGATCTATCAATACTATAAATAGCAATTTAGGATCTTGCATCAAAATGCCAAAGAACACAATGACCACTCAATAGTTCCTCTTCTCATCATGACACAAACTTGCAGACTAAGTATATGAACATAACCAACCTCTTCTTATTTAAATCAAGCTTTTATAATTTATTTCAACACAGAAAGTGCTCTCAATAAAACACAGCTACCTTCCTCAAGCAAATATAATCTTCATAAAACAAGCGGATACTTACAATAGCTAGTTTGCGTTCAATTTTTTTAATAAGCCTAACATTCTTGGCTCCGGCAGCCTCTTTCATTGTCTTTTCATGTTCTTCAGTTGATATCTCCCTTCGCCATTGTGCTTGTGCCTCATAGAACTCATCCAACGACCCTGTTTCTGCTTGTGCAGTGGGCTCATCTTCCCGGGATGGAGTTGCATCAACACAAACAGGTCTGCACCGCACCTTCTTCTCAACAACCTGCACATGTTTCGTCGATTCCGGTCTTTCAGATAAAGCAGCAGCCAGACCGGTCGGAACAAAGTCCTTCCCACGATATATTACAATGTGAAATTTGTTCCTTAGCAGTAAGGTGCCCCCTGTTAATTTCTGGACAGCAAAAGTAAAACAAGCCAGTTTACAAATCAATACAACCACTTTACGCATGCAGCATGCTCAACTTCCCAAGCAACAAGCAACAAATGGGAAATTACATATAACAAACCTTCAGCTCCTCGGCCATCAGTTCATTGTTTGTATTCTGGATACCGCGTTTGACAGCTATCTTTGCAACTAAACTTTTCTCCCAAAGCTTAAGAATAGCACATGCCAGACCTTGAAGATTTCTATTTCTCCCTTCATGAAGGTCAGCACAAGATTTACATCAGTTAAAGGAAGAAACACTGAATAAAATAGTGTGGTGTGGCGGACGAATTTCACATTTACCCAAGGCAAAATGACAAGGAAGAGCTTTGGCAAGTTTTCGCATATTCGTCACCTCATCATTAGTCATTCTCGAATGCATTCTGGTGGGAAGAATCCTAAGTGGTGATTTGTAACCAGGAACAATAGGGGGAAGTAAATCAGCATCAACAGGAAGTATTCCGGTACCCCACCAATCAACATAACGAGGACCGAAATCATCAAGCATCCTATCGAACTCCACCTCCTCAGCTGTCATTTTCTCAGGCAGTCGTTGATTCCACACAACTGACTCACTCTTCACATTACCTACCTTTAAATTCTGCCGGGTAGTGGTTGTTGCCTCTTGATAATTCTTACCACGATACACCCACATAACACTTCCAGACCTCCATATAACTAATCCTCCCGTTCGACGCTGTACAAATTTACAAGATTTGAGTTCACAAATTCTCCAACACAAAAATGTTACAATACTGTACTACCAAAACTAAAATACAAGTATTAATAACAAGGTCTAAAAAAAATGTATGCAACTATGATATAGGCCGCAACATCAAGATTTTTGATGTCTCCAGAAAAGCAATTGGGACAGTATTTGACTCTCTGCAATATCGAGGATAGCGATGTAACCTCAATTTAAAACCTTGAGTATGGATAGATGTTTGTGTGTGTATGTGTGTATAAATACAATGTAATGTGCAGTGAAAGAGATTGAGCAAAACATGAAGCACAAGGTTACTACTACTAGTGTATATAGATAGTTTAAGTGATATGTAAAGGAAGAGGGCAAAAACCTCAACAATGTGATGAGCCAAGTTCATGTTTTCAGCAAGAATTTCGTGAAACTTGAGCTTCACTAACTCATTGGTGTTCCACTGATGATGAATCTTTTGGAGGACGGGACGAGTAAGTCCCGCTTTGGGGACACTGACTTTGACCTTGAGATTTATTCCCAATGTTTGCAATCGCCTTAGTTCCTCTACCCCAAGCGTCGCTTCTGCAAATTCCAAATGCGGCGCCTTTAGCTCCTTTTTCTTATTCTTCTTCTTGATGTTCTTTATCGCCAACTCTTTATCCTCTTGCTCTTCCTTCTGCAATGGGAAAGCGGTCTGGTCGGGACGAAGCCATTCTCGGCGGAGAAAATGATCGGCGATTGGGATTGGATCGGAAGGTTGTGGTTGTGAGGCTAAATTGCGTAAGCGGAGAACGATCCGGTCGATGGCGCTGGAGGGTTTATTTTCATCGTCGTTAGGGGGAGGAAGAGGAACCGTAGCGTGATCAGTGGTTGAGAGAGAAGAGAAAGAGAAAGAGTTGAGAATGCAAAGTGAGAATTTGAATTTGGATGGTGATGGTGATGATGATATAACGATGCTGCTACTCAATACCATTTTCAGTCCTACAATTTCAAATACAGTCACTCTTCCTTTCTTCTTCTTCTTCTTCTTCTTCTTCTTCTTCTTCTATCCTCTCTTTCCATCATACTGTTACAGTTACAGCAGCTCTTTCCCATAATATTAATCGGTATTTTTAGTTAATTTATTTTACGTATATTCTTTTCTTTTTTAAAAAAAAGTTTTAGGAAAAAAAATTCCGAGTTCTTTCATCATTAAAAATAATTATATTTACTTCAATTCAATGTCGAGAAGATAACTCACTTGGTTGAGTGAAACAGAATTGTTGGTGGAAAAACCTTGCATGCGGGGTTTGAATTTGAGTCCCCTCTCCTCTAACAACTATACTACTTACTAATCACTTTGCTTATAAAAAAATATATATTTACTTCAATCCAAAAAACAATAAGAATTTGAACCTCATGTTAGATGCCAAATGTTATGCTCCATTAGACCTTATGTTGGATTCCAATTTTAGGATACAAAATGTATGTCAATTGTTATGCTCCACTTCTAGATTGGTCATCGACTCACCGGGGTAATTTGACCTATATTCTATTTCTAAAGACCAAATTGATATTTTCTATTTTTTAGAGATAAAATTGGGACTTGTCTTTCTAAGAAGAATAAAGATATTTACTCTTTTTTATCAGATGTAAGAAGAATAAGAATAAAGGGTTAAGGGTTTAGGTACTATTTTCTATAAAAGAATGACACATGAATTATTTATTCATTATTTTTTTTGTTCTCGTATTAGGCCGTAATCTTTAATCTTTTTTTTTGTCTACACGGAGTAGCAAACATTATTCATAAATCCACACAAACATATTGGAGATTTTGAGTTCGAAACCGTCAATATGTGGAGGGTAACCAGAAGACAATTTGGCTAAACATGTACAGAATCCGTCACTGATGATTCCCACAAGCAATATTTTACATGTGAAAATGAATCTGAACTAACAAGTAACAACAACCTTAAATAGATGATGCCAATGGGAATAGGAATTAACTTCGACTTCTGTTGAGGGAAGGAGAAGAATTGATGATCTCTTGGCCCAGTTCATTTATTTTGCTGAGAAGAAGCATTTGCTCAGTCTCCAACTGGGTTATATACCCTTCCTGTGTATCCTCCAGAGTTTCTAACTCGCTCAATGTTGTAGACAGTTCTTCCAAATTTCCATCCTCTATTAATGACCGAATCTTTTTCGTCATCTCCTTTATCTGATATAATATAATGTTCAATTTCAACACTACGTAAGAATAACGACGTAAAATGAAAATGAGAATACTCATAAATTACACAACGAATGAATGAGTGGATGGATGGATTGCTTCAAATAGAAATGAACATAAATACATTCCACCAATGATTTTAGCAATGAAAGAAATGCCCCCAAGAAGAAGTAGCATAGCAAATAGACCAACCAATAACACTAGCTAGTGTACCTAAAAATTCTTGTAAGCAAAGCAAATGAGTAGGAGGATATCCACATACATGGAAAAATGAACAAGGCAAAGAAACCCAACCCCAGATAC
The DNA here is from genome assembly GCA_963573325.1 of Astragalus glycyphyllos. Lineage (NCBI taxonomy): Eukaryota > Viridiplantae > Streptophyta > Magnoliopsida > Fabales > Fabaceae > Astragalus > Astragalus glycyphyllos. Next base: position 83,222,846 of record OY754310.1, read on the forward strand.
ATTTCTACAAACTGAATGTTGAAACAGAGATGGCTTTGAAGATGTTACCATTTGCATTGCCTTTTTAAGACAACCGTTACAATACTTAATGGAGATGAAATGCATTGTTATCATGTGTATGTGTGTAATTTTTGGAAAATGGAAGACTATCTCACCTGGCTAGGAATTTGGTGTAATTTACTCAACGAAGGTTGAGAGTCTGGAGTTTGTGTTTTTTGCGCCTCTGGAACTTTTCTTGTAATTTGAATGTGGATCTCACCACTTTTCACACCTTGGAGAGGTATCCACTTGTCATACATCTGGTTTGGAGGCAACCTTTGATATTCTACAACACATTCACCTATACTTGATTCGGGCAGTAAAGCATTATGGTCCTTCACACGCAGTTCCAGGAGACTGCCATCGTCTAGGAACTCTAAGGTCTGGTTCCAGCGAGGGTTGAGAGTTTTTTCTACAACCTACCGGTTAATGCCACAATTAAGAGTGAAATAATAACAGCATGCAAATGCAGAGGAAATATGAAATTGTGAGAAAAACCAGGAACAGCATATGATATCATCTATAATATAGTTGTGTTTGTGTCATAACACCATCAACACCAGATGAAGTGTTCTAACCTTTGTTCTTTTCTTCAAGTTTCCATAATTTACCCTCACAAAAGGATCACTTGTTCCTCGACGATCGGCAGCAATGAGATCCCTAGCTTCAATCAGAACAAGTTCGATCCAACCATTGCCTGAGCCTGAAGCTGAACCCTGAGTCTATTACAAACAAGCGGTACATGTTAGAAGAATGATAGGAACCAACTAGTTTATTGAAGAAGATAGAGAAAAGTACAATGATTTTCTAGAGTATTTGAGAGACTCTAGACTCTCCTAATGCCAAAAGGCCCTCAAGTCTATGCAAATGACAAGATAGATCTCCCTGCAACTAGCCTTTACTAAGTAACTCATTCATAACTAACTCAACCTAATTAACTAATCGTAAGGGGCAAACCTATCAAAGAATGAATATGCCAGAGTTGAAAATTCGGTAAGGGTAAATAACTGAAGTGCTATTGGATCAAGTATGACCTTTGCACATTTTTTTATAATTTGTAACTAGAATTACTAGAAGGGTTAATTTCACGTTCAAGAAATATATACCTTTGATCCCTCTTGGTCATCTGTCCTAAGTGCTTCAATTTTAAGTCTTAATTCACCAGAACTCACTCCTTCAAGAGGGATCCATACATCCTTGATTGACCCCTCCACCAGTCCTTCCAAGTTTACATGTGCACTACCAATGTTTTCATCTCCAAAAATTTCTTCACTTAAGCATTTCACCTTTAGGTATTCATCACCACTATTCTCATATACTTCAAATGTATCATTCCAGACAGGATTTGGAGTAGTGGGAGGAGGAGCAATCTTTGTTCTCAAGATAACCTGAAAAGATAATGAATAACGGAATCAGATAAAAGTGTTATTATGAACTTACAATGCATCAATTACTTTTCAATATAAATAGAGACCCCATTTCACCAGTTCATAAAGTATTGAGTCCAACATTGCACCAGTGACACTCACCTTTCCATACTGCAACTTAATGTACGGGTCAAATTTTCCACATCTGTCTTTTGCAGCTAGATCCTTAGCTTCCACAACAGTTATCTTAAGTTTCCTTCCAGTTCTTGATAGAAGATTTGATGATCCCCCAAGTGATCGTTGAGGAGTAGCATGGAGGTTGTTCGCGCTATGTGAACCATCAGAAAATTGCCACTCTTTCACTACAATCCTTACCTTTAACTAAAAAAGTAAATTACAACTTAATAAGAGCCAAGTGAATAAAACAATTGGTTTACTAACAATTTTGTTTTCAATCAAACAGTAAATCGACTTTCATTTTCAGCATTGAAAATGTCACTGTAAGGACAATGTGATAGGGACTCTATCATGAAAAATCAGTCAGAAAAGAAACGACAGAAAAGTATGACATGTAAGTAGGTGGTACACTAAAAGGCTGTTTGATTTAGAAATCACAAAATACGAACTAATTGATAGATCAAACTTATTCAACACAAAATGCTATTGCAGTTACAACTTACAAGCATTTACTACAAAAGACTACCAACATGAAACTTTACCTTTTAATCTAATAACTTAAGCTTCTATGAGAATTTGTCCTTGACATGAGATTGGAGCCTTTGTGACCACCAAGAGGCATTATCATGTTCTTTTTATGTGCCATACAAAAAGATATAGAAGACTTTATATATGCAATAAGATTCTTATTTCCAGTAGTACTCAGAGTGTATATGTTTTACTTAGGAAAGAAGGACAACCTCATAAGCTATATGAAAATCAAGCACTACTAATGTAACCAAAGTGTTCCATCATAAAGCAAAGAAAGCTTGACAGAAGGGCAAGTATTGTACCTCTGCTGAGTTGTCCCCCTCAAAAGGGACGACCATCTCAACCTCCTCTCCACAAAACTTTGCATGCTTTGCTATTACACCAGAATCAGGTCCTATTGCCCACATTATTGTTGAACCATCTTCAACATGCCTCATCTTCTCAGAGACAAAGAAATAGTTTAGCTTTAAATAGTATATATGATAAACTTTACCACAACGAGATTAAAAAACATTGCTTGTCCAAATGAACACATTTGTTGGCAGTCAAAGTGACATCCTACAATCGATGTACTCCCTCCGGTCTCAATTATAAGAAAAAAAGAATTTTTCAGGTTCATTGAATAACTGATGTATATGGTCTATAATATAGATTAGATACAGATGAAGCTAAAAAGTGTTTTTTTTTTTGCTTGTGAGACCGGAATAGTAATTAGTAATACTATTGCTAGCTCAAAAAGATGAACATGTATGAGATTAAGATGATGGTACCTTGATTTCACAACATGCAAGGTAGTTATACTTCACGCCATCAAGGGGGCTCTCATAAAGGTTGAAGCGCATTATTCCTGTATTATCATGTAAAACCATATTGAATGTTGCATCCCATCTTGGAGTTGAACCTGTGCTAACACCTGTTTTCCTTGTCAGTTCCTCCACCTCTACCTCTACAAATGTCTGCAAGTTCTCTTCACTCAATTTGGCTTCCAAACGGCCATTGCTTGTGCCATTTTGTTGGCTCCCCTTGAAGCAACTCCTGGAAAGCTTTTTTGCCGAAATCACTGATACATATATCATGCCTCCAACAGCATATTTCCTTAAATCGACTACAGGTAAAGTGAAACATCGGCGTCGAGGTTCCACCAACGTCTTAACCAAAGTGTCAGTAAAAACTTTAACCTGTACAAAAGGGTAAACTTACTATCAGCGTGAAACATGACAGTTCTTATGACACTGGGGGATAATTAGCAGGAAAGTTGGAAAAAGAGACTTGAAATCTTAAAGAATGTTCCTCCAAGACAACGTCCATGTGAGTCAAAAGATGAAATGTATAGGATTTTCATAAACAACACAACAGTTCTTGATTCACTTATCCAAAATTCCCCAGAAATGACAGACATCAACTTTTTTTTAAAGATTTTGATAAGTTAGATTCTCCGATACATACCAGCCAAGGAGAAACCCCAGGCACCTCAGTGGCTGATTGACTTCCACCGCTTCCAAAAGCAATTCCTATTCTCACCTCAGGCGTCGATACAAATGAATACAGAAGTGCTTTTCCGCCTAGAATTGGTGTAACAAGAAGCTGCGAAAATATGTATGAAAAAGGACAAGCAATAGCTGGCTCAGAACTTGAGGAATCTATCTAAAGAAAATAATTTCCTTTAAAACTGTGGTATACATGTAACCATAAATTATATTTAATAGTAGTTCTATAGCAACCAACCTAACTAATTTGTTTTCAATGCTGTTACTTCTTTTATTATAGGAAAAGCCCTGTTGCATGTCATAGAAGCAAGTATAAATGCAAAGGATGTTATTTTACATACATCACCCTTGAGATGAAGACTGTTAATCACAATTCGGGCAGTACCAACGGAAAGCTTTGCAACCATCAAAATGCTCATTTCACTTGTGTCCCAATCAAAACCCATTTTCAGGACTCTCTGTGAAGCCAGTAGAATTCTATATTAAAATCTAAAAACTATGGGGGAAAACTGAAAAGAGCATTAGACATAGACCTTGACTAAACAAAGAAAGAGGAATCTGTTTGATCAAGCTTCTAAGAAAATGTTTAATTAGAAGTAACATCTGAAATTTGATGCAAACTAATTAAAACCTGATCGCCAGAGGTTGTCCATCTCATCCCTTGAAGACCCAAACTTGGAGGGCGTGATCCAAGTGAAAACTCCTGCACCTCAACTCTTTCCTACAGAAAAATGATTATTTCATTTCAGCACACATGTTCCAAATATGAAAGATGAAATTGATTCTTTTGTTACTTACTATAAATCTTGGTTTCCTGAGCTTTAATCTTTTCTGAGACACGAAAGAAAGACAAAACTTATGAGTTAGTTTCATTATCAATAGTCACTGTTAGTGATTAGACTTGTACATGCAGAATCATTTAATTGTTCAATAAAGATGTAAAAACATACAAAGACTGATAAATTTTACCTCGACTATTGCGGATAATCGTTTAGAGAGCTTTGGATTAAAGTAGTTGGACCAGATTTGTGTCAAGAGGAGGTTGAACCACTCACATTGTTCCAATGGTGTGACAGGCTATGTGTAGATTAGAGAGGAAGTTGAGGTCAAGTACAGAAAGTGAGAATTGCAAAGGAAGATTTTATTGGAATGAAAAAGGTACCGAAGTGTTGACTATGATACGGTTCCATTTCTTATTCAAGTCTTCCTCAAGTACTTTGCGCTCATATTTACCATACTGCAAAAAAACAACATTTGTTCTTTTCTCAAGATAACAGCAGAACAAGAAGTAGTAATTGCTTAACATATTAGCTAATTACTATTCAATTTCAACAAACCCCTAAGATCATAAACTTGATTAAATGTTAAATTATGAATTATTTTGTTTGCAATAGATAAATTGAACAAGTTGAAGGAAGAAAGAGGGAGAGATTACTTGTGTAGATGCCCAGAGAAGAAGAGCAAGTGGAAGCAAATTGGAGAAAGAGAAGATCCATCTGTGAATAGCCCAACCAATCAAAAGGAGAGAAACCAAGAGAGAAATTCGGGACTTGTCCTTCAACTTCACCATATAATGGTTGAACAAGTTCACTAAACCTACTTCCAAATTAATGGGAATCAACCATTTCTTATTTCTACTACTACTACTAGTATTGCTGTTCATTGCAGTGAGTGTGAGGGGGACAACAAATAGAAGAAAATTGAGAAACTAGTTTCTCTGGATGGATTTTACTTGCAGTGTTTTGATGGGAAGGAAATATAGGAGAACAAGAAATGCGTATTCCTGGAAAATGGAATATATATGTACAGTTCCCAATATGGTAAAGTGCCCAATTTCTATGGTTGATAGTTTTTCTTGGGTTTCCACTCCACCACAATCTTGAAAAGAATAAATCATCTCATTTACTTTCACTTTAGTATATTTTTTTCCATGATAATAAATTAGATCGGTACTTTTTCTCATGTAACCACATTGCTGTTTGTAGTTTGTATGGTTGATGCATGAAATTTTTACTATGAAGTTGTTTTTTTAGATGGAACAAACAATACTTGAATCCCACACACGAGGAAGGAAGCGTGATCAGCCGGCGGTAACTGCAAACGGCTATGATTATGTCTAATGCAAAGCAAGACAGGGCCATGTCACGTGACAAACACGCAGTACTTCACAAATATTATATTATATATGGAGTAATTAATTAGTAGTTAAATCAAATTTAAAATATTTTTTGCTACGATTAAGAAGATTACCTCAGAATTTATCGTTAATTATGTTATTTGTTAATAGTGATTCGTTGGAACCAATGCGGTGGAAGCTCTTAAGCATAGTTCTTGTTTTTTTAACTATTAGTTCTTTGGTGGGTGATCTGTAAGTACTTTTGTTAGCTCTCAAAGAGCTTTGAGGTTTACTCCAAACATGATAAGCTTTCGTACATCAATTCAGTTAAACTTTTTGTAACCAATAAAATTATTTTTATGAATAAAAAAATGAATGAGTTGGGATATGTATGAATTGTGTGTGTGTGGATGAAGTTAAGGGAAAGTGAAAATACCGACAGTGGAGTGTAAGTAACTTTGAAGGAGGAGCTGGATGTTGCAGATTTAGACAACAAAGGTTGGTTGGATGAAGGAGGTACATTTGGTGGAGGAGATTAATTACTTCCTTAATTAAAGTTGCTGCTCCATCCCCCTTGAACCAACCTCAATCAAACCACCATTGTTCCTACCTTACCTTCGATTCATAAATCATAAGGGTGATACTAACACCACAACCCCACCACCAAATTGAACTGACACCCTTTTGTAAGTAAGACGAATCCTAGAGAGTCACATATATTGCTTTATAAAGAAATATAATTTCCTATTTTCATTTTCATTCAGCATAGCAAAAAAAAATTGTGAGCCTTTTGACTTAATTTAAATATATGAATTTACCTTCCAAACATAGGAGTATATTTCAATACAAATTGACATTTCCTTCAAATTTATCTTCCTGCAACTTTATCTTATTTGCAATTTAAATTTTCATTTACTTTTTCCGTTAATTTATTTTCTTGCATTTTACATTTTTGAACGTTAATATTTTCTACACTATTTTTACTTTGAAAATTATTTTTCTTTCTTCGCTCGTTCTCCGAATTTCAATCACCCGCGTCTCATTGCATTACCACAACTCATTTTCGAAAATAGCATGCTCCACTCGCTTCTCCCACCTTGGTCCAAGGGTCAAGTTGAGTCTTGAGATGATTTACCAAAGTGACGAGCAATCCTTGACGATCAAAGGCTTGGAGATGATTCTCATTGCCCCCAAAAGATGGTTTGATATGCCCATTGATCTACACTCGAAACTCATTGATTTAACCCATATTAATGGTGGTGCATCATGTGATCTACGGCAGATCAATATTTGAAAATAACTCAAAACTCTAGAGAAGACCAACATTAATCAGGTCACCAACTTAATCGCGTGGATGTGGAGGGTTGCGAACTTTTATTTTTTGAGAGACGTTGTCATTGAAGTTTTGAACTATTTTCAAACATCAGTCTGCCGTACACCATATGATTTATTGTCCACCCTTAAAAGCTACATTTTTTTAGGTCAAAAGTAGTTAAATTCGTATATTTTGATTTGTCATCTTTCCTACATATTTCAAGTAATCTGTGTATATTTGGTTTATAGGTTATAGATTAGGAGTTATGTGTGCTAGCATTAAGCTAAGGAAAAAAAAATCAATGTAGACTGCTGAGTATTCTTGGGGACATGGATAAGCTTTGGGTTAGTTAATAGTTTGGACAATTTACTTTCTCAACTTCAAAAAATAAGGAAACCATAGTGAAATAGGGAGGAATTAGGACACATGTTCTCCCTAAGGTCAAGTGCAGTTAAGTGTTAGGTAAATTCAACCTAACTAGTACCATCCACAGGCCAGCTTTGCTTGGTATCCTTCTCCAAACTTAAACTTGTTTGGCTGCAGTTCCTTTTGTACACTAAGGATTGAATGCCAATGCATGGGCAAGTATTCATTTATTGCACGTTTATAATATGTTGCATAATAATATGGATAAAATTTAGGTAGAGTATGCATGGTAATGTCATTACTGAAACAGAACTTCAAGATTGGGTGCGAGTGGTTAGCACACTCTGTCTAAAAGGATAAACTCAGGTAGTACCTGAGTTTAATCCTCAACGATAGAACAAATTGGAGTCAGGTTTACTTACCTTTTGGCTAAACTTCAAATTAGTAAAGACATCTCTCCATTATACACCGAGGTGAGATCAAAGACAATTTACACAAATAAAAGTCACTCTTGAAAACCAGCAGCAGCAGACAATCATTTTAGATTTAAAGTGCAAAAAAGGCTGATACCATACTTAATTTTTTTTGCTAGTAATAATAATAATAATAATAATAATAATAATAATAATAATAATAATAATAATATAATATCTTTCAATAGGCAAATGTGACAACCACAAAAAAATCTCTTCTAATCACGAAGGGTAAGTTCTTACATTCAGTTTGTCAAACTAGGCAGTTCTTGCTATATATATATATATATATATATATATATATATATATATATATATATATGGTTTTGAAAATGGGGTAATAAGGCATTACAAATGTTCAAACTCTCAATGCTTACAAATGTTGAAACCATATCTACTTTTAGATGGGCTACAGTTGGGTATAATATAGGGCAATTACTATAGCTATTTGCCCATATGCTTTCTTTAGACATATGAGAGGCCTAGGAATCTATTTCCCATGATGAGAATTGAATAAACTCATGTACCAAACGCACACCCCACGTGTCAGAAGGCCACTTCCAAACTTGGTTCATTCATTTCTCAAATATCAGTCCATATCAGACGCAAGTTATCAAATAAATCTACAAAAGGTATTGAAGTGAGTCACTGAAACAGTAGCAATTGAAAGGTAGAACAACTTTGAGGGTTTCTGGTTGTTTAGTGATGCAATACCAATATCATCTCATTTGGACCAAGTTAATTAGATGACCTTTTCCCATTGCAGCTAAAACTTTTTCTTTTTAGTTCAAATTGCAGCTAAAACTTTGATAACAATAAATAGATAACAAAGGAGTGCAGATTGTCTGCTGCGCGCAACACATGTGGTGCCGGTGTTGACCGTCCGATCTAGAGTGTTCTTTTTCTAGATCAGTCGCTCCACGCTGGCGATCCAGATCCATAACAAAGATAGGGAGGAACTCAAATTGAAAGTTCTAAAAAAATATATGTGCTTGTCTCAAAAGAACAAGGGTCCATGTTGAAGTGCTTGTCTAACAAAGCATGGGCCCATATTGTCATTAGACATTTTGAACTGTATGTGGGACCAACCAGGGAACAGTATTACAGTGACTTGAGCTGCCACATGCCCATTTCACACTACTCCTATCCATTAATGTAGTTACAATCTTACATTATAAATAGTAGTGTCAGGTATATTATCAAGATACCACAAACCTTTCTAAAACTCATTTTTTCCTATTCATAAATCACATGGCTGAATTCACATCAGATTTTCAAAGTTTCATACCATCATTTCCATTCTTAGATATTGATCACGTGGAATTGATAAATCAACTCAAAGGGGAGAACTCAATTTTGAATATGCAGAACTTTATGATGCCATTCTCCAGTGACACCTTCTTAGGCTCTTCAGAACCTGAATTTCCAGGAAAATTGGAAGAAAACTTCCCTGCACCTTCAGTTTCACTTCCTATTTCTTCAACAGAAAATGAAATTCATCATCATAAAAGTAAAAAGAGGAAAGTAACTGATATGCATGGGCTCAGTTCTGAAAATTCAACTCCTGCAGTTTCTGAGATTTCTGGAGACAAGATAAAAAATGTAAATTGTTTTTCTAGTATTTTTCATTTCTTGAATTATGTTAGACTAATATGCAAAAAGAGATTGATGTTTGATTTGTTCTGCATGTTTTCAGAGTTCTGGTAGAGGCAAGAAAGTAAAAAGGAATGGAACAGAAGATGAAAAGTCAAAGGAAGTAGTTCATGTTAGAGCCAGAAGAGGTCAAGCTACTGATAGTCACAGTTTAGCAGAAAGGGTACGATTCTGTAATTCTTATATCCCCTTCTCCAAAGTAGAAACCAAGAAAAACATATTCAATTCCCATCTTTTAGGCTAGTTAAGATGAATATGGACTAATACATCTTTGTTGTTATTCAGGTTAGAAGAGGGAAGATCAATGAAAAACTTAGGTGTTTGCAGAACATTGTCCCAGGATGTTATAAGGTAAAGAAGATTTTCTTAATTTACACAACCTTTGTTATGTGTCTAACTTTAAATTTCAATCTGATTATTATTATTACTATTTTTCTGATCACATATACATCAATGACTTGCAGACCATGGGCATGGCTATAATGTTGGACGAGATTATAAACTATGTCCAATCCTTGCAGAATCAAGTGGAGGTAACAAGCACCAAACAAATAATTAAATTAAATAGCATTTATTTATTGGCAGAAAAATATAATTGGAACATAAGCTTAACATAGGTTTGGTTTTACTTGCAGTTTCTCTCTATGAAGCTCACTGCAGCAAGTACTTTTTACGACTTCAATTCAGAGACAGATGCTTTAGAAACATTGCAGAGAGGAAGAGCATACGAGGCAAAAGAGTTGGGAAAGTATATGAGAGAAGGATGTGAAGGAGTTTCTTGCTTTCAATCAACTTGGTTTTAAGGCTTATGATTTCACTTTTGGATGTGTTAACTGAGAAACCATACAAAGTCCTTCTTACTTTCTACGTTTAGAAAGATCATTTTATTTAATTTCACTCCTTAAAATTATAAAGCAAAAGTAGATATTCTCCTATGTACAATCTCGTCAAACATGTGAACAATGAAATGGAAATGATAAGAGCCAACATTTCGTATAATTTTGTGGTGTGGTTACAATTGCGTTCTCAATATTGAACTAAGGCTATATTTGTAGCAGAAATAACAAAATCCAAAAGGAAATGCAATAAAAAAATTGTAGACAAAGTTTAACTAGCTCAATAAATAAGTTTATCTCAATAGCAAAAACCGACTCACCAACAAGGGTGTACCACAAGTAGTAGATACTTAGGTTCTTTCTTCATCTGGTTAAGAGTTCCATCCTTGGTACGTTGATGCATACGGAAAAACATCCGGTGGTATGAGAAGTCAACCCCTTAAATCGATCTCAGTTGGATTAGTTTCTGCAGTTGCAAGTAAGGGTACCTTGGTTTACCAAACAAAACGACTCAAAATGTAATCATTAAATAGGATCTATAAAGGAGAATGGATTCTCTCGACCAATGTTAAAATTGGACCGGCCATTGAACTGACCAAAGCTAGTTTTGGAGGTCTTATCTGTGATGATATATCATGGAAAGTTTTTGCATGGGTTATATGGATCTCTAGGGGCATCACAATTATGCATGCAAAGTTTATTGCTCTTCTAAAAGGGTTTTCGTTGTGTTGGGAATTCGGTTACCAGAAAGTATTGTGCTACTCAAGTTCTTTGAATACTATCAAAATGATGACGACAGCTGATCAGAATTACCACGGGCACAGGAATGATATAGATTTGGTTCGGTGCTTATTAGCTCGTGACTAAGAGGTCCAGCTACATCATGTTTTCCGGGAGGCTAATTTTTGTGTAGATTTTCGACAAAATTAGGAACTGCAGATTTGATTGATTAGGGTGTTGTGGATATTCCACCTCCTAATATGTCTCATTTATTAGTTGCTGATGGTATTGGGCTCTCGTTTGTGAGGCCTTAGTGTTTTTTTTCCTCCTTTGTAACCAAAAAAAATTACAAAAAAGGATTTTGTTTTTTGACAAAAAATTACAAAAAAAGGATAAAAACTACCTAATGTACCAAAATTCAGCATTATTTTTGTTTTTGGATTCTAATTGCCCCCGCTTCCAATTTTGACCGAATTTTTGGTCTAGTTCCTGATTTTTCGATTCTACCCTCGATTTTCTTTCAGACCAGTTTTCAGGTTCAATTGGACCATACAAAAGTTTGATTCCCAATTCAACAGGTCGGACTACCCGTCTAGTTTTGACAACCTTGCTTTCAAGTTTCTCCCCCAAAAAAAAAACTTGCTTTCAAGTGACGTTATAGTCATGTGGAATCTCAACCATTGATTAAAAAGCAAGAGAAAGAAATTTTGACACAAAAAAAGAGATAATGTATTAATTGAGTTAGATTTGATAAAATGGGGAAATCAAAAGTGCATTTAAATTTTTGGTTAAAAAAACTACACTTAAACCTCAAACCTAATGTCATCTACAGTAGTGTTAAATCTCTTGAGGGAGAGAGAGTTTTGCCGCCCATTGTGGTCCTACTCGACTCGAGGGATTAGTCTTTGCAGTTGCGCCGCAGAAGATTCCCGATGTCGAAAACTAATTTTGACGGATGAACAACAAAAGTTGCGTTTGAAGGCCGGTGTTGTAAGAACCAAACTAAATCGAACGGTTCAATCAGTTGAACCGAGTAAACGAATTGAACCATGATCAAGTCCTATAGAAATGAAAAACATTACACAAATCTCGCATTATTATTCCAACTTTATCTATAAATCTTGACAAATTTTTCTTATATAAACAAATCTCTTCACGTGATTGGGTTTGTTCTACCAAGTTCCACTTATGGAGCTAGACTGATTTGTTGCCATCATCGATCAACTTGGAGATCCATCTCTGGTAGGTCCTACGGCAACAACAATCTCCGCAAGTAGCTTAAGAAATCTCCTTTGTCTCTGTAAAATAATAAAGTTGATTTTTTGTCAAAAACAACAACAAAAATTGTTAATTAAACCATTTTGACAGTGTAATGAGTAGGTGCGAGTGTGCAATCAATTTTAGAAATATGGCCAACCAAAAAGGTAAGCTAAATAAATCCAAATGAAGAAACAACCAATGGAACCCACTTAAACTAATAAAATCTCAAGCATGTCGCCAATTCATATAGTGAATAATTGAGAGGAGGGAAATATTTATAAGATCACAAACATACATATTTTAATGAAAGAAGAGGGTTAGATGCATTGCATCCATAAAATGGGTCACAAGAGGATGGGCAATATGTGTTTGCAATATCTGGAAAATGATAAGACTTAAGAACTTTAGAAGCTACTTTTGCTTCTTTCCCTCCAACTCAATCTTTCTTGTTTGACCACTTTTGACTCCTCCAGGTCTTTATTTGTTAGCTAGCACTAGCATGCATCATATCATATACAGTATAAATAAATGAATAAGGAGGAAGAATCAGGAATTAATGAAGACTTGAGTTGAAGTGTCCCAAAGTTGTTAGAAGGGCATATCATATCATATCTTCCCAATATGGATTTAGATTTGGGGACATATATATTTAAGGGGTAGTATGACTAGTAATTAACAGGGCAAGTTCAAGGGCTCAAGGATTGTGGGATCACTTTCAAGCTTTTTGGAGTGAAAGTGGAACTTGTTGGCTTGTATAGAGAATAGATAATAGAACCCCACCAAAATAGTAGTAGCAAAATTGCGTGACTCATGAATTGAGACATGTCACCCTATTTTGTGGTTATCTGCACCTCCCAATAATAAGCAATGTTTTCCAAATGACCACTATTAGAAAAATCAAATTTAGAGGGGTAAATCCGTCACAAAACATTTCAAAATTCGTCACAAACTATTTTTGTGACAAGGTAACATTTGTAACTGATTTCGGCGTCACTAAATATTTAACTAGGAATTTAAAAAATTGTCACTATTTGTGACGGAATATATACTTCACATGAATACAAATTCATCACTAACAAATAGACGCAATGGTGGATTATAAGAACATATTTCCTCACTAAATGTGAATGACTTTTCCGTTGCTCATTGCGAGGAGCATATCTGTCACTAATTGCGATGAATCAAAATTCGTCACGAATTGTGAGGGATATAATCACTTTAAAATCCATTCAAAGATAAGCCCTTGTGACTAGATTATAGCATACACTTTCTTTTCAAAATTTATTTTCTTGAATGTGAGAGGATTAAGAACTTATATACTGATTGAAAACATTTTTAATCCAGATATTACTAGTGTTATATCAGCCAATTAATTTTTAAACATAGTGCACAAAGCTTATATTCTAAGTCTAAATATTTATGAAAAACACTTCAGATGCATTTCACTCCAGATAAGGAAAGGTGCATGTGAAGTAGAACAAAATTAGAAACTACTAGTTACCTTACCCACCTACTTTGTTGAAGCAATAACACCATATGCAAGAAACAGAAAAGTTTAAGGCCATTCTGAGAAACTTTTAAATAAAGGGAGATTTGCTTCACTTTCATTCATTGGAAGTCAATTTATTCAAAATCAATTTTCACTAATGTAGAACCAAATTTATCTCAAAGTTGAATTTATTCCATCTCAAGTGAGTCAAGTCCATTTTAGAAACTTTGTCGAAAAAAAAGTCCATTTTAATACAAAGATCAAAATGTGTTTTCTTTTTTATTTTTAATATATTTTTATTTCACTTCAATATTTTTCTTAAATTTATTTAGTCATAATTTTCTTAATTATTGATTATTTAAAATATTTATATTTTCAAGATGGTTAAGGACTAGTTAAACAACCAAAGATGGTACTTAATTACTTGGGATAACAAGGGAAACAAGTCAAATCCGGTGTCAGTGGATCCCGGTCGAGTCATCAATGATGTTTTTAATTAAAATACTATATAAAAAAATTAAAATTTATCAGCAGGACTGAAAAAAGATGTTTTGATTAAAATGATGTTTTGAAATTGGAAAGCACTGTGTTGTCTTCCAAGTTCCAAATCATCAGCAACAACATAACATCTGGTGATCTTTCTATAATTCAAACATTTTTCAGTTTCACTACTCATTGCATTCTCATTTTGAAGATCCTAAGGATCAGCTGAGATGAAACCAAATTGGGAACTCAACAATTGTTGCAACCACGAGCAGGTTGTGTTTTTCGTTATTGTTGCTGTCTGCACCGTCGTTATACTGGCTGTATGTCTCTCTCACTTTTCTTTTCCTTTTTTCTTCTTTGCATTCTGTAGATTCATTACTACTACTGCAATGCTTGAATATCTGAATGAATGGTTGTGTGGTTTATTTGCAGCTGTGGAGAACAGTGTTACTAAGACCCTTTAAGCTTGTTACCGTATTTCTTCACGAAGCAAGCCATGCTATTGCTTGTAAACTTACTTGTGGTCATGTATGTTAGTAAGACACTAACTACCTCTTTTCTTCCTTTGAACACCGTACTAGTTCTACTTTTATATGTATTAATTGTACACAAATCACCTTGATCTCTGCTGAACTAAATTGTAGTACTTATTGAACTTGTCCTCACCTCACACACACTGACACAGTGACACTAGTCTAATTGCAGGTAGAAGGTGGAACTACCCAAACACGAGGAGGCATATACTGTTTAATCTTGCCAGCTGGATGTATTCAATTTACTTTTCTTACCTTGTCATGTTAATTGCATATGTAGCTTGCATATGATTTTATGATGTTATTGATTCTATCATTATGGCGGCAAATCAGATCTGGGTTCATCTTTCTGGGGTATGGTCTTGATACTTGCATCAACAAAACTTCTCACTGCTAGAATAGCTGCTGGTTGTTTTATAGCTGCTCTACTTATTGTCCTTTTCGTAGCCAAAAATGTAAGCCTTCTCATATCATGATACTGTTTCTATTGACAGTATCAAGATTTAGAAACATATTGGAACAGGTTCAACCTTTTGTGTTACTATGAAGATTCAAACTTGTCAATAGTAATATCAACTTATATGCCTCACACATTCCATCCGTATTCTGAGATATGTGTATTTTCTTTGTGAACATATGTGCACTTTTTGAGATGGTATCATCCAATATACTATGCCTGCCATATATCATAAGAGACTGAACCTTTATTGTTGCTCTTCATGCAGTGGACTCTTCGAGGACTTTGTATTGGTATGTGCTTTCATAGTTTAGGTATCTAGAAGTCACATGTACTACATCATGTTTCTCAACATGTCATATTATATATATCTGTATGTTGAGGTCTCAGGATTTATCGTTTTTCTTGGTGTAATATGGATTCTGCAAGAGACAACACAAGTTCGAATTCTCCGCTATGCTATCTTGTTCATAGGTGATATACTTCAGTCCCATGCCATCTTCTGCTGAACATTCTTTGGTCCCTGGTTGAACTGCTGTATCAACTTGTTTTCTTTTTTCAAAATAAAAATGCAGGTGTAATGAACCAAACCAAATTCATATAGTGATACATCTATCTATCTACCTTGTATGGAATTGTAAAACTCCTGTAACATGATAATGCAGATATTTATGATGATCTGATCTCGCGTAGAGTAAATTCCAGCGATGCAGAAAAATTTGCAGAAGTGTGCCCTTGTCCTTGTACAGGTGTTGGATGGGGTGTTATTTGGTGAGGATGTGTTACTAGATAGAGTTTACTTGGTTGTTTCTGTTATAGAATTTAGAACTATTTTTCCTTCATTGGACTGACACAAACAAAATTTGTAAATATACTTGTAGGGGTTTGATATCTTTTGTGTTTCTTTGTGGAGCTGTGTATCTTGGTGCTGTGATATTGTCATAAGAAGATAACTTGTGATTCTTCATTTTTTTTTTGCCGATACTTGTAAGGCAAGAAATGGCACCAGCTCCACCCTAGTCTGTTTTGATGTAGGTGCAACAAGCAAGGAAGAATCTGCTCAATCAAGTTCTAATGTTCTATAACATTTAGAAGCAATGTAATAGTTGAGGCGGAGGGACATTTAGTAATGCACGGGTATGTACCGAGGAAAAAAAGAAGCACTCTTATTCAGTGTGAGAGTTTACTGCTTTGGTGCAGAATGGAGTTCAATAATAAAATGAGGATATTGTTGTATTTGATCTTGCAACTTAACTGTAGGTGATAAAAAAAAAAAAGAGATACTTTTTCTATAAAAAATATAGTCAGAGATTCTCAATTAAAATTTGGTGTGTGTATATATATAGATCAGTAAGAAGCGACTAAGTTTCAAAAGAGTAATATCAAGTCTTTGATCAGGTATGTTAAACAGAAGAGGCTGGTCAAGAGGGGATTCATTGCCTTTTAGAGATTGCTATATGTCCAAGCGAATATGGATGAGTCTGGGTTCAACCATTCTAATAGTCTCAAAGATTGGTTCCACTCCACTGGTCATGATTCTCATGTGTTGCTGGTTGTAATTTGGTGGATCTCTTTCTGTCTTGCCAATGAGACAGAGAACTGTCTTTAAATTAAAGAGAGGCATCCAGAACTCTCTTTAAGCTTGTCCCGCATGTTGTTTGTCTTCCTCTTTAAGATTACCGTTGAATGCTTGAATGTAATGAAAGATCCATTTACAAGTGGACGTAGTGGGTGGGTGTTTCTACTTCGTTCTTCCATTTTACACTGTTCTTCGTGTGCCTACCACTCTTTTTTTTTTGTTCAATCACAAATCAGCTACTGGAGACGTCGTTTGGGTCCCTCGAATTGGGTAGGGCTACAATGGGCACTCAATCGATTTAATATTGGATTCGATTAAACTGAAAGATACTCCTACCATCTCATTTTTCTTGTTTTGAGCTGATTGGAATAAGTATTATTAAATTAGTGAAAAAATATAACTTTCCTTTCTTGGAATACATACTGCTGCTAGCTAGGTTTATCTGTTGTGTCCTCCAACCGAACTCTTCCTTTTAACTTTTAAGTCGGGGAAAAAAAACATCTCTCTTCTCTTCTCCTTTCATAACACCCACTACAAAAGAATCAGATACTTCTTCTTCTTTCTCTCTCTCTCTTTCTCAACAGTTGAAATCATGTGCAACAAGGACGGTGATTGCAGGCCTCTGGGTTTTCTCTTAGGTCTTCCCTTCGCCTTTCTCTGCCTCCTCATCTCAATCGTTGGCGTTCTTATTTGGATCGTTGGGTAAGTATTTATTTACATCTCTTCATTTCTCTCTATTTCCCATCAATTTCCCCTCTCATCTTCAACATGTTAAATTACCTTATGATTCATTTGAATTCAATGTTCTGGGTGTGGGGTTGGTGTTATTTCTTCTTCTGTGACATCGATTTAAATCTTGTTAAACCAATAATTCAAAAAGATTCAAACTTTTGGTTCATAGGTTGTTGCTGACATGCATATGCCCTTGCTGCTTGTGCGTGACCATAATTGTGGAGCTTGCGTTGAGTTTGATAAAGGCTCCATTACATGTAATGGAGTGGTTCACTTCTCAGATACCCTGTTGATTCACAACAATAATACTTCTACAATTGCCTTTTGCTTTCTGCTTGTTTCTTCCCTTTAATTTCATCATCTTTTTTACTATTTTCAAGGTGTTGACTTATTGTTGGTTTCTTGATTATCTGCAAAATAAATTATAGGTATTGGGTTCAATAATTGATTCTTGTAATATTTTATTACTATAGAGAAATTGGTGAGAGATTATTGTTTTCGGGGATCTGATCTTTGATCATTGATGTTTTATTGTTATTATTTACTAGCATTGAAATGAAACCAATTTATTTTTGTCAATGGAAGATAAGATAAATTGTAAATTTGTTTTGACTCCACTAGAAATACAACGAAATGAAAAGGTGTGTGGTTGGATGGAAAGATTGGTCTTTACTTTTTTACATCAAAGTCATTGTCAACTATGTTGTGCCCAAGACGCCACAATTGAACTTTGTCTTTCCACTAATGAATTTCACGGTTACCCTCAATTTCTTCCTTTCATTATTACTATCATTTTTCTCCAATTTAGTTTCTAAATTGTTTAAATTAATTAAAAATTCATTCACCATTTTCTTCATTAATCTAATTAGTCTCTTTGTTAACGTAAGTCACACACACAAAGGAAGTGACTTGACTATTTGAAGAAAACTTTAGGAGCTAAATTAAAAAAAAAGTGCTAGTTTGATTGACCAATTTCAGGATGTACTCAAGGATTTTTTGCCAATCTTTTTTTAAACATAGCACCTAATACCTTTACTCTCTCAAAATTTAAATATAAGAAAAGTTTATAAATTTGATCTAAATTTAGGTTTAATACATGTACCTCTTTACGTATAAATATGATCTTAGCTTATATTTAAATAAGAAGGAAGTAACTCCTTACCACCCACATTCCGATCACAATATTAGATCTTTTTGTTACCACCGATTTTGCCCGATTCGTGTGGTATTCCCCTTCCAACATAATTTTTGACGCACCTAATTTTTACATGAAACAAATATTTGATAAATACTAAAAACTAATCTTATTCATCAAGAAATTTATATTTATATCATTGGTGGCGTCTAACCTACTTTCATGTTTCACGTTAGGCCCCCATAAAAAAAAATTATTTATCTATTTCTTATAGAAAAGAAATTTTATAAAATAAGATAGGATATATTAGTAAATTCATCTATTTTGAAAAAAATAAATAAAATGCCCAATAATGTATAATAGCAATATAATTTCATGTTCAACAACACAATTTTTAATAAACTAACCACGTAAAAAGCATTTGAACTGAAGAACAAATAAAGGTTTAACAAATTATTTCATTCTATGATTGAAGGGTAGATTGATACTAAAATTGAGATAGTGAGTAATTCACTTTAAACTTTTACAAACTTAATTTCACCCCCAAATTGAGGGACTTGGATCCTCTCCTTCCTACTTTCCCTACATCTCCCTCTCTATCTCTCCCTTAATTTCACTCTAATTATTTTTAATCATCATATCACTAATCTAAACATGGATTTTGTTTCACTCATTAAGTGGTAAATTCTAGGATAGAAAACATTGATATGGCAGTTATGAGAAAAAAGTTTACGCTCCGCTTTATCTTTGTCAGTTTAGCACCAATAATCTTACTATCAATCTCAGTCCAAAGACCACAAACCCCAACCTACAGTAGCAACATTAATTGTTGGTTCAAGGTATAATGAACCGCAAAAGATCGTGGTTCTAAAATAAAAATTTCAACCAATACTTCCAAATCACTCCAAACTTCGCATTTTTTGGTTTGAAAAGCTTGACCAGATCCTGTAACCATCGTCAATCCATGATTTATTTCAGGCAGATCTTAATAAAAACCCTTCAATTATAGAATGCAGAAAATCAAACTATTGTGCATATCTTTTCAATGCATGAAACATATCTCTTAAGTTTGTATTGGCCATTTAACTTAGTTACCAATTTGGTTTTCAAAATAAAAGAACAACGATACACCTGGCCTGGGTAAGGTAAAACGTAAGCCATATGCAAACAGATAGTCCATACCACTAGAACAAAATAATTGTTCAAAATTTGAGAACAAAAAGAAATTTTAATTTCTGATATAAATAAAACTTCAAACCTACATTGATAAAACCAGACCAAACTAATTTCAATGGAAGTGAGACTAAGACTCTGTAACGGGATACTCAAAAACAACATCTTTGCCAGACAGCTTCCTGTACACTGCAGAGAAAGTCTCCAACTTGTACTCGGTGTTGTTTCGCTCCTTTGGGTCCAAGAAAACCTATGCAAAGAACGAACGAGATACAACTACTGTAAGAATATATAAAATTCAGCTCCAACCAACATTGAAACTTGACTGGAAATTATAGCTTACCTTCATGATCTTTGACCCGTCTAGTCTATACCTCACACGCTTTCCAACAATCTCAGCAGGCATTACAACATCCTCAAGCATTGCTTCATGAACTGCAGTGAGAGTACGGCTGCGTGGACGCTGAGCAGCAGAACCCTTCTTTGGTGGCCTCAATATCCTTCGGGTGGCAATCAGGATAACATCCTACATGTTTAAAAAGATTCAGAACTGCTTAGTTAAAATATAACGCTAAGCAAAAGCAAAAAGTACAAAACGTAGAATGTTCAACAAGCATCCTAATAAGAAGCTGATAAAATACTTTGTAGAGCAAATAAGGAACACGCAGTACATAGGCAGAACAAATGAATACCTCAACTACTATAGTAACAAAAATAAGTATATTACTGCTAATCAACTCTTGCAAAAGTGAACCAATAAACATTTTATTACCAAATGCATCATAATAAGTGTAGGGACAGACATCATTGAAAGTTTCTCAAAGTCGCATAAAATAAACTCTCAGACGAAAACTATATCACAAAGGCCGGGAAAATACGTTCAACAGAGTATTAAATGTATCCAACCTAACAAATCCAAACAAGAGAACACTAGCACTGAAGAACAGGACAGCAAATAGAACATCCATTATCAATGATAATGTTGAATTACCTTCCCACTGAACTTCTTCTCGAGTTCCCTGACAAGCCTAACATGAATCTTTCTAAAGCCTTTCCTTAATCTGTATGGGACATGGATAACAACTGCCTTGCGGTTCCCAGACACATCGACTTGTCTACCAATCAGAACCAAACAAAACTCGGTCATGGAAAAACAAACCTTCACACACAACACATACAGAAAGCAACATAATACAAGTCCTTACACTGCAGAGTTAATGTAAAGATCCTTCAGCTCACTTTTAAGCTCCTGGTTAGTGTTTTCTAGATCAAACAATGCCTGCAACAACATAGGCTCAAATATAAACATTTTAAACCTTAGAAAAAAAATGCAATTAGCACCTTAGAGCAGTGTTCAGAATAAAACCTGCCCAACTGACTCTTCAAACTCAGTTGGCTCAGCATCCTTGTCTTTGTGGATTTTCTTTCTTGATGTGTACATTTTCGCAGCTACATAAAAATTCCAATTGTGAGCGCCTAAACAAAAATTAAGGAGACCCAAATTCAAGATGGCCATGAAAAAATGTTACAATCCTCCGAATCCCATCCAGAGAGCGAGAACAGAGAAACCTCAATTTGTACATTTGATATAAAGAAAACTGAAATTTTCGATGATAATTATAGCACTAAACTACTAAAATCCCAACCTTAAACCCTCAAGATCAGCATATCAGAGAACATAGATAAAAAAAATAAAAGGAAAATCGAAAACGTGTCTTGTATTTCAGAGTGATTCTAACTCCTTCATTGATAAAATAACAACTAACACAAAAAAAAAAACCGCCAATGGGGTTGACAGAAAATTCCCCTATTCAAAACACCGCTGAGAAAGAGAATCGGAAAACCTTACCTGACCCCCAACAAGATAACGCGATATCTGCAGCTAACGATGGTGAGAGAGAGCCGCGCAAGACTAATTAGGGTTTCTCAACTTCTTCTATAACCTCTTCTTCCACACTGGGCCTGCCCGTTGATACTTCCGGGCTCACTAAGCAAGCTTGCCTGTTACTATACGCGCCCCTTAATCTTTAAGAGGCACCCCCTAATTAATGAAAAATGGAGAATTCCCCTAATAATTTTATTTAGCATATTAAAACACTCTTATCATCCACGGTAAAAATTTAGTCACAGAACCCAAAAACAGCTATCGTAATTAAGTTATTTGTTTTATATAAAATTTTGGGATTTTGTAAATACCTAATTTATGATATATAGTTTTTCAAATTGTATACTCTAGGTAGCACATCAAGTGAGAGCACTTTTATCTTGAGAATGTGAGAGGAGTGAATCGTAACCATAGATTAAATGGTTATTGGTTGAGATTAAAAGAAATAGTCAATATGATAACTACTCACCTTTTAATCATAATCATTCATCTATTGTTATAGAATGTAGATTTACTCCTCTCACCCTATCTTATTTCAACTCCCCTCACTTGATACACTCCCTGACTTCTGTAAACTATAAGTAACGTATTTACAGTATAGAGTTTTCAAATTTTATATCTTTAATACTTTATTTTTGTTATACACTTTAAAAGATAAATGTATGTCATAAATTAAATATTTACAATATATTGTATACCGCAAATTAGTTAATTATACAAGTGCTTATGTTATAAAATAAACTCAACTAAGTTCTTTTTAATTCTCTTAAATATGCTCATATGTTAATGACTACATATTATTACAGCTAGTGTTATAATTGTTGAGTTAAGTTAATTAGTTAACTTTTAGTTTGTCTGTTAGATTGATAATTAAATTGAGATAGTGAGTAATTCCGTTTCAATTTTTAAAAATTTAATTGAATTTCACTCTCTCTAATCTAAACATGGGTTTTATTTCACTCATTAAGTGTCAAATTCTAGGATAGAAAACATTGATATGCAGTCTGAGAAAAAAGTTTACGCTATTCTTTATTATCAGCTTACCATCAATCTGAGTCCAAAGACCACAAACTCCAACCTCCAGTGGCAACATTAATAGGTTGTCCAAAGTATAATGAACCGCAAAAGAACGTGGTTCTAAAATTAAATTTCAAGCAATACTTGCAAATCACTCCATACTTCGCATTTTTTGGTTTGAAAAGCTTGACCAGATACTGTAACCATCGTCGACCCATGATTTATTTCAGCCAGTTCTTAATAAAAACCCTTCAATTATTGAATGCAGAAAATCAAACAATTGTGCATCTTTTCGATGCATGAAACATAACTTTTAAGTTTCAAAATATAAGAACCACGATACACATGAGTAAGGTAAAACGCAAGCCACATGCAAAAAGATAGTCCATACTACTAGAACGATATAATTGATCAAGTTTGAGCATAAAAGTAATTTCAATTTCTGATATAAATAAAACTTCAAACCTACATTGATGAAACCAGACCGAACTAGTACAAATGTCAGAAAATCAAATCAAGCTCAAAAGGTGAACAAAATTTTAGGAAGCATAAACCATATGCGATTCTTACAACAAATTAAAAAGCAAACAATGGAAATGAAACTAAGCCTCTGTAACGGGATATTCAAAAACAACATCTTTGCCAGACAGCTTCCTGTACACTGCAGAGAAAGTCTCCAACTTGTACTCGGTGTTGTTTCGCTCCTTTGGGTCCAAGAAAACCTATCCAAAGAACGAAAGAGATACAACTACTGTAAGAATATATAAAATTCAGCTCAAACCAACATTGAAAGTTGATTGGAAATTATAGCTTACCTTCATAATCTTTGACCCGTCGAGTCTATACCTCACACGCTTTCCAACAATCTCAGCAGGCATTACAACATCTTCGAGCATTGCTTCATGAACTGCCGTGAGGGTACGGCTGCGTGGACGCTGAGCAGCAGAACCCTTCTTTGGTGGCCTCAAAATCCTCCGAGTGGCAATCAGGATAACATCCTAACATGTTTAAAAAGATTCAAAACTGCTGAGTGAAAACATAAAGCTACGCTAAAGGAAAAGTACAAAAGCTAGAAAGTTCAACAAGCACCGTAATATGAAGATAAGATTATTTGTAGGAGCAAAAAAGGAACATGATAGGTACCAAGATCCATCTCATTACAAAAGAACAACAAACTGTTTATCGATAGGATATAGGTGCTGAATCTAACTGATACCCGCCCTAGAAACAGAGTTACAAGAGAAATAATGAAAAACAATGAAACAATGGAAAAAGCAATCCAATTGCCAAGTCCCTACCCTAGCCCAAGCAAATCCCAATACCAGCCTCCCTCAAGCAACTAATGACCCTCCCTTATATTCACTCTCTCACCTCTAACCAACTAGAATATTCCCTCCTCTCTTACGTGACTTTTGCCACATCAGCAAGTTAGTTATTCTCTTTCCCACAACTTCTGCCACAGTTCCCCTTTTTACCCCTTCTAGAATAAGCTTTCTCAATTCTATTGGGCTGTTTTGGAGTAACAAGGCCAAGGACCTCATCAGAACACACAATAAATAGTCGCAATAAAAGAACACTTAACTATGATTGTAACAAAAAATTAAATTGACTACAGCAAATCAAGTCTTGCGAAAGTGAACCAATAAACATTTCATTACCACAGCACCTTGCCACTATAAGTGTATGGCAAAGACGTTCAACATAGTATGAAATGTATCCAAACTAACAAAACCATCAGGGAGAACACTAAACTGTAGGTCAGGATAACAAATAGATTATCCACTAAACTATACAAGTTATTTACCTTCCCACTAAACTTCTTCTCAAGCTCTCTTACAAGCCTAACATGAATCTTGCGAAATCCCTTCCTTAGTCTGTATGGGACATGGATAACCACTGCCTTGCGGTTCCCAGACACATCAACTTGTCTGCCAATCAAAACCAAAAAAAAAGTCAATCATGGGAAAACAAACATAAACAAACATATACACAAAACAACATTATACAAGTCCTTACACTGCTGAGTTGACGTAAAGATCCTTCAGCTCACTTCTAAGCTCCTGGTTAGTATTTTCAAGATCAAACAATGCCTGCAACAACAAAAGCTCAAATATAAACATTTTAACCTCAGAAGAAAATGTAATTATTTGAGTGTTCAGAATAAAACCTGCCCAACTGACTCTTCAAACTCAGTTGGCTCAGCATCCTTGTCTTTGTGGATTTTCTTTCGTGATGTGTACATTTTCGCAGCTGCACAAAAAAAACGAAACTTGAGAACGCCTAAACAAAATTAGGGATACCCAACTTAGCGATGGCCACTAAAATTTGTTACATGACTCCGAATCCCATCAAAAACAGAGAAACCTCAAACCTAACATTTAATAAAAAAATCTAAAATTTTCAATTGCAATTATAGCACTAAGCTACTCAAATCCCAGGCCTAAAAATCTCTTCAAAACATCAACGAAAGCCCTCACTCAAGATCAGCATATCGGAAACTTAGATAAACAAATAATATAAATAAATGAAAAGAAAATCGAAAACGTTTCTTCTATTTTACATTGATTCTAATGGCGCCGCAATAACAATAATAAGGCGAAGAACGAGATGGTGAGAAAGACGAACAGAAACATAATCTTACTTCAACGAAGTGCGAGATCGGCAGCAGCGAGAGCGAGTGAGAGAGAGAGCCCCGCGCTGATATAACTATCAATTTTAGGGTTTCTCATCAAACTAATTCTATAAACTTTTCTTGCACTGGGCCTGGGTCTGGGCCTCTCCGTTATAGTTCTGGGCTTGCTAATGGCAAATACGATTGCCTGTTGTTAAGGCCACCCCTAATCTTAAACAATCACCCCCTATTCAATGAAAAATGAAAAACACCTCTAACAATTTTAACATATTTAAACTCACTCATCATCCATGGTAAAAAGTTAGTTACAGAACCAAAAGTTTGCTTTCATAATTTACTTGTTGTATGTAAAAAAATTGGGCTTTTGTAAATACCTAATTTACGATATAAAGTTTTTCAAATTGTATATCGTAAATAACGTATTTACAGTATAGAAAATAACGAAAAGACTTAATGACAATTTTTCTGACAATAAACTTAATGACTATTTAAAGTACTTTGTGTGATATAGAAAAAAAATTCAAGATAAATATTAGTTATTGATAATTATAATTTTCGAAAACTACTGTAAATATACTATATAAAAAAGAAGATTTAATGACTATTTAAACTGCTAAATATTATTCAAAAAAACGGGATAACTGCATTAATATATAAAATTACCGGATAACTGCACTGATATATATAAAAAACACTGAATAACTGCACTAATATATTAAAAAAATACGGGATAAGGACACTGATATCTAAAAACACAGGATAACTGGATTGATATATAAAAAAAGTACTGGAAGGATAACTGCACTAATATATAAAAAACACTATAAAACTGCCTTGGTATGTATGTATGTATGTATTTGTGTGTGTCTATTGATTTGGACGGGAGTATGTTGTTACGAAAAATGATACTTTAATTTATATTTTGGTTTTTTATATTGATTTGTTTTTAATATATTTAGACTAATTAATTTCCAACTTAGTCAAAAAAATATAAAGAACACGACAGTACATGTGCATATACACGAGTATACCGCTGGTTTAAAAAATAAAAGTATGTCATAAACATAGATTTACAATATATTATATAACAAATTATTTACTTATACAAATGCTAGGGTTATAAAATAAATTCAAATATGTTTTTTATTTCTTTTAAATATTTTTCTATATTCAAACTGTTAAAAACTTATTTGCCACCTACAATGTCGCAATTTAGATTAAGTAGTCTCACTTTAATTTCTATTGAAAATAATTCTTAAAAAATATTCATTATGAACGGATTATTAATGGTTTTCACCAAAAATGCCACGAGAATGTCATTCAAATAACTACAACTAGTTTTGTGACCCGTGCAACGCACGGGAAGAAATCTGTTGAAAATTTATTTTGTTTGATATCAAATGATTTTGATAATGCATTGCAATATAGCATTGATAAGATAAACGTTACATAACAATTCAAAATCTCGTCTACATTTATTTTGAGTCAAAATGGAGAATGCAAAAAGAAATACCCTAAAGTTTCAATCTAATATATTTAATTATCTTTTTTTAGGTCGTCACGGACAGGGAAATGGAGAATATTACTTTTGTCTGCTTGGACTTGATATCTTTTTTTTGGTCAATGGACTTATTATCTTTAGACACAATTTTATTTTATCCAAATCTTTACACATAAACATGTCTGTTGTTTGATATTTTATGGGTTAAATTCCACATAAAATTCATGTGTTTTGCATTCAATTAGTGGCGCATAAAATAACAATTTCTAAGATAGAGACTTGTATGTCGTTGAAAGGTTATGATATTTTTCCTTAAATTGCAAACTTTCAATCGTGTTCCATTACATAGACCACTTGCTTGACCAATATTCCTTAACAACATAATAGGGACTCCAACTTTGAGTGTCAAACGATGGTGTGGTATACCAGAACATTCGATGTCATTTAAAAATTATGAAGTAAACCACTCAACTTGAACATGATCATCCTCATCAGATCTGCATCTTAAAAACCAAGGATATTTTAAATAGGCCTATTATTATGGTTTGTATCTTTTTTGTGCATAAAAAACTTGGTAAGTCAATGAAAAAAGTCTAGTTCAACATTTTTTGTGTGCATATTAATAAGTTGTTTGTGCAAGTTAATGCAAAGTTTGTGTGGTCGAAATCAGGGTATCCAGCGTCGAATGCAGTGACTATTCCCATCGCTTGGTAAGTTAATTAAGAAGACCTATTTCAAAATGGGATCTATTTTGGTCCAAAAGAAGTTTCTGACCCCATTAAATTAAAAATGCTAAGTATGAAATGACTATAGTATATATAAATAATATAAGTTAAAGTATATAAGTTTACTAAAACATGATATACTGAAATATATATAATGCAAATTGTGTTGCTAAAAATAAAAGCCCCTGATGATTAATATCATAGTATAATCTTGATACAAAAGAAGGGTCCATAAGAGCGGCGAACATAGACTAATAATAGAAACTGAAATATTATACTAATAGAAACCGAAATTTTGCAACAAATTGTTTCCAACATTTAAAATGAGGAAACGAAATGTTGTTTGGCTAGAAACATCACAAAAGCTAGGAGCAAGATAAGTTAAACATAACATTAAGAGTACAAAGCAGACTACAAATATAGCAAAATCCATCTGAATCTATACTAAGAACACAACCCTTTGTTGAAATGTGGTAGGTACTAAATCTTCGCTATCTTAATTTCCCTCTTCAGCGGCTTGAGGGGAAGGTTAGGATCTTCATTTGCATCTATTCTTGGGGAAACATCTTTTGACTGAAGTAGTGATCTTATCAATGGGTGGTGCAAGTATCTCAACTTCATTGTCAAGCTCAGTTAGTGAAAATTTAGGCATTAAATCCTAGAAACATGAAGTCATACGATTATAATCATTTAAGTAAGAATCAGATGTGTGTTTCTCAATACACTTAAATTGTATCCTAAACCATTAAATAAATACTAATATAAATATTTTGTTTAAGGTTAGTATTTATACCTGCGATATACAACTGGTAGTACCTTCATCCAACTTTTCTGTTTCTTTTCCTTCATAAATCTTCTCCATTCCTTTTCCTTCATTTCCAGATACAGATTCCAAACTCTGTATCAAAAACATCCTTGATTATGTAACAGAAAATCGATTTTCATTTAATGCATTTCATGGATTTAGGGTTTTGAATGTGAAGCACAAAAGATACATGGGGTGCAGCTTCTACAAATGAAATGAGAGAGAGAGAGAGAGAGAGAGAGAGAGAGAGGTGTTGTTGTCTGCGAATGAGTTATGGGAAGTTTAAGAGGCTGGGGAGTTGGGGAAGAAAAATGGATACATAGGAGGGGAAATAAGGTTGGGAAGAGGTCAAAGATGAGAGAGACATATGAGTGAAGAGAAAGAGGGTCGAAAGAGAGATGATAGGGACAGGTCGTACATTTGGCAGCAAAAAAATAGAGAGAGATAGGTTTTAAAAAAATTGGGACAGGTTTTGCGTTTGTTTTCTTTCAATGGGATTGGTTTTTTTTTTGTTTGGTCAAAATGAGACTGATTTTTCTGCCTTTTGCCAGCCCATTTTGACAATGAGCAACTTAAAAGGCCTTGAAAATTACTTATTTAGTTATTTTGTATGTAGAATTCATAAAAAAGGTTATTTTAATTTGGAAAAATGTATATCTAAATGAAGTGTTGTCCTAATTAAGGTACGTTTTTAATAATATAAAATTGTGATGTGGCAAAACATATGTTAGAACTTGACATATGTCAAAAAGACCTTAAAAAATGAGCTTTGAATGTATATTATAAAGATAAAGATAAAGATAAAGATATCATTCTTCGTCTAGGATACCCAAAATGTTAGGATCGATTGTGTGTTAAGATAGGGGGAGAGCAACAAAATGCAAGAACATGTACACAAAATCTAAAAATTCCAAGTCTAAAGACAGATGAAATCTAGAATCTGCCATTCCCTACCTCAAGTGCTCATATCGAACTTCAATTGTTGGAATATCAAGCCCAACTCTACAGTTAATTAAAGAAAGAAACGCAAAGAATCCTTAGTAATTCATGAAATAGATTTCCAAAATATTTATTTCGAATGTTTTGGATAATGGTTAAGAACATATTACTTTGAATGTTTGAAACAAAGTTGTGGTCTTGTGGATGGTCTAGTGGTTAGACTCGTTCGCAGCCAGTGAAGGGTCGCAAGTTCGACCCTTGAACGGATGTGGGATTCGAACCCGCACCACTGTTGCGAAAAAATGCGCCTTGCCAACAGACCAGCAATGCCTTGTGAAGTTAATTGTATATATGTTAAGTGACATGAACTCTTATTGAAAGAGTTGTTTTCTTCCGCACATGATTTTCTCTATAAATCAGTGTTTTAAGAACCGGGTGGTTCAACCGGTGGGATTGGGAATCGGGCACTCCGGTGTTTGGTTCAACCCAATTTGAACCGCTCAAAACCGGGGTGAGCCGGAGTGAACCGCGGTTCAACCGCTTTGAACCGCCAATTGGCTCGGGTTGAACCGCCCGATGCATTTTTTATTTACTTTTTCTCCAAAATTGAATACTTTTCTTATTTTTTTATTTAATTATTACTCATCCAGTTCAACCATGGGTGAACCAATTGAACTATGACCTGGAGTTCTCTCCGGTTTAATCTTCGGTCTGGTTTTAAAAACATTGCTATAAATAGAGACATTCTTAGGCCAAAAGAAGACAAAAATACATCCTATTATATTCCCATATTCTCCCAAAATTATTTCTAAGTTATTTCTTTTATTCTCTAGTATACGAGAGTAATTGAAGAAACTTTATTCCGTAAACTATTATTATTATTGATCGATATGATTGGTGAGTGTGCAGTTTATATCAATGATTTCAAAGTATCTTGAAGATGATTTGCCAGTTTACCCCATTTGCATTCGATTTACACACAAGCTTTCGAATTTATTTGTGCAACCATCTTCATGTTCTTCTTATTCAAGTATTTGCAGCGATATCCATCCCCCACAAAATCCAACATTATCTACTAAGCAATCACAACCAAGTTTCTAATTCTTCATTATTATTATTATCAAAATAAAATGAATATAGGTCTCACACTCTCACTTACTCAAGGGAGTCCATGATTTTCTTGGGCAGATGATGGTTTTGGACTTGGGTTACATAAATTTGGTGCAGGAGACAATGTTTAATGGTAATGCAAATTCTGGGCTTATAGATGCCTTCAAAGAGTAGGTAAGTGGGGGCCCTTGCTGTGGCAAATATTGAGCATCAGAGATAGCTAAGGACTGTTTTGTCATCACATCACATCACATGTCTCAAGCAACGTTACTCATTCTTCTTCCACGTTCACACGACAAGTTGTCAAAATTGATTTATACTGTCTTGGTCAAAATAAGAAACTTCAATTATCTCTGTAGGGTTAAGGGATCCTTTCTCAAAGGTGACCCCCCCGCTTCCCATGCACCCTCCCTCTCCCTCATCAAGACAAGACATAGATCTATACTTTGTTCTTCTCAATTTAGTAGCAAGAAAGAAAGGCTTCAATCAATTCAGAACTAATAAGTGTCTTCCTTCCTTGTTTGTTATCTTGTCTTGATGGTAAAGAATTATAAAACCAGTCAGTTTGACCAACTTATGGATTAGATTGCACTGTATATTTTCGTGTCAAAGTAAAATTCTTTATTATATATATAATTATTTTTAGAATATACTGGGAAAAAAGCTAATTAGATGAAGTATGGGTTTTTTATTTTTGGAAAATAGGTAGGGTGTATTTCTTGGAGGAATAAATAACTTCTGTGCTTGGTCCTGCATATTGAATAAGCCTAACACGCCATTGACTTGTTAAATTTTTGTATTGTAGACATGGAAGTGGTCTGATTATAACCCTTGAGTCTTTCAAGATGTTAGATTTATTATTTAGTAGGTAGAGTGTTCCTTCATTTCATCAGCTTCTTTTTTCATAATATAATATAATAAATAAAATATCTAACTTTTCAAGATATTGAATTAACAGAATATTTTCCGGTTAATATAAAACACTCTAATTAGACAATGTTTAAATAAAGCTGCAGTATGGTCTATCCACATGTTATAGGATTATTGACTAACAGTATTAATTCTATTATTATCAACCTCATATGTAGCCAAAAAAAAGTAATAGAGATATAAACTTCATTACATATATATAGGGAACAAAAGATGATGAAAGATCATTGCACAAGTGGAGCTAACCTAATGTAGAATAATATTCATTTGACAGTGCTTCACCATCTAAATAACTTTCTTTATGATTATTTATGCTTATATATCAGAGATGAAATGTTCCTCCTCCTATCTTACAAGCTAATATACATAAATATATGTTGTGATGAGAAGTGAGAAGTGAGAACCCCCAAAGTCCATATCTTACAGAATAAGTATTGCTGTCTAGCTGGCCATAATATAGATTAACACTCCAAAATATTCTTCCAAAATTAGATCGTGGTTGCAGTAACATAGATACATACCTCTAATCAAGAACCACTTGCAGTGTACATTCTTTTCTACACTTTCCAAAAACTGTCACAGATAATTCATATATATTTGTTTCTTTCTACTCTCTAAAACAACTAGACAAAAACATCCTTAGCTTCTGTGCCAACTGTTTCTGTTTCCCACTTCAATTTTGGAAAGGGAACCTGTTGGTGTTGTTATTAGAATGTGTTCTGAAGCAGCTTCAACTCGTTTCTCGTTCTCACATGAACTTTCCAAGTCGCATGATGTTCCTCCTCGCAGAGACAACTTGCTTCTCGAGGAGTTTGAGTTTAGCACTACTAGAAGCCTTGAATTTGAACCATCTTCTGCTGACGAGCTTTTTTCTAATGGAGTCATTCTTCCTATTAAGATACAAGACAGAAGAAATATAAATATGAGACTTCCTCCTCGTCCAAGTTCTAGTGTTGATAAAATCACTAGAAGAGAAGTTCAAGAAGCAAATTCAAAGTCCAAAAGCACTTTCTGGGGTGGATTCAATTACAGTAGAAGTAAGAGTCTCAATTGTGATGCAAAGAAAAGTTTTATATGCTCTTCTTCACCTCCTTTGCCACGAAGCAAGTCAACTGGGTCAGCACTAAATCTAAAGAAAATGAATTCAAATAGGCACCAACAACATTCATGTTTGTATCCAGTGCAAAAGTCTTCTTCATGTAAGGGTTATGGAAATGGTCATAGGATTAGTCCTGTTTTAAACGTGCCAACTCCTAATAGCTTTTCTAAACTCTTTGGGTTTGGTTCACTTTTACGTGTTGGGAAGGCTAAGAAGAACAATAATACCAGCTGATTTATTTGTTCAAATCATTCATCAATCTTTGCTGTTTAATGTTGATTCTGATTTGTTCATTTTTAGAGGTTATTAGCTTGGTACTCTACTCAATGAAGTTGATTATGTTATACTAATACAATGATAGATTAAAATTATAAGTGGGTTATGTTATGTCATGATTTGTATTGCAGATAAAACAATGGGAGACAGAACAACGGGAATCTATCATTCATGCTTATCTTGTTTTCTTTGATATTCCATTTTAAAAAGGTTACTTTGTTCAGAATAGCAGCAATTCTTTATTTCTTTTTGTTCAACCAACAATTTGTCTCGATTTATAAAAATATAACTAGAGAGGTGGCAGTTTAAATATTGAAACTTTCATATTCGGATAAATTGTTAGCTGAGTTAACTCTGTTAGCTACTGAGTCACCTAATACCTTTGGTTTATGATCTGTACCTGGTGACAAAAGTGAGCAAGGTGGCCGGAGTTCTTCAGTAACGGTGGTGGACAGCGGAGAATGACGGATGGTACCTATACATACTCCAATGATTAAGTCAACATAGGGGAGAAGGAAAGTGAGGTAGAAAGGGATCAATGTGTGCCTTGTGAATAAGCTGACGTGGATAGTTCGAAGAAAGTGTCAACTGTGTGGGAGATCCAACGTGGCAAGGTAGTTAAGCAGTTATGATTATGGCCGACATTTAACCCTGACCGTGCGATGAAGTCTAGACAGATCTTAGCCATGAGATCCACCTAGTGCGCGTGCGTGGCTCTTAACTGGTAGCCATAGATGGGCCTCAAAGTCGGCCCGATTCCATACTAGAACTCAGCCCAGTCTGAAACAGTTTATCTAATTGCATCTATACGCTTATACATGCCTTAAAATTGGAAACATACTGATTACTGAACCTCCAAAATATTGGACAACTAGTATTCAGGTCAAATACGGTGAAGTTCCTATTGGCTATTGACCATGCTTGAGAATATCGCTAATCACAGGCATCTAAACAGCTAGCATGATAAAAATGGATTGTTATTACTACTAGGGCTGTTCATTAGAACCAAAAAACTGAACCAAAATTAACTAAATTTTTTCTAGTAGTTAATGTTGTTTTTAGATAAGGCACCGTAACACTAAGTTCTCCTTCGCTCAAATGTATTGGACCAGAGCCCAAAAATTTACAACACATACTACAAGGGGTGTATTGAATTAAAATTTTAAAAACTATTTTTGCATAAAAAGCCTTGTGTAAGATGTTTGTCCTAACCACTTATAAATGCTAATTCAAACATAAATAGTTTATCCAATGTACTATGTACATATAAAACACAAATAGCTTATAATCACTAATATGTGTACATATACAAACGCCAGTAGCTTATCCAACTCCAATGTAAGTGCTTTATGACATAAGCTCTTAAATAAATTGTTTATCCAAATAAAGCCAAAATATATCTCCATATTGAGAAAAGAACAATCATACAACTGGTTTGGACACACTAAAATGTGCTTTCCTATTGTTTTTTCTACACTAATAGTATAACCATTCGAGCAGTCAAGTTTTAAAATGGCAACATCATCACAACAGGTAGTTTGTGAATGAACATTGAATTGAACTATTTATATTTTATACCAGCAAACAAGCATGTGCAAATTTTACTAGTTCCTCCTGGGGGGTAAGTAACTAATCCTGCCTCTCATTTTTAAGAAAAAGAAGCTGAGAAGAAGAGCAATGTGATCATTTTATCAACTATTATATATCTCAATGAATAAGATCAGGCATGGTAGTTTCTTAATCTGCGCTTATACTAACAGTTAGTTATAGAATTCACTGAAATTACAGTTAACACTTGTGGAGAAGACTCCATTATTTCACCTCATTAGAGGGTAGGTTCGCCCCACACGGTGAATCAAATCAAAGAGATATATAGAAGTGGAAAGAGAGTAGCAAAGCACTAGCAATAGTATATATTTATTTATTTATTTTAATGTATAGAATGTACAAAGCTGCTACATTTCCTATAGCCAAGTGCAGAATTCCATTATTATTGGATTGAGTTTATGATATATACATGGTTGATTTGGTAATTACCATTATTTATTTATGTGACACTGTACAAGTAAAAAGTCAGCAAGCATTGCCCAAGCCATCATTCAATCCGCTGCAGCAGAAGACCATTTTAGTCAGAATAATTCAAGTAAAAAAAAATTCACAGTTGCATTGCATGCAACACAGATAGGGGAAAAAATTATGATTCCAAGTTTACCTCATTCAGGGACATCAGACACTTTGTAAGACTCTGCAGTGACCTCGGACAGCCACAATCCAGGAAATAGTGTCTAGGACCAAACCACAAAATCAGTTGAAAATAGCATATGAAGATGTTATAAACATTTTGAATAACTTATTGTGAATATGAGAGAAATGCCTATTGAAGTGGTGTTTGTTGTGACTTACGTCCAATTGCTTCTGGAGAATTCTAGGTCTCTTCTTAGGTCTCCTGGGAGGTTTGGTGCCAAGCAAAGTCCAGAAATCTTGTTGAATCTCGTCCTTGGAAAGTGAAACACAAAAGCTCCTACTACCTCTCTTTTCATTCTTGTTGTTGTCGTTGTCGTCCTGGTTGGGAGATTGAGCTAGCTTGTTGTTGGTGCAGGAAGCTCTTCGGGTTCTCCTTAAATTCCATGGCTTTGTGGGATTGGGATCATCGACTTGTTCTTTTTGAAGGATGGAAAGTTTGAGGTTGTCGCCGGCGACCTTCAGATCGATCATGAACTTTTCGCGAACGGCAACGATGTCTTGTTCTTGTTCTTGTTTGACGCACCTCAGGAATCTCTGGCTGCCCCATTTCAACCGTGGCATCGAGAAGTTGTGGAGTTCCTTTGATCTTTCAGCTTCCATAGCCATGAATGATTCTGATTCTCTTGATGTTGTTCGTTTTTCCCTCCTCTTTCTTTCTGTGAGATGTTTGAGAATTATTATTGCCTCTGGAATTCCCCGGGAACACTTTTATACACAGCAACTACCAGAAAGAAAGAAAGAAAACATTCTTTCGGTTCGGTTGATTTCCAATTCCTAACTAGAAGAAGAACCTCTCTATTTCTAATTCTAAAATCAATTACTAACCACATTTATTATTTATATACACACACGTGTTTCCTTATGAATCCAAATAAATAAATAAAAGTTAAAAACTACTTTTTTCCTGGCCAGATATAATTTTTTATTTAATTACATTTTTTTTTGTGGATGCAAAAGTATTTTAGATGATTTATTTTTCTAAAAATTATTTTCTATTCAATTATTATTTAAAATCTTTGGTTTTACTTTTGGATAGTGTTTGGTTAGAGATTAATGAAGGGGGGGAAAAGAATTATTTCAAATTTTGGTTATTTGATTTAAATTTTTAGTTGCCACCAATTACCTCTAAGAGAATTGTCATTATCAAACAGAGCGTAAATGACACTCCCTTTGATTTTAATTTTTAAATATTAAGTATTACTAGTCACACATAAGGCCCAAAGAGAGCAACTCCTCTAAGAGCACATTCAATAATGGATAGTAGAGGATTTTTACATTTATAATAAATAGATTTCATGGAGTTCACTGTTGAATTGACCTTGATGTCTAACTAAGTGAATGTTTGACTATACGATGATCGAGCATCCTAAACCCACATCCAAAATTTCACCTTGAATTAATTTCAGAAGCTCCACAGTGTAACTTTTAGGTTGTCGTGAATTCTGACCGTGATTTTGCAAACCTCGCCGCCAAACCAAAAAGACTATAGGCTAAAATGCTCCCGGGGTCCCTTATCTTTATTTAAAGTAACGATTTGGTCCTTTATCTTTTTTTTGTCCCAAATAAATCCTTTATCTATTACATTTTGAGCAACTAAATCCTTTTTCGTCAACCTTCATCCAACTCGATTAAAAAATGTCTAGTCACCATTTGAGTCACATTTTTTATTCTATTTATACTTATGTGGCGTTGACTCGTTATTTAATTTGATTTAATAGTTTTTTTACATGTGAATTAATCTTTATTAAAAATAACATAAAATCATCCATTTGTTCATTGTTCATCAACAACAACACAAACAATACGTTTCTCAACTTTTTCTTCAACAAAATCATCAAAAACCCAAACCCATTCAGATATGAGAGAAACAAATTGAAAACGAAAACCCAATATATCCCCTCACACCCATATTTATCTTCATCTATTGTTGGGAACCCATTCATCTTCAAATCGAAAACAAAACTCATCTTCAACTTCACCTTCATTTGCTGTTGGGAACTCGGATTTGGAGCAAACATTTCTAACATTTCAGATCTGTGACCATAAGCACTGTTAGGTCTGGATCGTTATTGTTGTTGTTGTACGCAAGTTTCCAATATTTCAGATCTGTAACCATCGGCATTTTACTTCCATTTGCTGTTCGGAACTCAGACATGGTATCGTTACTGAAGAGACTGAAAATCGAAATCAAAAGAGAACGAAATCAAAAACAAGAGATTGAAAAACGAAAATGAAATCGAAAGAGAACAAAATCGAAATCGAAAATGAAATCGAAAAGGAACACGAAATGGAAAACAAAAACGAACGAAACGAAATCAAAAACGAACGAAAAGAAATCGAAAACGATTCAGGCTTGGGTTTTCTGGAATTAAAAGTTGGTTTTTTTTATTGCTGGGTTTTTGGAGTAGAATCTCCAAATTTTTCTTTTATTCTTAATAAAAATAAATTAAAATTGACATGTCAGTAAAAATAATAATTAAAAATGACATGGATTATAACACATGCAGTTTTAACGGAGTTGAACAGTTGCTAACGGAAAAGGGTAACGTCGCTTAAAATTTAATAGATAAAGGACTTATTTGGGACAAAAAAAATAAAGGACTAGATCGTTACTTTTAATTAAGGGACCCCGGGAGCACTTTAGCCAAGACTATATGTGTATCTTTCAAAAGTCGTTGTAACTAGGGGTGTGCATGGTACAAAAACCACACCATATGAATCGGTACCATACCTTTTTCAAAAAGTGGTTCTAGTATACTAGTTTGTGAAAACCGGTTTCTTTTTGTAAACTGGATCGGTACCAGTATAAAACTGGTTCATAACCAGTTTCACTAGTCTGTGAAAAAAAAAGCTGTCGGCGTTAGATGGAAGGTGATTCCTTGCGCATTCCAACTATATGAATGCTTCAGCCGTGTAAAAGTAATAAGAAAATTTATTTATTTTCATTTAAGTTAAACATTAATAGATACTAAATAGTAATTAAAAATTGAAGCTAATTTGATCTGATGAACTTATTTACTTCTCTGAAGCAAAAATAAACATACGTTTGCTTTGTCAATGTGATAGCATAAAAACTTCAAATTAAAATTATATGAAAAATAAATATTTACAATGAATTGAGAGATGGGAATATATATTTTTTTTGATAAGATGAGAGATGGGATGGGAATATTGGAGAATGAGAAAATATCGAAAGAATAGAAAAAGAACAAAATTGGCATCATGATCAATAACAAGCAGAGGAGAGCGAAACAGGGGACAATTGCCATGTTGGTATTGACGCCTGAGAGGCTTCAAACTAAATCATAGAGGATAGAGAAGGTGTTGTTGAACTTTTCATAGAACAGGGAATTTACCGGTTTAAATATTTGGAATACCAATTTTCCGGTTTTTAATTAAGCAACTTTGGATCGGTGTTTATCAATTCAGTTTGGTGCAGTATTGTTATAGTAATAATATCAGTGTACCGGTAATTTTGCACAAGCCTAGTTGTAACCATTGGAATGAACGTTTGAATTAAAAGTAGTCCTTAGTTTCTTCTATTATTGATGGTTACAATGTTTTTTTTCCCCAAATTTCAGATCTTAATGTATTTTCAAACAGAAAACGAAGGGTGGACACCTATCCATCTCTCCAACGCCATGAGAAAAATAAATAGAGGGAACAAGTGATAGATTTGATGTGTGAGTGGTGCGAGAGAAAGGAGAGCGATCGAGAGAAAAAAAAGGTGTTGAATGTGTGTTTAAAATTAATGGATGCCCAAATATCAAAGTCCTTTTCAAACAAATCCTAAGCCGCAAAGAAACTCTTGTTCTCATGAGTAATTAAGGTAAAAAATTTACTTTGTGGATGGAAAAAAGTGGAAATAAGAGACAATTTTGAATAAATTGGATAAAAGTATAAAAGTGAGATATGTTATCCGACTAATTTTGTATTTTTGAGAGTTTATTGTTAAAATAACCAAATGAGTTGTTTGACAATAAATTGGCATAATAAGATCCTCTTCTCCTTCATTTATATTCTCTCTCTTTTAAAATGAATGATGTAGATTTTATCATGAGAGAATTCATTCCCTTAAATTCTCCACTATCACTAGTAAATCAAAACTGTCTATTACTGATGCTCCGACTCGGCTTGCTTACTCCATAATTGGATCATTGTCCCATTCAACTCTAACACTCTCTGCAAACAAGAAGTAAGAAATACTGTAAATGCAGTGGCCCTAACGAGGCTACAAAAGGAGCCGACATGGAAATATATCGGACTACAGTATATGCAAAATTCTGCAGCAAGCAAACATGAATTCTTTCAAGTTCACGGAATCTGCTAGTCAATACTGGCCTCTATATCTGTCTTTGTGTGTCTGCAATTCCATTTACAAAATGTGCACGTGTTTTGGTAGTCCAACAAACCACGTACGTGGCATGTGAAGAAGATTGAACAAACCTTAAGCTTTCAACTTTTCTCAAGTTTGGATTCTCATGATTCTTAGTTGCGTGATAATCATAGACACAGCCATCCTTGTCCGTAGGGGGAAAATAGAAGCTTTACGAGTAGACCAAACACCGCATAAGGTAGAGGGACCACCATTTTTCCTGCCTTTTCATTCTCGAATAATGCTACGCAACGCAACTAGATCTTTCATCAAGAAATCAATGATAGCGATTACATAGGTGAAAAGGTGTAATAAAGAGCACTTATCCAATCAAAAGGTTAAAAAATGATGTCAAGTAATATCGTATTTGCTTTTAAAAAGGGTAGCCCTGGCCCAGTAATATCGTATTTGATTTTTGCATATGAGAACCTACTATTCGTTGAAGTATCCACTAAAAATGTTAAATGTCTTCTTCTCAGGCCTAAAAGGTTAACGAATTAGAGATGTGGTTCAATTCAGTATACCAATAAAGATTCCTTGGGGCATTAACACCTATTCCACGAAAGTATATCCTTGGTACACATCTTAGGAATCACTGAATCAACTACGGCTGAATATAACTTGTTGGTCAGACTATTTAAGCTGTGTTCCATCTTCAATTATGCATTTAACTTGTAGTTACCTTGAGGGGATAAATTTGATGACTCTAACTTTATCCGCAAACTGAAACAATTGGCTTAGATCATAGTAATGAGTTTTTTATTTTATTTTTGAAAAAAAAAATCCTTTAAGTTTGACTATCTGTTTAGCTTTAATTTAACTTACTTTATTTGCTCATCTTCAGTTTTTTATTCAGATATTTTCGAAGTTTCTTCATTCTATTATCTAACTATTTTTTTGACCAACTACATTACATGAATTCTAACGATAAGAAGAAAGAACCGAAAAAGGGCTGCAATTGCATAAATTAAGAATTTTTTTTTTGACAGTAATCATTGTATATAATTATGGATAATTATGTACATAATTATAGAAAGGAGAGAACTTACATAGAATGCATATCCATATGCAGTGTTGGTACTGTCCTCCACTAGAAAAACATGGTAACCGTCATAAAATATCTGAAGAGGGGTGATGAAAACAGTGTCTTTTTGTGAGAGGAACACTAAAAACAGTGTGCATGGCACTATAGTATAAGTTTAGCCCTTACAAAAACTGATACGGTGCTTCTATCTCCAGTTTACGAGAAGTTATGATAAATTAATAGGTACAAGGTCTCTAAAGTAACTTAAGTAAGCGAGTTTCATTCTGTATAACAGGACTAATTATCGGACTCCCAGTGGAAAATATGGATTCCTACGCAAGTATTTACAAACTGTCTACCTTCCGTCAAAAGAAGCACACTAAGGGCAGCTAGAATATGTCTCACGCTTGATCACCCGTGTATTGTAAGAGCCACAGAATCCACATTTGTGATACAACCAGTGGAAGCGTGAAGTTCCTTTTCTTTCACAGTCATTGCAGAGTATGTCCTGCATTGCGGTTACAAAACAGGTAATAAATTTTTAAGTCTTTGCTGGCAACCTAAATACCATAATGCTCTCTGTTAGGAACCTAAGTATAAATAGGAGGGGGTAGCGGAAATAATATTCATTCAATCATGTAAAATAGAATTGTTAAACTGTTAAACAGTTGTAAGGGAGAACTCCCTTGGCAGAGAATTAATAACAGAATACGTTCTCAGATTCTTTCTCATCTCTCCCGTTTTTCTCTCATACTCGGTCTAATAAATTCTGGATCTAACTCTCACTCAAAATTCACATTAGCTTTTGAGAGGAATTTTTAAGTGAAAGGT
Organism: Astragalus glycyphyllos; assembly: GCA_963573325.1. Classification (NCBI taxonomy): domain Eukaryota; kingdom Viridiplantae; phylum Streptophyta; class Magnoliopsida; order Fabales; family Fabaceae; genus Astragalus; species Astragalus glycyphyllos. The sequence continues at coordinate 83,264,163 of OY754310.1, forward strand.
AATATGCAAGAGGCAAAAGTATTCACCTGATATCGGTTCCTGTACTCTTCAGGGAGCTCTTCCGCAGCCAATAGGGCATCGAGCATACCAAAGTAAACCTGAGTAGATGGGGAAACAAAAGTATGAAAGTCTAAAAACGCAAGATGTTACATCTATTATTTTTCCTCATCTTGCAAACTCGATTACATTTTAAACAGACAGTAGAATTATATTAAATTATTGGTCTTGTTTGTTTCTCCTTTGCAATTTTCGGAGGATCTAGGAATATTTTGTTTCCTTATTTAGAATCATAAAGGACAGTAAAGGTGGAGAAATTTGAGAAAATCTTCTTACCGCCATATCTCCCATTGACTTGCTGCAGATTGGACATGTGTAGTGACTACAGGTGTATGCCTAACATATCATAACAAAGTGTAAGATAGAATTCAAAACCCATTTCCACTTGTTTTGAGATGAGATTGAAATCTAAAATGGGTATAAAATAGACCTGAAAGCAAGCAGAATGCATATAGTGGCCACATGGCAGAGCTCTGACTGTAGCACTTGATGTGAATAAGTCGTCACAGCAAATGGGACAGTTCATTTCTAAGCCTTTCTCCAGGCACTTATGAGATTCCGATTTCATTCCCAGGCAGCAATTGCATTTCATGCAATGAAAATAATCAATCCCAAGCCCCCGTCCAACACGGCATAAATTGCAAAATGGGCAATGGTATACATCCCTGGAAAAAATTGGTGTGAAGTTAAAATTAAAAAACATAAAAAGTTGAGAGACTAAGTATAATCAATCATATCTATTTCATGCCACATAGCACTGAACAGACTAAATAATCTTCTAAATATTAAATTTTTTATGCGTATAAAAATGTACATCTGAATATAGGAGCATAAAAATATTTGAACTCATACTTAAAAACACTGGGAGTCTGAGATATGGATAATAATGAGTCAATGACAGCTGGATGTAAGGGTGTGTGTTGAGATCTCTATTATTCCACCTATTTGTCCGCACTCCAGATGTTCAGTCCTGGATGCAAGGGTGTGTGTTGAGATCCTTGCTATTCCACTCGTAAAAGTCTGCGTTATTTTTTATGTTTCATTCCTCAGCGTGAATGGGGTGTTGAAGTCCCACATCGACTAGAGATATTACCTAAATAGTCCTTATAACTTATAAGGCTTGGGCGGTCCTCACTTTACAAGCCAGTTCTGTGGAAAGGAGTTAGGCCTTAAGCCCAAATTTAAGATGGTATTAGAGCCTATCTTAGATCTGTTATTGGACCAAGTTCTCTATTATTTCACCCGTCCACACTCCAAGTATCAAGTCCTGGGTGTGGATCGAGGTCCATGTTATTCAACCGCATCAGTCCACACTTCAAACGTCCAGTCCAAAGCGTGTTGGGGGGGGTTGGGGTTTGAAGTCTCACATCGACTAGAGATATGGCTTAAGTAATCCTTATAAGGCTTGGGCAGTCCTTACCCCACAGAAGCCGGTCTTGTGAGGATGAGTTAGGCTCCAAGCCCAAATTTAAGAGAGATAAAAAGGAAGGGCATCTCAGTCAACATTAAAATTTTGCACAACTAATCCCAACCCGAACAATGTGGCCAACTATTTGGTCCAACACACAAATGCTTGGAAAAAAGTATGAGTCAAGATTCTGGTATGAACAATAATAGAGAATGGGGAGATTATCAAGGTTTATGAAGGAGAAGAGTGGTTGAGAGATGATCAGAGGGAACTTTCATACAATTGGAATCCCAATTCTTACCTTGCAGGCAGGTGGAATTTCAAGGGGAGGTGTTGTCAGGATGTCACGGTTAGTCCACTTAGTTATCTCAGAATTCAGACTTGGCTTAACTTAATCCTAAAAGCTAGCTCAAGGAGTGAGGATTGCCCAAGCATTATTAATGAGAACTACTTTGACCATATCCCTAGTCAAAACTCAAAACAGGAACACGCCCCTCTAACACCTAGAAATAGCCATTTAACAGATTAAAGATGGACTCTAATACACCTTAGAATTTGGGCTGGAAGAGATCCTTTGTGAAGGGAAAACCCTTGGAAGAATTCTATTCACATTTTCTATTTGGTTTTCAATAAAATAGTTCCATTCTTTTGATTCTTCTTATCAATTTTCCATTTTAATTTCCAAGTTTCTATCATATTCTCCCAGTGTTTCCGAAGGAAGAGTTGATTTCGCCCCAGGGGTTATAAGTTGAGCCTTGCTCTACCATTACTGACCAACCAAACAATGTCTATCTGTTCTTTGAAACGACCATACATTGAATTAGTTTACAAGAATTACTTTCACCCCTAAAATGGTGGATTCACCTTAGTATATTGTCCATAAGTTGTCAATCTCAGTCCTACTGCATGAAGTGCGAATCTCAAGGTGATCAGCCTATGGAATTGATCCCAAATCCCCAAAGAGGATAATGGAAGCAATTTTAATACCAAGAATTTTGAAGAAATTAAAGATACCTTTCATCGTCAAAAAATTTGCATATGCTGCAATAGTACTTTGCCATTGAAAGTCCATCACATGAAGGTGTCATGCATGTAGGCCCTATTGGTTGAATATTCAAGCAGCGCATACACATCATTTCTGATGTAGCTTTTCTGTAATGATCAAACAGATGATTAGAAGTATATAAATAAGAAACCTAATGCTAGACAGCTCCAGCAAAAGCAGAGTCTAGGAATTGGAAGTATATAATACTATAAAATATAAGAAATCCCAACAGAAATCTACCTATCCATTGAGTGATCGCTCACATTGTCATGACAAAATCTGCAAGTAAATAACTTGCCACAACACGAAGCTCGAAGCTTGCAATTTCTCTTATAGTGCTCACACCCAAACACATGTTTCCCTGGGTCACGAAATGATGGCGAGTGTCCTTCTATTTCTGCACCACTAGATGATCCTTCAGATGGGGATTTAGGTAATTTTTGCTGGGCAGCTATCCAACGACTAGAATACACAAATAACTAATTAACAATTGGTGCTTGATGACAAGTAAAATCCTATCAAATGAATATACGGTTAAATTATGCCCCTGTCAAATAAAACCAGAAAATTCTGGTCATTGGAAACAACCTTGTCAAAAGATTCTGCACAAGATATGCCTTTCTCCTTGGATCAAGAGTTGAGTCACGATAAACCTTCCGGATCTCTGACTCAAGTTCATTCTGATTCATCCGGAATATGTCTTTCCAACCTGGCTTGAACATTTGATCATTTTGGTCCAAGCTTTCCTGATGTTCAGAACCTAGTAAAAAGACAATGATGTTAATTATCCATCCCACAATTTCCACAAAAGATGAATAAAACTAAAAGTATATTAGAAACCTCTTTGAGAAGAGCTGTGATCTGATGTTTCTGTCTGTGCTATAGACGCTGGAGTCTCTTTCCAATATTCACTAAGCCATTCATTGAACATTGTATTCTTAGTTGCCTGCTTCCATGTATCCATCATTTTGTTTTGTTCATCCTGAGTAAGTGCAGAAGTTACCCATGGTAACATCGATTGGAGAACTTCAGCGCCTGTAGTTCCAATTATCCGGCCTACTATCTTGTCCTGTTCTTCTACAGTGAAATGTCTCCCAAACAGTGGCCAGAGTTCACGCTCTTCCCTAAAAATATGCTGGTCCAGGGTCACTCTTACAGATTTACACATCCCCTGAAGCTTTGTTGCGAGCTCATTATACTTCTTGACATCATCACTATCATTGGCATCAGAAGTTCCAAAATTACTTTCATTCAAATCCTCTGCCATATAGGTTATCTGCAAGGCTTCATGAAGGACGGAAAGCTCAGAAAGAACGCGGGAAATATCTTCAAACAATTGTTCTTCCTGCTTATGGTCCAGCATGTATGAATGGCTCACGTTGTGAAGTGCCTCTTTGGATTCTAATGCTGGAAATACTATATCATCTTCAGCATTACTATGAGCTCTATATAAACCCCACAAAAGACGAAATCTTCCACTAAATTGCCGAATAATTGTCTCATCACCATGATTTAGCTTTCCAGATTCAACATCTAGATACTCCAAGTCTTTACGTATAGCTTTATGGAATTTAAATATGGTATCAATTGGTCTTTCTGTTGAGCCAACATCACATGAGCCACTCTCTGTTTCCCATATGAAAAGACTGGAATTAAGAGATGGGGCAGAAGAGCTGAAAGACAAAGAGCGCAAGGACTTGGCTGTAGAAAGAGAACTCAGCCCCAAATTGTTGCTGTTTACTCCTAAACCTGGCACACAACAAGGCCGAGGACTGCAGCATTTTTTACTTTCAGTCTCTGAAGTTTCAGGTATATCTCCATTCTTGTGTACCTGCAATGTATTTCGCTTGACTGGTCTCTTATTCTCATCTAACTCAGCTATTCCAGAGCAATGTCTGCCAGATGATGCAGAGGCACAAGCACAAGATGGCCGATCAATATTTTCTTCAATATCTGAAAGCCTTTGAGCAGGACAGCAATCTAATGTGCCTGAAGACAAACACAAACCTTCATTACGAGCCTTGCAAGCCCAACCACAGAAGAGCGTGACTAGAGCAGAATCTGTTGCTGGAGCTGAAACAGATTAAGAAGTTGTCAAACATAGATAACAAATACTTTTCTCGGAAATATCATTTCTTTTAGCAGCCAAGAAATTAAATTAGAAATAGAACCTGCTAATTTTATGTTTCTCAGAAACATCATTGCTTCTTCTTCAGTTAAAGAACCTACCAACCATGGTAGGACACGCTCAATCAATTTCAGAGGCATCATGCATATACTTTGATACAGAAGTTCACATTGCTTTGTAAAGCTAAAGTGCTTTCTTGCAAGAGGAAGAACCTATAGATGGGAGAAATCATGCACCAAGTTAGAAGATCAAAAGGGAGATTATTTGTTAATTAATATATTATAAAGAAACTCCCATGTCACACTTCTCTCCCAATGAAAGTCAATTAATCAACAAAACGGATACAAAAATTGTCTATATTATCAACTTTCACATATATGACGACACTCAGCTCCCACCAACTATTTAATTAATCATCCTGCTGCAATTAGCATTATATTTGGTAAACACTTACATTTGACACTAGCAACTCAAAAAGACTACCACATGAGCAATCATGGCTCACCTGAACTTCTTCATTATGGAAATGCCTCTGTGTGGTTTCCATTATATGATCAGCATGTGAGCATAACTTGGAATAAAATTCAACTTCTGAATTAGACAACGCTCCTTCACTTAGAATATTTTCAATCAAACACCGAAATTCATTAAATTGGCTTTCTTCTTCAGCATGCTCCTGAAAAAAAGAGAATTTTCCATCTACTGCTGGAAAAATAACCTTGTCCTCAGCAATACTGCATTCATTGAAATAAATAATCAAAATTTCAGTAATAAAGGTTGGTCTTTACATAAATTATAGTATGGAATATTTTAATTTAAGAAACATATGATACTTCAAGACATATATTGATAAAACTAAATTAAGGTAATACCTATGAAATATGCAAACTTCAGCAATGAATTGCAATCTTTCATTAAAAGCCGGTATATTAGTAAAATCTCCAGAGTGTTGTATCTTTCTGGTCTCCACTGCTATCTCACTTAACTCTTTTTTTATTGCATTATGCCAGAGCAATATTTCATCTATAGGATGTGTTCCGGTGGCATCCGAAACATCTAGCATAGATCCCAAATGTTTCCTTTTTCCAGTTGTTGTGGACCCGCACACACAGTTTACTTTACCAACCTGATGGGTTAATGGGCTAGAGCTACATTGAACTTGACAATGATGTTTACAACTTTGAATCGTGTCAACAGTACTTCTCCCTTCCATCCAGGTGAAAACAACCTTCATTAAGTAAGAATAGGATAAGATATATTACTAGTACACATCAAATTATACAAATAAGATAACTGGATCAGAATATGAATCTTTGCAATGTTCAATATGACAAAACAACAGATGTCAAGAGCACAAGTAAATGTTCCCCTTATCAAAATATTCAAGAAACCTGACCTTTCCTCTCTCTCTCTCTCTTTCAAACCAATTAATCCCGCCCCCAAAGAATTATTTTCACAAACTGCTTTTTAACTACACTTTGCACAGTAACCAAGTATGGTTTTTCTGTTATGTTATGTCAATAAATGTTATTTATTATTTATAATAATAGCAGCTTCAGGCTCTAATTTCCTACACTCCCTCTTACTGTTCCTAATATAATAAATTGCATCATAAGCTTTAACCATAAGGTAACATTAACAAAGAAAATGGAATAACAATGCTCTAAAGCAGCATTTGCAAACCACACCTTTTGAAGAAGCTTTTCCTCTGGCACAATCTTGATTAAGAAATTTTTTAAATCCTGAGATTCATCGGGTGATATAGATGTTGAAAGCCATGGAAGAAATTCTGCCATCATATTCACAGGAATACTGCAAAGAAACTGCCAAACTAAGGATGCCTGTTCCTCGAGAGAGAACTTCTCAATAAGTAGAGGAAGTACCTGGTATTGCCGAACAAATAGAAAAATCAGACACACGCCCCTAACAAGTTAGATTGCTAGCCATTTAATTTACATGGCCATGACAAAATGTTACAATGAATCCTTTCAGAACACCAGCTTAGGGAACAAATATTGGTATTGAGCAAACTTCCTTGAGGGGAGCTAAGAGTGACGATGTAATCTTATGATCCTGAACAACTGATTTTCAAAATACTATTTATGGTTTTTGACAGTATCTTCAATGTTCCAACCTTGGAAATGTAAGTTTTCTTGTGTTTATGGTGGGAATAAACTAGTGTGAAGCAAGAAGCGCTTCAATATATTTATATAGTAGACATCGTCACAGAAAAACACTAAATATAATTTTGCATACTTTAATAAAGCAATTTACAATGTAGTTTAAATAATAGTTTCCAACCTATAAAACCTGAATGAACTTAATTGATTGTTGTAGGTTTTATACTTGATTACTCTTGCTGAATCACCAAATGAAGCCCATGTGGTTGCATTTAAAGCAATAGTGGCACGCACAAAAACATTTAACTCGTCAGAAAAGCAAGGCACAAATCAACTAGTGCATATCAAAAGGTGATATGATTTTATTTTACTGCATTGGCCTGTCCGGCATAGAGCATGTTTTAATAGCAATTCGTTTTACAACAGGGAGAATCCCTTATCCTCTAAACTCCTTGTAATTAGCTTCTCTTCATTTTTTATCGATAAGCATAATAATATTAATTTCCAGCTTGTGGGGAGAAAAAAATAAAGAATTACAATGTATTTATCACCTCATAAGAGTCCAAGTGGAACACAAGCTAAGAGATATTAAATAATTTTATACCTGTTCCTCTTCCTTTGCCATGTGTTGACTAACTGATGTAAGCAAAGCTCCTGTGCAAGATGCTAATTCTCTTGGAAAACTTTCATCATTCTGGATGGAAGAATTTAACAGCTCAAATAGATGATCAAAAAGGTTGCTTTCACCCTTGTGCTCAAGAGAATATGTCTGTGCTACATTCTTCACACGTCTATCTAGAGCTGGAAAAATCACCTATATATTCCAGAATACATATCCTCAGAAAATTTATAACGTAGAAGAAAATAAGGATTGATAAAGCCAAATTTATAAAATAATGATGTGGAAAGCATGAAAAAATTCACAGAAAAAGCAAATATCCTAACATTGTAAGAAAAAAGTAACCAAACTCTATCAAGAAATTTATAGGAAATTCTAGGGGGGGACAAATACAAATGGAAGCTCTGATAATTCAAATTAGAAATCAAAGTCTTCCCATCTAACTAATTTATCATAATTATGCATTGAAGAACTGACGGTAAAGATCAATTCATATATAGAATAGAAAACAATTGAGGTAAATTTATGTGCTGTGCCACCAGTTGTTTGCTAACTACAATACTGCATCAACTCCTAATAAAAGCTCAATTTAGTATCAGCAGTAGCATCCAGTAGCATCAGCATTACCACATGCATTTAATCAGGTCTTTCTTCTTTTTCTGATACACAGTCTATAAACAAGTGAACAATCCTGCAATGACAGGTTCAAGAAAGTTTTTGCAAAGTTTTTCATATACAATATCTACATTGCAATTCTTTCCCGGACGAATAAACCATGAAAGGAATCCTATCTGGATTTTGCTATCAATTCATCTTGTCAACTGAAATAATCAAAAATTATCAACTTGAACGGTAAACACCACTGTTTCTATTTTAAAATATATTTTCGCACCTGAGGTTCGCTAATTCCTTTTTACCGTCTCTTTCCATGAACAGTAACAGAATATTAAAGAAGATGCGTAATCAATTATTGATTCTGTACATGAAAATTACTCATAAAGAGAGAAGCAAAATCTCGATTGCAAAATAGCTTCGCTAAAGTTAGACCTAAATTTACCAAGAGGAAATGACCGACAGAATAGAGAAACAAGAGCACCATCTCATTCATTCCTTGTTGAAAATGCAAGCAGCTAGAAAATCTTCATTTTCTACACCATTTCGTGACCAATGGAAATTTAATTACACAAATAACAAACTCCAAAATTAAAAAAACAGAAAAAGTTGAACCAAGATTTGCACCTCATCTTCAGCATTGGAGTGGTGCTTATAAATCGAGCTGAGGAAATGGTAGCGCTCTGAGAGCGGCTGAATATCAGAGCGATTTCCTGTAGCGAATGCCATTGCCAACCTGTGCAGAGCGTCAAGCTCATTCCGAATCGCTTTGTGAAAGAACAAGAAAATCAAAATTGGCGAGTCGAGTTTCGAGTGCTTTAAGCCGCCATTGAGAGCCGACGAGGAATCAACCTTGTTAACGGAAGTCGAGAGCACCGCCACTCCTCCACCTCCGTCCATCGGCGTCGCCATCTGCTATTATCTTTCGCAATTTTATTTTTCTTTCTAAGAGGTTATTTTCCGAGAAGCTTGTGTTGTGTCTATGTGCGTGAGCACGTTATCATCTTTGTTTTGTTTCCAAGAAACTAGTGAGTTTTACGTGTTCTATTCTTTCTCTTTCCGATGGCAACGACAGTTTCAGAGAGAGAGAGAAGGAGAGGGAGTTTCTCTCTCTAAAATCTTTTTGGTGATATTGTTGTTGTGAAGCGGAGATAAAAGGAGAGAGATGGGTTTGGCTACGCCGAGATAAGAGAACCTACTAGCGCGAGACCGAGGGGAGGGCCAAGTTTATATATATGGGCCCATTGCCACGTGGCTATTTGCGCCAGGTTGGATGACTATGTCACTTGCTCATAAATAATTACATGGAGGCTGGAGCTATGTTTTTTTTTTTTGAAAATACAAGGAGCCATTCGGAAAAAAAAGATAAAAAAAAGGTAATTTCTATACTCAAGAAAAAAAATTGTATATCAATATACCTAATATTTGTCTCTCACTACTATCGGTTACATTGGTAATTTTAGTGATATGGAGACGTCGACTCGAGAGTAAGCAGTGGTAATATATATGTGTGATGTTTATTTATCATTTTGTCTAAACTAACAAAAATACCCAATGTTTAAAATACAAATGTAAAATAAGTTATTTGCATTAATTAATTAGTTCAAAAATAGAAAAAGCTTATTTGTAATCAATTTAGTGGTAAAGCGTATTAATACCCAGCCCAAAGCTAATGTGTGAGAATGTTCATTGAAAAATAATTCAAATAAAAAAACTATAATTTAAATAATAAACTAAGTGTTCCGGATCCAACTTTGACTAGAGATAATGGGCCTATGAGCCCAATTGTAAGTAAGTTCAGTTGCACAACTATATATTACCACTCCACACTCTAAAATAGGGTAAGTCGTTTCCACTCCTCTCATATGCCCCATCTTTATTATGGATTGACTTGGGCGTCGGAGTGCTGGCTGGTGGCGGCCTCCCCTATTTTAGAGTGTGGAGTGGTATGTATAGTGGTGCGACTGGGCTTGCTTATAATTGGGCTCCTGGGCTCATTTTTACACGCTTATAAATAATTTATCTATGTTTACCTTAGTATAAAGACTTGCCAAAGTGTTTGAGGGAGTTTATAGAAACATCTTATAAGATGCCTATAAGTTTTTTAAGTTAAAAATATGGTCCTAATTTTCTCTCTTTATTGAAATGCCCTAGTTTTCCTCTCTTTATTGAGAAGTTTGTTTGTGAGGTTCATTCATGTGCATGATGAATCTTAATATTGGTGGCTTGTCTTTAACTGACACGGTGGAATAGCTTCCATTCCATGTAAACAAATGATTGGGGGTCTCCAAAGATTTGAGTCCATGTTGGGTTCAAGAAGGTTGCTCATGAGAGTCTCAATTTAAACTATTCCACTCAACCATGTGGAATTTCGGGTGGGACAAAATGTGTATCAAAGTTTGATTGGTAGTTAATTTAAGTACGAGAAGCTTAATTTTTTGTTTTGTTGGACCATTTGGGTGCACTAAGAAGAAGTGTAAAGAGCTTTTTGATGAGGAAAAAGATTATGAAGCTTGCTCCAATGGGGTTATTTGTGGTCTTAGTTTGGCTCCTGGAGCCCCCAATCTTAACTCATTTGTTTTTTTCAGATGATGCCATCATTTTTGGCAAGGCTAGATCTGAGGTGTTTTAAGTTGTCGAAATTCCCATTGTTTCCATTGCTGCTTCGGGTCAGAAAATCTATTTATAGAAATTTGGCTTGATTTGTGGGAAGGGTGCCTCTATTATTCTCAAGACTATCTTTCTAATATTCTTTAGATCCCTTAGTGGGATTCTCCAGGTAAAAACATGGGTATCCCTGCGGAATGAGGGAGTTCTAAGGGTCAAGCTTTATAGAGGATTAAGGAAAAAGCTATCTCTACGTTGGAAGGTTGGAAAGAGCAACTCTTGTCCTAATCTGGGAAGGATGTTCTTATCTAGTCCGTCATTTCAAGCTATCGCCGCCTATTTGATGACTATTGTTAGACACCCCAAAAGTTTCTGGCAATCCCTTTCTTCTGCTATGACAAATTTCCGGTGGAGCTCTAAGGTCAAAAGTAGAGGCATACATTGGAAGAATTAGGACTTTATGTGCTCTTCTAAGAGTAATGGTGGGATGGGCTTCAAGAAGCTACTCAAAAATTTTCTCTTCTTTCTAAACAAGTTTGGACGTGTATTAGGAATTTTAATGATTATTGGGCTCAAATTCTTAAAGAGATCTATTGTAAAAGTGAAGTGAAACCCAAGGATGGTATATCATGGGTGTGAAGACGCTTATTACATGGAAGAAACTTGCTCAAAGAGAAAGGAATGTGGAATATTGGCAATGGTGTCGGCATTAGTATTACAAAGGACAATGGGTTATCTTCTGGTAACAAGGTTGTATCGAAGGAAAGTTGTGGTCTCTCTAAAGTTGATGAGATTATTGATAGTGGGTCTAATTCCTGGAACGTTGGTGCTTTGAGGGAGGCCCTTCTTCCTAAATCTGCTATAGAAACTGAACAAACCCCTATTTGGTTGTCTCTTCTAGTGGATTCCCTTATCTAGCTGCTTGCTAAAGATGGGAATTATTTAGTTAAGTCAGGTACACTAGCTTTGTTGGAGGGTATCCTAGGTGTAATCCCAACACTTCTTCCTCTTACTCTTACTCCCTTTCTTGGGAATCTATTTGGAGTGTTGTGGTTCCTGAAAGGATAAAGCATTTCACTTGAGGAATCAAGCATAATGCTTTGGCTAAGAAGAGGATTTCTATGGATTCTATATACCCAATCTGTAGAGTGGAGGACGAGTCTCTTCAACACATGTTCTTACTGCGCCCCTGGTCATCACCTCGTTTGGTCTTCAAATTTGTCTTTCCCCTCTGTTAACAACACAACTAACATCAATGTGTGGCCTGTCTATTTTTTAAATCTGATGTGGCCTAAGGTTTTGATAAGGTTTCTCCTATTTCAGTTGTTTTGTATATCTTGTGGATGATTTGGAAATCCAGAAACCTCAAAGTCTTTGAGCATAAGAACCTTAACCCTAAGAAGATCCTATTTGTTGTGAACTCCCTCTACTCTGAGTTCAGGACAAGTAAGCCCCACCCAAACCCTGGAGTGACAAGTCCCCCCTTCTGTTAGGGTTTCACTGTCTTAATGATCCATGCGTTTCAATGTTATTAAAATCAACTCTGATGCTCAATCTGACTTGAGCACAAGAAGAGGGAATACTAGTATTGTGTGTAGAAATGAAAAAGAGGAGCTAATCGGGTTTTACCTCTAAGATCTTTGCATCGTATGCTATGGATGCCGAAGCCCTCGCCTTGCGTGATGCTCTCTCGTTGGTGGTGAATTTGAACCTTATGTGTGTCTTGAATCTGATTGCATGGATTTGGTTGAGATGTGCAGGGGAAATTTAGTTAAAAGAGAAATTGAGCACATTGTTAAGGATATCCAAAGAATGGAAAATTGCTTTACTTTTGTGGGGTTCACGTGGGTCAACAAAAATGGTATCTATGTGGCAGATCTTGTTGCTAAACTCACTACCTCCTCGTTTCTGCCTCGAAATTGGGTGCTTGATCATCCTCCTTCTCTAGCGTCCTTGATTGCTACGGAGAAACTGTGTGAATTTGATCTAGGATTGAAGGTGTTGGAAGGATATGGTTTGTTTTCCTATTTTAGGACTGTAGAGTAGATTTCATAAGTGTAGTGGTTGACCTTCTTTGCCTTTTGCGTGCAATTGGTTTATTTTGGGTTTCTTTGTTTCTGTTATTGCCTTCCTTGGGTTGGACTCGATCACTATCTATTAGCCCACTTGATGTTTATCTTGTTTGAGTGTAACCAATTTGGGCTTAGCCCATTATATTAATGAAACCGGCTCAATTGATCAAAAACAAAAAGGGTGGGGTGGATTTAGAGACTAAGTGATGAGGACCAAGAATGGAGAGTAAGAAGAAAAGCAAGGACAATTTCAAGTCATTGATTTTAGGAAAATCTCAGTTGTTAATTTTCATTTACAATTAAAATGTAACAAAACTAGCTTCACTTGTAGTTTGACTTGTTTGTGTGTCTTTGTTCTTAATTATGCCGTATCTACCCTCTATTATAAACTAGGCGTGTACGCTTTATAGAAAGGCCTTTCTTTGGTAAGGTTCACACAAAGAACCAATTTATAAAGGGTTTGGCACATCTTGCTCCAAGTGTATTAATATTAATACAATCCTATTGCTTATAAAAAAAGTTCAAGATCCAATTACAAATTGTTTTAGTTCAATGACTTTATCTAAAAATCCATGAGGACGTTGAAAGCAATTAAACAAAAAGAAAGAAAGCAAAGTAATTTAATCATGGCATGTGTTAGACACAGCTATGGCACACATTTTGCCATTAAATTATTGATTGACGCGTCGTTTTGCTCGAAGGGATCGATCCACTAAGGTTATGTTTGGACCTTTATGGTTTCAATTTCACTTTAGTTGGAGATTCCTTATCCATTGTTTCAATAATCAATCCGAAACTATGTAACTTTACCGTTATATATTTATATAATATATACTGTTTTTAGGCCATTTTCATTCCTAGCCCCCCTCCTCCACTATCAGTATCATCCTTTTTGTTAATGTGCTTGTTAATATATGGCAAATTTCTTTTAGAGTTTCGACCCACTAATATACAACATTAGATTTGCGATAACCATGTTGCAAATGGTCACTCCACTAAAAGAACAAATATTGCGTTTTATGCAATTCTGAGCGTGCATTTGTGTCGTATCATGATTAATATGCAAACTTCATGGTGAAAATTAAGGCCAGCTCCACTGAATATGTGGAAAATATAACGTGATCAATTAGTTTAAGATGCTGGGAATCCAAAATTAGTTTGTAAGTTTTGATGTTTACAAGAGGAATATTGTAATATGTTTAACCTCCACTTTTGTGATATGGTAATCAAAAGTGAAGCTATATTACATATACCCTGTTTGTAAGATCTAACACAACTGTCAAAGTCAATATTATTAGACTAAACATTTCCCTTGTTCATTGAGTTAGAACACGAGATCTTCACTTTGTATGTGAGTTTTAAGGGTGGTGCTTCTACTCCTTTGCATACCAAAAAAATATTACATGTACCCATTTTTGTTCTCAAGTAAATATTTAAGTCTCATATATAATGAATACGATCGAAATATATGGTGGCGCAAGACAACTTAGGTGCTTTACGTAACGTGCAAAGACAGATTCCGTTTGGTATCGACAAATCTTTGATGGTGAAAAATGTTAATTAGAAAGTGTGGGAAAAAAAAAAACAAAAGAAAGAAGGCTCACGCTCGAGTGCTCGGCTATCATATCTTCCAATTTCATGGTGGTCATATCATTACTTATATTAGTCATTCACTAATTGACTTTACACAATAAAGGATGAAAAGAAGAAAACAACTTCCTTTGGTGGTGTAAACAGAAAGTTGGCATGGAGCATTCCATAAAAGCCCGTGGATATATTATCTTTTCGAAATAGTGTAATTAATTTATCATAGACCTTGGAGTGGCGCGCTCTTCGTTGGGGGGAGTTTTCTTTAGTAGTAGTTAGTAATAAAATTTAGTAAAATTTAGATTTATAAAGACACACTTCATGCAAAGCCAAAGAGAGGGAAGGATAATCCAAGAGCACTTGAATGATGTGGTAAGAGTCTCTTCTACCTTAACCAATGTCCTGTGTTCGAAACATTATGTGCATCTTGATTGGCCAGATGTGCATTATTGTGTGCCAACACAAGTACATACGTGAACTTCCATGATCCAAAACTTATTGAATACTTTTTGACAATAGGAACTAAACATGGTGATTTTATAGTATTTTGGAGGATGAAAGCCGCAAAAAGTTTATGGAATCAAAACCAAAATTTGATGCAAACCCTTTTTAATATTAAGTTATGGCAATAACTTAATATTAAATTACGCAGCCTAAATCTAAGGGGGGCCTCGGCGTTAGAATTTCAAGGCAAGCTAATACAGCTATGGTTGATAAATTTCTTTGGGATTTGCATCTTAATAAAGAGAAGCTTTGGGTGAGTTTATTGGGTGACAAGTATTTAAAAGGTGCCACGGTTTTGACTGCCCAACGGAAGAATGGCTCTCACACTTGGAATTCTATTATGGAATCTCGAGATATTCTCTGGGAAGGTTATGAGTTCAGAATAGGGAATGGTTCGTCTTCCCTCTGGAACGATTCATGGACAGTGTTTGGTCCCCTCGGTAAGTGTGTTCATTATGTGGATATTCATGATAGTCAGATGCAAATTTGTGATGTCATCTGTAATGAGGCCTGGAATTTGGAGTGTCTTTATACTCAACTTCTGGTACACATTTCCCATCATATTAACACCCTTCCCTCCTGTTTGAATCCGATGGTGTGTGATGCTTTTATTTGGTCGGGTAACATGGATGGAATTTATTCAGCGAAATCAGGCTACTATTGGCTATTGGATCGCCTCCCTAGCTCAGGTGCATCAAATAATCAAGATCACTAGAGATGGATTTGGAAGCTTCCTTGCCCGGAAAAAATAAAGTTCTTTATTTGGACAGCTTGTCATAATTCTATCCAAACTATGGTCATGCTCCATCATAGAGGCATGAAGGACTGCCCCCCTTTGTTCCCTATGTGGTAATGCGAATGAGACTGTGATTCACTGTTTAAGAGATTGCACGCATGCAACGAATTTATGGAAGATTCTAGGCTTTTGGATGCCTCCTTTTTATCATGACTTGGATCATATTGATTGGTTCTGTTCTTGTATAGAGGCGCCAAACCCTCCATCTTTCTTGCTGCTGTGTGGTGGATTTGGAAAGCTCGATGTTCCTCTTGCATTGCTAGTGAGACTATCTCGGTATATCAACTCCATTTAAACATTTCCAATCTTGCTACTCTTCTTGCTGATTGCTTCCAGGTCGCACTGAAGAATACTGCATTGCCAAAACTGGTTTCTTGGCACCCTGCGTGCGACAATGATATCATTCTGAATGTTGACGGCAGCAGTATCGGTAATCCTGGGCCAGCTGGGTTTAGAGGACTTTTTCGTGGTAAGGAAGGCAATTGGCTTCATGGTTTTGCTGGGAGTATTGGTCATGCAAATAACATGCTTGCGGAACTCACGACTTTGTATAAGGGTTTGTTGTTTGCTTGGAATAAAGGCTATCGTACCTTGACTTGCTACTCAGATTCCTTAAATGTAGTTTAGTTGGTGACTTCTCAGATCAATAAGTGACATGTATACGCTCCTCTCATCAAGAATATAATTGATCTCCTAAACAAGGATTGGATAGTGACTCTTCGCCACACTCTCCGAGAAGGTAATGCTTGTGCGGATTGCTTGGCAAAAATTGGTGCTAAGGGTAATCATCGTTGGATTGATTTCTCTTCTCCCCCTCATGAGCTTCGCGTGCATCTCCTAGCGGATGCTAGCGGAGTAAGATTCCCAAGGACTTAGCTCTGTCTCTTTTGTTTTTTCTTTTCTTTGCCTTCATGTATCAAAAAAAATAGATATGGATATAACGCAAAAAATAATAAAGAAAAAAGAAGAAAAGCGAGACGATGATTTATTATGTGGTTGTTGGGCCAGTGTAGCCTATCCACTGACGGGTATGATAGTTAAAGCACTTGTAACTCAAAATAATATCATCTTACATTTTTATGTGTTTCAACTTTTTTATATAATTTCTAGTTTCATATTTTTAAACATTTTTATATTGTAATTATTTTACAATTAAATAACATAATCTTTGTTTAGAGAAAAATAAAAGATAATAGAGAAACTCTTTTAAAATTTGCTTGTTTGGTTCAATATTTTAAAAGGGAGAGAAGGCTTCCTTCCAAAATTGAGAAATCTAGAAGAGAGAGTTCATAATATTTTAGATGGATTTAATAAAATAAGGTTCTATAAACATTTGTTGCTAGTTTTGACAAAAAATAAATGACTCGTCTACAGCTAAAATCAAAACAGCCAACGCCACTGTTAGTTAGTTACTATGGAATCTAACTACTTTGAAAGGTGCTTCCTCTATATAGTATTGTGCACTGTGTATTGTTAAATCGGTGAATGAATATCATTTTCATTTCTTCAGAAATCTCACTCTCAGAAACTCATCATTTTCTCTCTCTTAACACACGCTCTCTTACAGCATAAACATTGAGAACATTTCCCTCTAATTCAAAAACATTAAACATTTTAATCTTAATGATACAGAATAGTAAGAATATCCACCAGTGGTGTTTTCCAGTTTATACCGAGAGCATGAGAACTTCAAGAAGCAAAGCTAAAATCTAATGTAAAAAGTTTCAATCCGTAAGTCCTTCACAACATCCAACTTGAAAATTAACTTCTTAAAACCGTTCATTCTATGACACAAGTACAGAAAACAGACAACAACAAGGAATGAACACAATATCAAGATATTATGAGCAATGGGGAAATATATTTATTCACAAAAAATCTACAGAATTTAAGGGCTCAGCTCAGCACTAAAAATACAAGTAAACAGCCTCAATCAATAACAACAGGTGATGATGAATCAAAAACAAAATCCTTTACTGCTACAAAAGAAAATCTGGAATTACCGGTGTTTGGGAAACCACATTTAAGGGTGAATTGGCTCTTTGATGAGTTTTACGCCTTCCGTGGCGGTGGCTACTCTTTTTCTTTCCCCTCTGATCAGGTTCTTCCCCTTCAACGACCTTCTCTTTACCTCTCCGTCTTCTCTCTTTATTTTTGCTACTTGAATTCGGGTTTTCTGTATCGGGCTTTTCTGCATCACCTAGATTTTCTTTCATTTCAGATGGTAGATCAGTACCGACTTGCTTTCTCTCTTTTCGCCTAGTTGATGATTTATCAAGAGGATTACTTCGAGAAAAACTTGAGCTGGTTTCACTTCCAAGAAGAACGTCTTTTATGGCACCAGAAAGAGAATCATCAACCCTTGGCTCTGGCCTTTTGATTGAAATTGGTGCCACATCTCCATCATCCAATTTCACCACTACAGGCCTCGGCTTCATTTGGCCTGTCCTTTTCTTCAAACGAAGTGATTGCTCTGTCAGCTTGGTTAGCTCAGCAGCTTCATCATTTATATTAATATTTAAATTTGGGTCATTTGCAGGGGGATAATCATCTGCAGCAGTCTCACTCTTCTCTGAAGGTAGGTAATATAATCCATGCCGTTTACGGTGTTCAAGCAAGGATGTGGATTCATTTGATGGCTCTGACTCTTCGCTTTTCAGAAGATTAGATGAAGATGCATCCCAAGTAGCCGCAAAGTTAGGACCTCCCATGGAAAAGGAACTTGATGAAGGTAGTTCAATATCACCACATATTGCTTTTAAGTCGTCAAGATTCTCTTTAAGAACTAATCCATCTGGTACAGCAACTCTTCCCTGTGCACTTATTGAGACTGGACCGAGTTCTATGGAAAATGCATCGCAGATTGATTTGAAAATATCTGAAACTTGAGTATATTTCTTGTCTACATTCTGACCTGAGTTATCAATTATTTCTGCTTTAATCACCTGAACAAAAGCCAGTATATTTTGCACTCTTTCTAGTACCTCAACATCCTGACTTGCTGTTAGTGGACCGAAGATCAATTCCAATCGATTTAACAGGCTTACAATAGAATCATGCGTGAAATTTTTCTTCGCAGAAAGAGTGGCAATTGTATTTGTGTCAATTTCAACAGAAAGATCTTCAGAAGATTCAGCTGAATTCCTCGGGTTAAAGCCCTCATCCTGTTCATAATTTGAACCTTCACATGTTGTTGCCAATTCAGGAGCTTCAGTGTCTTCTTTTACAACAACCGATTCCGACTGTTTGCCAGCCAAATTGCCACAATATGAGGACGCAGTGCCTTCTTCATCTTGTTTAAGGTAACAGTCAAGGCAAAAACTTAAAACTTTAAGAGCAGAATTAATATAAACTGCTCTTATCGATGGCGGCAAGAGCTTGGTCCGAGGCTGTAGGAGGGCATCCATGAGTTCAAATGGATTGCTCGAAGCTTCTACATACTCTCCAGCAACCCATGCAGCAGCACACAATATCCTATGCAAGTACACATTACCCAACAATGCAGGATCAATCAACAGATCGCGAGCCACCCGAACAAGCTGCAACCTAGCATCCTTAACTCGCATGCCAATATCAATAAGCTGGTTCTCAATTTCTTCACCCTTTTGACAATGAGGAATAGAGGCCATTTCTCCCAAAAGAGACACATACCAATCAAAGTCAACAATGATCTCATACACATTTCTACCACAAGTATTTAAAATGGAACCCAATATCTGATTACAAAATTCCGGGTCAGATTTCAATGCATAATTAAGCAACACCCTAGATATCTCCACCACATTGCTCTCAGAAACCATGGCCATCAACAACTGCAGAGACTCGATTTTGATATTCGAATCCTCATCATTCAAAGATTTAATCACAGCTTCCTTATTCTCCAACACCGCCCAGGAGTGCTTCGACGCAGCAACCGATAACGCATGGAGCCCAAGATACCTAAGATTGGGATCCTGATCATCCAACAACTCCCTAATCTTTGAAACTGCTAACTTAACAGCAGATTCATGATCACTCAAACTAGTAAGCACAGTCCTCACACACTCAAAAACCAATGACTTTGCTCCAGATTTCCTCATATGTTCACAAACAGGTTCAACAATTTTCTTCCCTAACCTTGGCTCCAAAGGAGCCAACCTAGCAAATATTTTCAAAACCTTAATTAGAACCCAATTATTCTTAGATTCAACCAAAATCCTATAAAACTCAGGCGCCAACGGGAGGTAAGACCTAGGATCCTTAGAAGCGAGCTCGCAGAAAACTCCAATCACGGCAGTGATAACCTGAGAATCAGAACTTTCTAGATTCTCAACCAATCGCTTAAAGCAAACCCTAACGGCGTCAGGAAACTTATCAAAAACCTTCAAAACAACGGCAATTGCTTTCTTCTTAACAGAAACCCTAGAAGAGGATAACAACTTGAAAACCTCGGGAGTGAGATCACGCGCGAGATCGAGAGTAGCGATAGTAGCGAGAGAATGAAGAGCAAGGGAAGCGTCGAAGGGATTCGTAGAAGAGAGGTCCTTACGAAGCTGATTAGTGATGAGAAGAAGAACAGGAGTAGAATCGTGGAAAGAGAGAGATGCAGCGTGGTAACCAATTCTTTTGTGAGAGAAGCGAGAAGAAGACATTACCTCGACGACGTGAAAGGCGGCCCATGACATGTCAACGCCGTGGATGGCGGAGAGGTAAGAGAGTTTTTCAAGAGCGGTGGATTTGGTTTGTGTGTCTGTTGATTTGATTTCACGACGGATTTCTTCTGTTGCTTTGGAAATGAAGGTTGATTCTCCTACTAATTGGAGGCGCATGGATTTGATTAGATCCTCCAGCGTTCGCTGGAAGAGATTATCCATGATCGACGAAGAAGAAGAAGAGCCCGCCATTCAGCAACTGTGTGTCTGAACAGCGACAACAAACGTCTACGACTCCGTGGGTGGGTGGTGATTCAATTCGAACCGCGCGGCTGTTGCTGCCTGGAGTGGAGGCCTCCTTGCTTGGGCCCTAGCAAATTAATTTTAAGTGTTACGGAAATATTAAATACACACCCCATTTTTACTACCAAACACCTCACTCTCAGGTTTTTAAATATGAATTTTTAATTCCAGAGTATTACTACTTTCTATCCACTTTCTAAGAAAAAAGTAGTTTTTAGTTCATTGAATAACTAATATGTTTGGTCTAACGTGACAATGTAGTACACAATATATTGAATATATATGTGAGGTTGACTGACCAAATATATAGACATGTGTTACGTTTGAAACAAGTAGTTTTTAGTTCATCGAATAACTAATATAGACATGTGTTTAACGTTTGCCAAACTACATAATTGTAAAATCTACATTAACAGAAAATGTGAGGTTGACTAACCATTAAAAACGCATCACAAGGCTTTGCGAAATTTTTCTTTCACTAGAATAAGCATTTCCCTTAATTCTATAATAAAATTACACTACAGTCTACATATGTTTGTGATTTTCGGATTGATATATAACCAATCAAAAACAAAGTTTGGAGTGGTTATCATCGATGCAAGTCAGCCAGAAAAGGGTGACTAAGATGGATTTAATGGAAAAACAATGGATTGTTTAACAAGAATAAGGAAATGAGGGAGGATATCGTTAACCCTAATTTTGTTGTCCGAACTTCTGCGGACCCATAATAAAAGTATACAATTAGGAGTTATGACAACATCTCTTTGCTTACTCTCTTTGGTGCCTATCTCTTATAGTCCAATGATCTCTTGCTTTTTCGGCGATTCTGTTCTATGTTGTTGATGTTCATAAATGCGTGTTAATTTCAATTACTTGAAACATAAAGTTCAATGACAATTAATAAGGCTTGTTCGCCATCGCGTGTTGACTATTGTTAAATGTCTATTTGGATTAACTTATTTAGACTTATACATTGGTTTAAACGTATACTTTATTGTTTGGGGGAGCTTATGAAAACAAGTTCAAATGCAGGTTTCGGCTTATTTTCATAAGTTTTTCAAGACAACTTATAAAAACAACTTATAATTTATATGAAAACATTTTAACTTTATTTTATCTTTTACTAATGATTTAACTTATACATAAACACTTATATGATAAACGATTATGCTATACATGTTTAAAATAGCTATGGACTAAAACCTAATTGAAAAATTAGGAATTCAAATTTATGTGTTCGAGTCAAAATGCATAACAAGTAGTACTACATGTATATAGAATCCAGATCTGGCAAATAATAGTCCCTATGATCTCTTTCATGAGAAAAATATCGGTTAATGATAGTTGATGTATCTAGTCCAATTTAGATCAGATACATCAACTATCATTGACTAATTTTTGTTTATAAAATAGTTTGGAAGGAGTACACTATTAAAGGATATATATGGCGTGCTTTATGTACTCTCGTGCCTCCGTTTGGGACTCTTTTTCTGTTTTTGGCGAAATTGAGACTATAGAGGGCCAGATCATATGACCAGTGCTGTGGTTTTTGAGAGTAGGGGTGGGAATAGGCTGGGCCGAGCTAGGCTTTGCATGGCCTGGGCCTGGCCTGCGTTGAAAGTGCTAGGCCTGAGCCTGGCCTATGGCCTGTCGTAGGCTCATTTTCTAGGCCTGGCCTGGCCTTATTAAAAGCCTACTAAGGCCTGAAAGCCTGTTTAAAAGCCTATTTCACCATTTTTTATAAAAAGTATACGCCCTTTGACTGATGTATGATTTTGTAAATAGACTAAGAAGCTAATATGTCAGTGAAATTAAGTTCTATTTTATATGACGTCCAATTTAAATTATATTTTATATTATAACTTTAAATGTGTCAAAAAATTGATGTACGTTGATATGTTTAAATTAACACAAAATATTTGAAAATTTATGATTTAATACAATATAGTAAATTTAATATAATAACAATAATATTAATAAAAGCATTTTTTTATATTTATTTAAATAGGCCGGCCTAGTAGGCCTAAAAGGCTTTTTCGATGGCCTGTGGCCTTACCTTTTTAGCTAAAAAGGCTTTTTAAAAAGCCTTAGTCTGATCTATTTAAAAAAAAGCCTGGCCTGGCCTGGGCCTGATGTAGGCTGGGCCGTAGGCCCCTGTCGGACGGCCTGGCCTATTCCCACCCCTATTTGAGAGGTAGGTAGTAAGGTGACCCACACACACTGCCATGGAAATAGGAAGGAGCTACCAAACTTCCTATCTGCAACTGCAACATCATAATAAATAATTGGACTGGACCAGCGACAAAACAATGGTGACTCGCTTTTGCTCTTTACGTTCTCATCACTCACTTCTAAAACATACTAGTACTAGCAATTACATTATGCTTACATTATTTTGGGCCATACTTATGTTATATCGTTATCAGCCACACAGGGACCTACTTCGATTAACCGAGTAGAAATTTATATTTTATTTATTTTGGATTTGGGTTTACATCCACAACAACCGAGTATTGTGTTGATTTCTCATTAAATTAAAATATGTATTTGTTTCAAGAAAATATGAACAAAAGCCCTATGGCTTAATCTTAGGGGAGTCGACCCAGTGCTCCCGGGTTCAATTCCCGCAGTGTACAAACTCAGTGTTGGCCAGTACGAAATTTGACCCTTCGTGGATAGCCAACGATGGTCCGAAAAAAAAAATATGAAGAAAAAAAAGCCTGATGGAGAAAAAACAAGGCAACTATTTTATTTTATTGCCATCTTGCGTAAATTTCACTCATTTCTTATCATTTTATCAGCAACGAACATGAGATCAAATTAGTTATTCATTTTTTTCACTTTTTCTTTCAACCAAGTGATGAATCTTGATTTGTATGTTTTTTTAGATTAGTTTTACATTATCTTATAGCTTTTTTAAATTATTTTTATTTTTTTTATATTTTGTTTTATTTTTTTAAAAAATAAAAGGTCGAATGTTAATCGTTTTATTTATTTTTACTAGTTTCACCTTATTTTATTTTATTTTATTTTATCTTAGTGTTAATGGTGTAGTTTCTTTTATGAATTTTTAGTGTTTATTTTATATTAGAAAAATGCTAACCATTTGTGTTATATATTTTATTTTTAGTGAAGTGGCAATTATGAGCAACAATTGCTCACGTTCTTTTGGCCAAAGAAATGGGAAGAAGTGGGTCGTGTTTGGACAAGATTTTATTGGGCAAACCTGATACTGTTATTGATGATCAGATGTATGTACACATTACAATTTACAAGCTAGCTAACTTGATTAGCAAATTGTTAGCTGCTAACTAACAGAGCTAATGGAAACAAACAAACAAACCCAAACTGAAAACTAGGCCCAATAGGCTAAACAAGAGCACATATCAAATGTTTTTTTACCCCCACTTATACACACTATACCCTCACATATTTTTTTATTCCCACAATGCCCTTAATAAAAATGTGACCTAACGGAAGTATATCGCTTTTAGGTACTTCTATTTTGTTGAAATAACAAAATGGAAGTATGTTGCTTTTAGGTACTTTCGTTTCCTTTATTTGTACTAACGAATTTATCTATTTCTTAGGTAAATTCGTTTTTGTTAAATTGTTAAAATTTAACAAAAACGGAAGTAGGTACTTCTACACACCTTAAAAAATGGAAGTAAGTACTTCTGCACAGCTTCAAAAACGGAAGTAGGTACTTCTGCGTAGGTGAAAACGGAAGTGAGTGATGTAAGAGAAAAAGAGGTACAAAAAGAAAATGAGGTGTTAGATGAGTGTTGAAATTCCTAGGTGTCCAAAAATCACGTGGTTGTGAACAGAATAACAGTGTGCAATTCAGTCTACAAATCACTTTTACACATTCTTAGCTTACCTCTACACATTCCAAGCTTACTACTCCTCATCTTTCCCATGTCACTTCCTCCTAAAATAGATTCACAAGCCGGGTAAACCTTTTTCAAAGGGGTTTATTCCCGATTGAAGTGATTGTGTATTGTGTGACTCGTCCCAAGAATATAAAGTGCACATATTCCTTAAGTGTGAGGTCTCCCTCAATATTTGGTATCAAGTGTTTAAATGGCTAGGGGGTTGCTTAATTTGGTGCTTGATAACTCTATTTTATATAGAGTTATTTGTGCTTTTACACTTAGATAATTGCCCAAAATCAAGTCTATTATGTGTTAAATATGTTAGTATGAATAAAATAACATTTATAGTTTTAGGATAAGAGAAGCCCATAACTTAGCATTTTATTGTATATTGGTATGTTTGATGTGTTTGTTCAGTACAGCTGCAGTTTAGTGCAAATACACCAATTGATGCAACTGCACCGGGTAGTGCAAATGCACTTGGTGCAACTGCACCACTCTGCACCGAAGCAGCTCACAACCCCACATTGGAAGCACCTCAATTCTTACCATTGCCATACTGCTTAGTTGGATTGCTGCTTGCTCAGAAGTCACATAGGAGCACATGGCCACTTGCAAAAGAGGCGTCTACAATCAAAAAGGCTTCACAAAAATCTATCTTACAAGACATGTGGCAACCATTTGTTGGACCTCAAATTAAGGATGAGTGTTGAAAGCCAAACTGATCTTTAACTTTTAAAAAGTAACCATGGTTTGGTTAACTTAAATCAGCAAGGAAACCTCAACATGAAGGAAACCTCCAAGGCTATAAATAGGACTCAAATTCCTCACTTGAAATAGATCTCAAGCATCATATAATCCTTTTTATGTTCTTTTTAGTTTAGTTTTTCTTAGTTTCAAAGTTTTATTTTCTTGTAGTTTCATAGTGTTAGTTTGAGAGGAAGGTCAGAGGAAATTGACAACTTCTATCTCCACTTCTTCAAAGAGCTAATAGGTGCAAGAAATTGGTTGTAAGCAAATATATGCAAGAGTTTTCATTTGTTACCATTTTGAATTCTCTTGTATTTCTCTTTATTGCAATATGCTTTCATTTACTTATATTTGCTTTATCATGTCCAACATGAGCTAAATCTCTTTAAGTTGGGATGTTCTAGCTTTCCAATGATCTTTTGAGGAAAGTTCTTGTGTTTTCAAAGTGGTGTGCACTTTAGTTCTTGTGTTTAAATTCTTAATCTCGTTTTAGGATTGATCACTTAGAACAAGTAGAGTTATATTCACTTAATTGGCTTATAACTAGAAATCAAGAACTAAGTAAGGATAAGTGTTTAATGAAGCTTTTTGTTAAACTTGTTTTAATGAAGTTAGCTTGTTAATTCCATGTTAATTCTTAGCTTAAGGTTAACATAGTCCTTACATCAAAGTGTAGAGAACTTAAGATACAAGAGTGTACTTATTTAAGCAACTCGGATCATCTGTAAGGGGGCGAGAGAGGCACTGACAACCCTACTCTTTACCGCAAAAAAACAGGATCATATAGAGCTTATAACGAAACTCTGACGAAAGTAGCTGACCAGCACACACTGATGCAACTGCACTAAGTGCAATTGCACCACAAGAAAACACAATACACTCAAAAGTGATTTAACTTGTGAAAACATCTCAACTTTCATTCTCAACTAATTTCTTACACAATTTACTTGCTTTCTGTTTAATTTATTTTCATTTCAACTTCAACCACCAAACATTCTGAATAGTGTAGTTGCACTAGTTTACATCTCTTTTCAACAACATATACAAGAGTTAATCCAATCTCTGTGGGTTCGATCTTTTATACTATAACTTGTGACTGTGTATACTTGCACATGCTGTTATCTATTTACACACACCAGTGCTCCCGTCTGATCTCTCGACTCTCTCATCCACTCTCTATAGTGGTGATCTTCTGGTGTGCTCCCGTCTGATCTCTCAACTCTCTCATCCACTCTCTATAGTGGTGATCTTCTGACCCGAAATAGGAAGAGTCTTATTATGGTTTGGCAGGTTGTCCTCTTGGCAATATGGGAAACGCGGAATGTGATTATCTTTTCAAGAAAAATTCTAGACCTCCCAAAGACTTGATCCGTAATTAAATATATATTATTCAAGAAATTGGCTCTTGGCTAAGGCTATCTTGGACCGCAATCTTTTTAATGAATGGTATGCCCCCTTTGGAGTGTCTATCTAGTAATTACAAGTGATTTATCCCGCGTTTTACTTATGGACGACCGCATGCTTATGGTGAATTTTGGTTTCATGTTTTCAATTAGCTGTTTCTCGTATGATTTTCTCTTATTTTGTGCTGCATGGTGAATTTTTGTGTTATGATTATACTGACGTTATATATATGATGTTTTTCTCTTGTTATATGCTAGTTGAGAACTACTCATTTGTAATGGTTTTTGGATACCCTTTTACTCTTGAAAAAAAAAACACAATTTCTGAAGAAAAAAAATCAATCGTGATTGCCAAGAGACTTGGACACCGCATCTCTACCCAAAACTTTAAGGGTATGTTTGGGAGGGGGTTGTGGGAGGGGAGGGCATATTGTTCAATTCTATATTGATGAAGCTATAAAATGTCTCTAAAGATAAATCAAATGTGACTAAAAATGTTATATTAATATCTATCAACTTGTTCTTTTAATTTTTTAAAATCTCAAATACATATTAAAATATAAACAAATCTTTTTCAAGCTCTCCCCTCCCTGGCTCCCTTCCTCTCGCAAAACCCCCTCTCAAACATACCATAAGGCAATGAGTATGTGGGTCACCTCCTTTATATATTCTTCATTTAGCTCATTAATTCTTAGACGATAAGGAACACATCGCTAGAGTTGATCCAAACTATGATCCATTTCACGCTTCCCACCAAGTCGAGCGTGACTCTGATACCACTTGTGGGGGAGTCTTGGGGAACACCGAGAGCAACAACAAACTAATGGCTAGGAGCAACAAGAGACTTGGACACCATATCTCCAAATCAAAACCTTATGGCATTGGGTATATGGGGTTACCTCACTTATATATCATTCATGTAGTTCATTATTGGTCGATGTGAGATTAATTACTCACCTTTCATTTAGCTCATGTTTCCTTGTCATTAATTAGCCCGCTGTTGCTTTGAGTGGTTCCACAGACTCCCCAACAAATGGTATCAAAGTCAGGTTTGGCTTGGTACGAAAGCAGTAAGTTGATTCTTTAGATCAAGTCTAGCATGTGTCTCATATTGCCTAACATGCTAAATAGAGAATATATAAAAGAAGTGACTCACGTACCCATTGCATTAATTTTTTTGTGTGGGAATGTGGTGTCCAAATTTCTTAGTGGTCATAGTTATTAGCTTGTTGTTGCTATTCGTGCTCCCAAGTTGCCTAATAATAATGTCTACAATCTGATATTGTGTAATATTGCAGGGTACGAACTCTATTACTTCATATCCCCAACTAGATCCCTTAGAACCTCTATGTTTGTTTGTAATAAAGAAGCTCTAGAAGGGAGTAGCAACTATTATTAATACCAAACTGCTTATAATTTATGTTGAGGTTTATTGCTAAATGTGTGATTATTAATTTGTGCCATCAATTGAAAAGAATAATGGGGTGCTTCCAAAATGTCATGGGTCCTACTCCTACACCTACTCGCCTTTTAGCTAGCTTTGTATATACAGTATATCTTTTTCCCAAAGGGTATTGATGATATAGATTTGGGTTGACTTGGGATGGTTGTTGACGTCGAAGTCTTTATATCACATATCACATATATACATATGACACGGCAGATTCTTTCTCGGCTATAACGCGTTAACTTCTTGCCTCTTTCCTCCGACATTCCAAGCACCTTCTTCTTCACTCTCTCCATCGCCGTATATATAAAAACGCAAATCATCCTCTCCTTTATTCTCCCTATCAGATCTCATATTCCTCCACTTACCTGATCAGTGCCACCAACCTTACTTACACCAACTACGTACTGATCAACTTGTTCACCAAATTAAATGGCTGCCAAGCGCTTTTTCGATGATTCTAATCAAGATAAAGACAAACCAAACGACAAACGAATCAGAACTACAACAAGACCTTCTTTTGCTTCGTATGTTTTATAACTAGCTACCTTAAACCAACCTAGCAAATAACATTGATTTTTGATCCATATTTTCATTCATATTGCTTTATATTCTTTATTTTTATGATCCAAATATCATTACTATATATTGTCTCAATATTTCTCATGAATCAAACATTTCTTCTTGACAGGGTAATAGGAGAAGTTGTTATGGTCAAAAACATGCAAAACCTTTTCTCAGGCTTGGAGCCTTTGCTTAGAAGAGTGGTAAGTCATTCATTAAACATAATTTACCTTAATGTAGGCGTACGGGGTTCGAACCCCGCTCCCCGCTCCCCTCTAACAATTAACACACTAATTACTAACCACTTTGCCTATTTAAAAAAAAATAAAAAAAATATCAATCATATATATTGAACTAACTAATTTTCAATGGGTTCTTATCTCATTCTCAGGTGAATGAAGAAGTGGAGAGAGCCATAATGAGACAATCATTTTCTCCCTCTCCTTCAATATTGAGACTAGAAGCAGTGGAACAACAATCATCAAGGTATCAACTAATGTTCAAAAAGAAGCTTTCTCTCCCTATATTCACAGGTAGTAAGATACTAGACGTAGAAGGTAACCCAATTCAAGTGATTCTTGTAGACAATCAAATGGTCCCTACAAGTCTACCTCATCCAATAAAGCTAGAAATTGTGGTTCTTGATGGAGATTTTCCTGAGACATGGACTAGTGAAGTATTCAACAGTCACATAGTGAAAGAGAGAATTGGGAAGAGGCCATTGCTTACAGGAGAATTGAATGTCACTATGAGGAATGGAATTGCACCAATTGGTGACTTAGAATTCACTGATAATTCTAGCTGGATACGTAGCAGGAAGTTTAGGGTTGCTGTTAGAATGGTTCCAGCTGGGAAAACTAATCTCAGTCTTCCAATTCGTGAAGGCATGACTGAATCTTTTACTGTTAAGGATCACCGTGGTGAATGTGAGTCTCTCTCTCTCTCTCTCTCTCTCATATTTTATTACATGCAAGCACGACTGTTTAGAATATATAACTGTACTATAGATTATGCTAATTTTATTTCTATCATTGCTTGGTCAAATGATTAATTAATAATTGCTTATAAAATCGTCCATTTGTGTCACATTGAAGCTAATTAATAGACTAGCTACCAGATATATGCTTCATATATAGCTGCAGCTTTAATTAAGCAATACTACTATTACTTACTTTTAATCAACTTATTCTTTAAGTGTGAATTAAATACAAGTGTCATTTGTTTAGTTTACTTAAAGGTTGTTGTGGTGATATAATTTATGTACTATAAGGATCAGGTGTAGCTAGGGTCTCTGGAAAAGGAAAAATATCTTAAGTCAACTCTTTAGTCTTTGTATAGTTTTGCAAGAAAACTATTGCCGGAAAATAAATTTGTACTAACACATAGCAATGAATGCCCACTATTGTTGATGTCTTCAATCCATGTTAGGTGCCACGACTTTGAAGAAAAAAAAGAGACAGTGGGTGAAAAATTGAAAGAGGTTAATTATGAAACAAACCCTAAACATATTTTTTGACAAAAACCCTAAACATATTCTCATAACCTGGAATGACAAAATTACTAGCCGTTGTTTCTGGTATATCGAAACAGCTGGCCCACAATAACACTGAAGCCTTGATGGCTTCAAATTTATTATTATATATCCCACTTTATAGCTTTTTAATTTGGTAAATACTATATATATCACACTTTATAATGATGGAAAAGTAGTTTAATTATTAGTCTTGTCGATCTCCAACAAGATAAGCGATTTCGTTTTCACCCTTTCATTTCCTTTCCAGCAAGCAATAGTGCTCGATCAGCTTTGTTTTTTTCTTCTTTTGTTTGGATCTCCATTTAAGTTGACTGGAATGTGATTGTGGTCAAACATAGAAAACAATATTGCAATCATAGAAAACAAAATTACTTTCATGAAAGCTTCAGCTTCTTGGTAAAATGACGCGTGTAGTTATTACCAAAAAAAATGACGCGTGTAGTAGCTTTTTATTATTTTCTTTTTTATTCCAATTTCTACACTCTGGTTTTTGCAATTTCTTTGTTTTGGGACGATCTCAAGTCAATGGTTTTAAATAGACACGGTGAAGCACGTAATTGGTCATCTTTTTTTGAATAGTCTCAGGACTTATCTCTTTAATTTCTTGTCTCTCCCATTACATCACTTAATAAAATTCCTTTGTAATTAAAATTTTCTTACATTATTGAAGTGTACAAGAAGCATCACCCACCAATGCTGAACGACGAAGTGTGGCGCTTAGAGAAAATTGGGAAAGACGGAGCATTCCACAAAAAATTGTCCTCAGAGGGAATTAAAACTGTGCAAGACTTTCTCAAGTTATCCGTTGTTGACCCACATAGGCTCAGAAAGGTAAACATCCATATCCATGTTAATTTGTCCAAAAAAAAGGAACCACTAATGTTTAGTAGTGCTAAGTGATTAACCTTATGGATATATTTTTTTTTTGGAATCAGATATTAGGCATTGGGATGTCAGAAAAAATGTGGGATGTGACAATAAAACATGCAAAGACTTGCAACATGGGCAACAAACTCTACAGATACCGTGTTCCTCATTCTACTACCATCTATGTGAATGCCATGTGTCAGTTGGTTAGAGCTGATATCAACGGCCAAACCTTTCTCAACCGAGACCTCACCAACATTAACAGGGTACCTACCTAGCACCTACCCATCTTTAATTATTTGTCATGTCTACTACACTTTGCAGTCAATTAATACTAATTCATTTCAATTGCAGAGCTACATGGAGAAATTAGTAAGAGAAGCATACATTAGATGGAATGACTTGGAGGAAATTGATGGGTTTTTGAATGACAACAACGTTGCTAATTTGTTAACCCAAGGTATGCAATTCAAATAATCAATCTACATCTTCTATGTGCCTGTCTGTGAAAAATTACTTAGCTATTTTACTTTACTAAATTTCTAATTTATATTTGTGGAATCTAACTCAACAGGTGAAACCGTGGAGCAATTTCCAAACAATGAAGCACAAGCAGCACCGATTATAACATATGATCAGAGTGATTATTTTGGTGACAAATCTACAGAGGGTACTAGCGACTATGTAGTAAGCCAAAATGCACAAACCGCTTACAGCGTGTGGCCTACATTTTCCATGTCACCACTCTTGCCTTTCAGCTTTTCAGAGTCACAATCAGATGGTGGTGGTGATATAACCCCCTCGGGTTCAGGTTCAGACATTGATGGTACCCCAAGGTGGCATTAGTAAAGATGTTAATTTGACTTTCAGCTGTATATATAATATAGTTGGAGAATCAAATTAGGCTTAATTAGTGTGAAGTGTTGGCCCATAACAAATATTTTCCTGTGAAATGTTGGGCTCACTTTTTTTCTCTTTCTACTCTTTAGTAGGGCTTAGTAAGTTGCTAAACCCATTTCAAGATGGGTCGGGTCTAGTTTTTCTTAAAAAATGCAAACCTGTCTTAACACGACCAGTGTTGTTATGTTAAATGTTTACCATAATTTCAACAAAAGTTTATAACCTTTGTGGATGCATGAGTACTCAACTAACTATCCTAAAATAAGCATGAGATAGAAGCGCAAATTAGTAGTTTTTTGGTAATCAAAGAGAGCAATTTTATTGAAAATTAGTAAAACTTTAAACTATGAAATGAAATGATATCAGGTGTGGTATTCTCCCATAATTTTTGATCATTCCTCGTTGTCAGGATGATCAATTCTAGGGGTGAGCATGAGATGGTAATTATATTATATCAAAGAGGACCAGTTGAGCGATGCCTTACGGATTGTTTGGAAATTTTTTATTGTTTGATTGTGGAATGACGATCAACAATAAAAACATATAACAAATTAAACATATACCAAATTAATCTTATTGTTGATTGTTATTACCTTTGCATTTGCTTCTTGTATCTCATCAATATAACAAATAGAAACATGTTGAGAAATGAAACTTCTGTTGTGTTTGGAGAGAAACCCCCAATGATGAAAGGTTGGTCGACCGTGCAACTGAAGTTGATGATAAGGATGTTTGTGTTGTTGAGTTGAAAGTGTGAGCGTAAGCGTGATTTGATTATTTTGGCAGAAATCAACAGCAAAAATTCATATACAGTATATGATGAAGAAAAAGGCTTTAGAAAAAACAAGAAAAATGCTAGCCTAAAACATTGCAATTGAACCGGAATAAAAAGGGTAAATAAGCATTTCGGTCCCTAAAAGTTTAACTCGCTGACACTTTAGTCTCCGACTTCTATGAAATTACAAATTAAATCCTTCAATGTCTCATCTTTTAGTCACTTTGGTCTTCGCCGTTAACTCTTTTTTTTAACCCCGTTTGTTTCACTTTGTGGCACGTTCTCTACCAACCTGGACGCTTACGTGGCCGGCTTACTTAAGACAACCAGACTCACTTAGCAGTTGACATCACTAGATACTATTTTGACAATATTCGGCTATTCAAGAACCAAAATGACACTAAAAAAAGAGATACGGAAGGAAAAAAAAACTTTGTACCAACTAGGGATGGCAATGGGGCGGGGCGGGACCGGGGAGTATGTAACACCCTCATTTTTTTCTCTCTCAGTTTATTACTTTGTGTGTTTTCTTTGGTGTGTTTGTTTTCCCGCTAATGCGTGCAAATTTTGCTTAATTAAAATTTCTGTTACCCCGAATATGAAAATATTCGACGACAAGATTTTGATAGACCGTTTACCATTATTAGATATATGTTAGTGTATTTTTCCCTAATACGAAGATCGAGCTTCGACGAGAAGCTAAAAACCGAAATCGGAATAGAAGCAGTGTGGTAATATTCAACGATATTCTTTTGCTCCATAAGATCCCAAGATTTTGTTTTAATTTAAAATTAGTGGAAACTACATGATCATGATGAAAGAGAGCTAGAAGTAGATGAAATGATGATGGGCAGGCCTATTAATGCATCGAACCACAACATTTTACATATATATCTCAAAGCATTATTTTAAATTACGCATTTAGTGAATAGATTTGTGACGCCATTAGAGTGGGGTGTTACAGAGTACTTCCCCGCTCTCCGCCCCTGCCTCCCATATTGTCCCCCATCCCCATTCCCCGCTTCGGGGAGTTTTCCTCCCCATCCCCATCCCCACGGATCCCCACGGTCCCTGCGGGGATCAAAAGGATTCATTTAAAGTTAGCAAAAGTAAGACTAAAAAACAAAAGTTTAAATTGAATATAAAAAAATATAAAATTTACTCTTAATTTGATATTTTAATATTTAAAAAGTATAAAGATAAGACTAAAAATATAAAAATTAACACAATTTAATATTTTATTAATGTTTTTATTTAAAATCACATATTAAAAGGCTAAAAATAAAAAATCTATAACTTAGAATATAAGATATATCTATAATAAGAACATTTATGTAATATATTCAGGGGCGGGGGATACAGACTCCGTCCCCACGGGGAAAAATTCCCCGCCCACGGGGCCCCAAGCGGGGCAATCCCCGCGAGGATCCCCACTTGCGGGTAGAAATTGCCACCCCTAGTACCAACTTGAGTTTCACCTTTTTTTATTCATTTTTTCTAAATTTTGATGATATGTCTTGTTCCTATTGACTGTGCTCAAAGGTGAGGTGGCATATAGTGATTAGCCAAGTATTTCTATGATCCTCAATTGTCAACTTATTTCATTTTTATTTTTTGTTGAATGTCAATGTGAACTCTAAGAACCTAAACGAGAAATAGCAAGGATTTCTCCCCCTTATATTCATGTTCATTGACTTTGGTTGTAGTCTTAGACCATTTTGTCATCTGCGTCACGCATCCTCCACTCTGCTACTTCCGTAGAAATTTCCCTTCTCATATTCAAAATATCGGAAACATTTCATTTATATTGAAACCGAAACTCAACCTCTTGTTAACTCTAATAACATTTCGCAATGTTCAAGCTTGCATTTGCATGGTTCGTTTCTGCTATATTCCTCTTCTTCATTCATTCCTCTAGCAGCCAAAACACCAATTCAACCTCAACTATTTGCCCCAGTTACCACTGCAAAACTGGACCTAATATTAGTTACCCTTTTTGGCTTTCCCAAGGCTCCCCTCCTAACCAATATTGTGGTTACAATGACCTTGGCCTTATCTGCTCCGATGATGGTCGCCCCATTTTTTCTGCACCTCCTGGATTATACTACTACGTAAAAGATATAGACTATGATCACCATAGTCTTAAACTCGTTGATTTTGACACTGCAAACCAAACATGTCCAAGAGCACTTCACAATTTTCCACTAGGCAACCTACCACTCTCTCAATCCCCTTTGAACTTAAACCTTAGCTTTTACTACAATTGCAGTAAACACCCTTCTGATGTACCTTCTATCACGTGCCTAGGAATTGGAGTTAATGAGTCTTTTGTGTTTGAGATGGGGAATGAGACTAAAGGTTTTGATTGGTCTGTGAGTTGTCAGGAAAACGTTGTGGTGTCAGTGATGAAGGATGAGATCACAAGTGAAGGGTTGATAAGTGAGTTTCCTGGGGCTATGAATGAAGGGTTTGTGCTTGATTGGAAAACAGCTGAGAACTGTGCTGAGTGTGAGGCCACTGGTGGACTTTGTGGATACAGTAACACAGGGAAAGAATCGCTCTGCTTTTGCAAGGATGGCAGTACAAGAACAAATAGCTGTGAAGGTAAGCTTGTTAAGTCATCATTTATGTCACATGTGTTTATTGTGAAGGTGGAATCAACAGAGTAAATAAGGGGTTAAAATTAAATTTTGTGTGTTATGAGACTCTCCCACCTAATGGTCTAGTCTTTTGGTTTGAGCTCTCCTAATGAGGTTAAGCCATAACAAAGGTTACATATAGGTTGGGAGAGTCTCATAACACACAAAATTTAATTTTAACCCCTTATTTAATTGAAAGCCAGCAAAGGGGAAAGAGCTACCATCAGACCAGTGTTGATAGAGTGAAAACCGTTGTAGATGTCAACTCTTAAAGAGTGTGGCGACCGGTAATGTTATGAGTTCCACATTGAATCAATAAGAAAATTCAATGTGGTACTTAAGTCATGAGTCTTTTGAGTTGGGCTCTCTCCTCATTGGCTTAATTCATAACATTGCAGATCACATATTTTCTTAAAAAAGAAAATTTAGAAGTTTAGCCCACAATTATATATAAAGTAGTTAGAATAATAAATAGCAGACATGATACAAGTGCACATTTTTATTGACTGATTGTGTATGCTTTGTTTTAAGCAGGGGGAAGCAGCACCGGTTTGTCAAGACTAATTATTGGTACAATTCTTTGTCTTGTATTATATTTTGTTTTGTTGTCATTTTATTAGTTGATATAGAATTTATAGATGTTCGTAAAACTCTAAAATAAAAAGATGGCACAAGAAAGTGAAATGGGAATTTACAGATCGATCTCAAAAATAGACTGTCACAGGGAAAAATAATAAAATATACTACTAGGAGTTAATGGCATGATTTATGAAAATCAAGAAATGAAGTTGTCTGCCATGAACTGGAAACTAAAAACCAAATAACTTGTAATCACATACTATAGAACCAAGACTTTCTACTTCAAAATTCAGAAAAATAAATGAAAGATAAATTCAGCATTTATACCAATAAACAATAAATTAGGGGAAGTTTGAACAAATTCAGAAATTGGAATTGAGGTTTGAAGTTTGTACAAAGGTTGAATTTGGGGGAATAGAGAGAAATTTAGAGGAAATTCGAATTAGGGATTTTCTGCATAGAATAAACCAGGGCTGAAGCCAGAAATTCGTTTTCCCATACCTCAGTTCTCACCACGGTCTCTGTCTGACTCACTGTATAAGGCGCGGCGGGGCTCGCTGGTTGAGAGACGTCGAGAGAGGAGAGAGAAGGAGGAGCGTCGCTCGCTCTGTGTTGATTCTAGAATGAGAGAACCACGCGGCAACGAGCAGAGAGCAGCCGGAGGAAGGCCCACCGGCGAGAGAAGAACGGCGGTGGGAAAAGAAGAGAAAGAAGAGAACAGGGTGTTCAGGGGTTTAGGTTCCAAATTAAAAGTAAGTGATTTTTTTTTCCCAGAGTGTGCAACTGCTGAAAACAATACAAGTCCGCGCCATTTCAAGAGAAAAGGGAGAAACCTTCCATGAGATAATACTGTTTCACTTTTATGCCAAAGGTCACCTAGATTCTCAAATCTTCAAGACTTCAACAGCTACTGTCTCTAGTCTGAATCTGAACCAAGTTTTCTCTTCAACTTGTATCCCAAACCATGTGGAGCTTTTTCTCTGCTTTCTTTTGTGAATTTTCAATACTATTACTATGTAATCTGTACCTTATCCTGATTGAGTCGGATCTCAGAGTCTGACTCGACTCGGGGGTGGCGCCTGCAATGACACTCTGACATCCAAGTCAGAAGTAGGAAATCATATGGGAGGTATGAGTGTGTTAAAATATGTAACTGGGCCTTAGGAGTTGACCTCTATTTATAGACTTTTACATGTGCATCAGGGGTTGGCTGCCCCTGATTGCCAAGTCGTGTCGTGACCGTAGCATCGGGCGAAATGATCTCCACCGTTGGCGATAATTGCCACACAGATCGCCTAGAGCCATTAAGCCCTTCCTATTGCGTGCAAGTGTAGTTCGTATTGGGTTCTGCACTGGCCCATGGTAGGGATTGGGCCCTCGGCCCGATCCGGAACACTATGTATCAAGACACAACATACATTAGGACATTCTGATAACTCACTTTTAGATACTAGTTATATTTAAGAACACGTCATTTTTCTTTATGTCATAATTTTAGACTCAAAAAAAAAACAATATACAACGTATAAACCTCAACAATTTAACAACTGTTGTCCCTTACAGGACTCTAATATCCTAATTGTGAGTTCATCCTATTTGCAGAAGCAGAACATTAATATCAAGGATTAAGGATTAAGTATCTCCAATTATATTGTATAACTGATAGGGCACTCGGGAAGCAAATAACCAGAACCACTTTCTGTTTTTGCTTACAGGTTTAATAGCTGGAGGAATAGGAGCATTGTTGCTGATATGTATCATACTTTTCAGTCTCAAGCGCAAATTGTTAGAAATTTGGAAGACCAAAAAGGTTGATGTAGATATTGAGGCCTTCATCAGAAACAATGGGGCTCCAGTAAAAAGATACTCATACTCAGAGATCAAGAAAATGACTAATTCTTTCGAATCAAAGTTAGGGCAAGGTGGTTATGGTAAAGTATACAAAGGACATCTAAACAACAATTGTCTTGTTGCTGTGAAGATATTGAATGCTTCCAAAGGAAA
The DNA here is from genome assembly GCA_963573325.1 of Astragalus glycyphyllos. Lineage (NCBI taxonomy): Eukaryota > Viridiplantae > Streptophyta > Magnoliopsida > Fabales > Fabaceae > Astragalus > Astragalus glycyphyllos. The sequence continues at coordinate 83,301,989 of OY754310.1, forward strand.
CAGGGAAGAATTTATCAATGAAGTTGTGAGTATTAGTAAAACATCACACGTTAATATTGTTAATCTTCTTGGTTTCTGTCTTGAAGGCCAAAAGAAAGCTCTTATCTATGAATTCATGCCTAATGGATCACTTGAAAAGTTTATACACAACAAGAATTCTGAAATCAATCCACCTTTAAGTTGGGAAATATTGCACCAAATTGCTGAAGGGATAGCTAAAGGGTTGGAGTATTTGCACAAAGGGTGCAACACTAGGATATTACATTTTGACATAAAACCAAGTAATATACTTTTGGATAAAAATTTCTGCCCAAAAATCTCGGATTTTGGATTGGCTAAGCTCTGCTCGAAAACACACAGTACAATCTCTATGTATGATGCTAGAGGGACAGTTGGGTATATAGCTCCAGAAGTATGGAACAGAAACTTTGGAGGAGTGTCGCATAAGTCAGATGTCTATAGTTTTGGAATGTTGATATTAGATATTGTAGGAGAAAAACAACATATTAGTAGTAATGAAGTAAATTCAAGTGAAACATATTTTCCTCATTGGATATACAAGCATTTTGAAGTGGCTAGCAATTTAACTTGGCATGATGATATCACTAGAGAGGAAGATGAAATTTGTAAGAAAATGATTATGGTTGGATTGTGGTGCATACAGACAATCCCATCTGATAGACCTCCAATGAGTAAGGTTGTTGAAATGTTAGAAGGAAGTATTGAACCGTTGCAAATTCCACCAAAGCCATTCATTTTTTCTCCTATAAAAACTGAAGTGGAATCTAGCAGTACCGGTAACTCTGATTGATTTTCAATTTCTGTTGATAGTAAAACTAGTCAGGTATCTTGCTTTCGCATTAGTTTCGACTTTCGACGCATTTTTTAGGACCTAGTTTTTTATAATGGGCACACAATTGGTGTAATTGTATACTGTTTATCAAGACTAAAAAAAAGAAGCTGCATATATATAATGTATGATGCTTGATCGTGATGTGCAAGCCATATTTGTCATGTCCTTCACTAAATTAATCGTTTTTAGAAGTTGCTAATTGTATTGTAACACTCTATCTACAATTGCTCATGTTGGCTCTTCATATTGCAAAAAATATCAGCTCCTAACAGTTATTTTTCCCTTTTTGGCCTTAGCTGCAACTAATTCTACTAACATTAAGGAATCTGAGATAATTCCTTAATTTTCCTCTTTTTTCTTCAATGTGTCTTTGTATCTGAACGACTCATTTTTCTGAACAAAACAAATAAAGTTTGTCCTGTCATTCTCCAAGTCAACAGAAGTTTCTGTTTTCCACTTAAATTAATTTATTTGAGTCCTCCACATTTCAAATAAAAAATATAATAAAATAAGACTAATTGCATCCAACTTTCAAATCCAACACTCAAGCTTATTTTCCATGCTTTATTTTGTTGTTTTCCACTACTTTTCTCCTTCCACACCAAATACCTTGTCTCTTCTCTTCTATATATCTTCATCTCAATCACTTCTTCTTCATCCAAGCTCTAACAGACAAACATAATTTCCACAAAAATGGGTGGCCATTTCAAATATCTTATCTCCATTGTTTTCCTCCTCTCAACAACTTTGTCACAATCCTACTCTCAAAAAAACATTACTTACTACTCTACTTGCAACCAACCATTCAGCTGTGGAACTCTCAAAATTTCAAACATATCCTTTCCTTTTTGTGGCAGTGATGGTTTCAACCTTACATGTATGCATAACCAAAACACTTCAATTCAAGTTGGATCACAAAAGTTCAATGTACTAAACATTAACCAAACAGCTTCAACAATGAGAATAGTACGAACAGATCTTGTCTATGATAGTTGCTCTTCAAATTTCACCAACACTTCTCTTTTTGGAAGTCCCTTTAGTTTTCTTCCAACTGTTCAGAATATCACTCTATTCTACAAGTGTCCCTCTTCAACAATGGGGACTAATTTTACATGTCAGAAGGATAGCAGCAATAAACATGCTTTCTATGTGGTGAATGGAACTCAGGAGTTTCAGAACTGTGGAGTTAGTGTTCAAGTGCAAGTTTCCAAAGATGTTGTTTGGGATTCTGAGTCTGAGAGTGGAATTGGAGAGCTGAAGAAATTGGTGAATCAAGGTTTTGATGTGAAGTATGGTGCAGGGTGGTCTTCTCAGTGCAAAATGTGCAGGGAATCTGGAGGAACATGTGGTACTAATGGGAGTGATTCAAATCAGTTTTCTTGTTATTGCTCAGGTGGAAGAACTCATGCTGCACCTTGTCCCGCTCATAAAAGTATGCATACACTACTCTATCTTCTCTTTTACTAATTCTACAGCACAGATGTTTTTGAATTGGTCTTTAAGTAATATCATGTGTTAGTGGGTAGAGATGATTGAAAATTTATATGCAACAGGAGTTCAGCTAGTTAGTCCAAAAGCAACAGAAAGGGAGTCAAATTCATTAGTTTTATTCATTTTGAAAACATATTTCAGTAAAGCAATTAGTCCCATTTTGAAGGATTCAATTTCAATAGCTTAATAATATATATTTATATTTATTTCATATTTGATGACCTGCCAGTCCTATCGATCTTATGAGCTAATGAGCACGTGTACTCAGCTCATTCTACTTTTCTTATTCAACAATAGGTTTAAGGAAATAATAGAAAGCAATTAGTCTTTAAAGTAATATTATGTATTAGATTGTTAGTGGGTAGATGATATGCAATAGGAGTTCTTCACCAAAAAAAAAATATGCAATAGGAGTTCAGCCACTCAGTCCCAAAGCAACAGAAAGAGAGACAAATTCATTAGTTAATTTTATTCATTTTGAACACATTTTTCAGTAAAGCCTTTTTTACTTTCCGTTTTTCTTGTTTCCATTCTCACTTAAAATAATGCTAACTAGAAATTTTTGAGAATAGATTCTGTATTTCTGAAAATATCAAAATCTGTTTTCAGTATTTCAGAAATTACATTCTGAAAATGTCATCCATCTTCTCTATATTACAATACCTTTTGTCTCTTGTTTAGGAAACATCTTGGCCAATATACACTTCAAATGAGAAAGAAAATTGAAAATGTTTCAAAACAATAAACGGATCCAAATTACTCTTTTTACTTCGGTATTTTTTTTTTGGTATAAACCGGGGTATCCTCTGCGCGCAGCGCTGGATTCGTACCCATGCCATTGTGATTCGTGATGTGTTTGTAAACTAATATAAAAATATAAAATAAGAACCGTGTATCTAATCATACTTCAAGCAAAGTCATAATAATTCACTGATTTTTCCTGTTAATATTGACTTCTTAGGCAGTGTTTAAACTCAAGGAAATAAACTAATGCATCATGTGTGTCATGAGACAGTACTAAAAACCAAAAGCACGGGATATCGGTTGCAGTGATAGTTCCATAAATCATGACACATCACCCACTTTTTCTATTTTTTAGCATCTTAAGTTGACTTGGGGGTGCAGCAGCTGGACCCTTGTTAGCAGCTCCTTTATTTTCTCCTTAAAAAGTATGTTCAGCTGTACATTCATAGGTAAACATCAACATCAATAACCATTATTTATATTTTTAAAGAATATTTTTTAAAAAAAAGGTCATATAAAAGTGGATATTAGCACTAAGAGCACACATTGCATGACTAATTGACACTTTTTTCCACAGCGGTTGACTTGTCATTACCTTCATGCGTAATTTAATGGCAAACCACATGGTGACAGATATCAGATATAACCTTCAAAAATCAATCCCCCGATTATATTGGAAACAATATATTTAACTATTGTTAATTAGCTTAGTAGTAATAAATTTTGTATAAGCTTTTAACTATCTATATATTTTCATATAATAGCTCTAGTTAGCTGTCTCTTTTATAATATTTTTTCTTTTGGCTTTATGTTATTCTTTCCAAATGCCTCTACACTCAAACAATCCAACAGTACTGATTTAGTTTTTCATGGCAGGTCGAACGAAGAACAAATTAGTGTTGAAGCTGGTTTTAGGTACAAAATTCTCTCGATTATATCATTTCCTTGTTAAGGCATGTGCTGTTTTTGGAAGAATATAAGCCAATATCTTGAATGTCTTCTGTTGACAGGTTTCTTAGCAAGTGGAATTGGACTACCACTTATAGCTGTCATAATATGCCGTAATAAAGCTAAGATATGGAAGATTATAAAAACGCAATTCAGCAAGATAACAAGGAACAATCAACATATAGAAGCCTTTCTTGAAAGTCAAGGTCCCATGAATCTAAAAAGGTACAGTTACTCTGATCTCAAGAAAATGACTAACTCCTTCAAAGTTAAACTAGGACAAGGTGGTTATGGTTCTGTATACAAAGGAGAATTATTCAATGGTTTCCCTGTGGCTGTGAAGTTATTGAATGAATCAAAAGGGTCTGGAGAAGATTTCATTAATGAGGTAGCTAGCATAAGCAAAACATCTCACGTTAATGTTGTCACTCTTCTTGGATTTTGTCTAGAAGGAAATAGAAAAGCTCTCATTTATGAGTTTATGTCCAATGGCTCTCTTGAAAAGTACATTCACCACAATCACAACAACAAAGCTGAAAAAACTAATCCATCATTGAGTTGGGAGAATTTGTACCAAATTGCAAAAGGGATAGCTAAAGGTCTTGAGTACTTGCACAAAGGATGCAACACTAGGATTCTTCATTTCGACATTAAACCGCATAACATCCTTTTAGATGAAACTTATAGTCCAAAGATATCGGATTTTGGACTTGCTAAGCTCAGCACAAGGGATGTGAGCATTATTTCAATGTCGGATGCAAGAGGAACGGTAGGGTATGTAGCTCCTGAAGTGTTCAACAAAAGTTTTGGCGGTGTTTCTCATAAGTCCGATGTATATAGCTACGGAATGATGCTGCTAGAAATGGTTGGAGGGAGGAAAAACATTGAGGTTGAAGCTAGTCACTCAAGCGAGATATATTTTCCGCATTTGGTGATTTATAAGAAGCTTGAGCTTGGTAGTGATTTAGGAGTGGATGGGAAGATGTCGACCGAGGAAAATGAGATAGCTAAGAGATTAACTATGGTGGGATTATGGTGCATTCAGACAGTTCCTTCTCATAGACCTACAATAAGTAGAGTGATTGACATGTTGGAAAGTAGCATGGATTCCTTGGAAATGCCACCAAAACCAGTTATGTATTCTCCTACTAGATCATTGCCAGAATTTTCTACTTCATCAAATTCACCAGATACTGTCTAGTGGTGCTGCAGAAGTTGCTTGGAGAATAAGATTGAGGATGACAAATTTGTTTTGTACTTTTCATATCTCTCTTGCGTTTGTTCTTTTTTTTACTCCTGCGTTTGTTCTTATATAAGTACTTTTGGCAATACAACATAAATGATCTTTGTCAACTGTTGTGTTAATTAAAACCTACAAACTAAATAGAACAAACACAAGCCCGGAGGAATGCAGTGCGAGAGATATATACAATTATGGTTTTTTTTTTTTAAAAAAAATTGAGTTACCTATTTTAAAAGTTTCGAAGAAGTTCGGTGCTTGTCATTGAACATTTTCTATTCTGTGATTATATGAATGCTGTGATTGACATACGTGATGGATTTGAAAACAGAATTCGTTGGGTTAGGTTTCACTTTAAAAAAAGATGGGTTTTATATATTATACTTTTTTGAATCTGTATCGAATAAAACACAATACTTAGGTCACTTTTGGTTAGAGTTTATTTTAAGCTCGTGAAAAATAACTCAGGTAAATAAATAAGCTTTTATGTATTATTTATAAGCTTGTCAATGTAGTTTATGGAAAAACAACTTATGGAGATATAACTTTTGTTAGTACGAACTTATGGGTTAACATAAAAACTTATTTATCTCTATAAATTGTTTTTCATAATTTCAAAAATAACTCATCCAAACAGTCTCTTATTCAGCAAAAGGAAAAAAAGAAACATATACTGTTATTTTCATTGCCTAATGTTCCGTAAGCATCTTTAATGGGGAAAAAGGGATTTATTGACATGTGTGTTTCGGCACGTGCAATCAAGTCCCCCCGGTCATAACAAACAATAATATCTGTGTCAGGAGTTATATATTAGATATTTATCTGTCAAAAAAAATATTAGATATTTATAGATTTTATGCAATAAAAACTATAGTAATAGAACCTTTATTTATTGTATTATTTTTAAATTAGAGAGGAGCTCAATTCAACTTGTGGAATACCTTAGTGCCACTCATCTCAAGCTATTTACGAAGAAATAACCATTTTCACTCAGGAGGATCACATTTGTAGATAATTTTGGCAAAATAAATCAACATTTGTTTCGTGGATGCAAATAAATTAACTACTATTTCATTTAATAAAATTTAATTATTATTGTTTTGGACTAGGCTGAGATCTATTTCGAATTGGCACACTTTTTCAGGTTGGAGATGTAAATACCATCATGCACACCGGATCTCATCCAATGAATATAACTTTAACGGTTCAGATTATGTCATTAATTAAAACATCTTTCGTGATCTTTATCTAAAGAGGAAACAATCATTCAAGATCTTGTAATAAATGGCGTAATCCAAACCGTTAATTTTAATCTAGCAGTTATTATTTAATATTCTCATTTATCACAATAATCAAGTGTTCTCACATGATTCGTTTTATATATACATATATTATTTATAAATTTAGTGTAGTGATCTTGACTATCTTTTTAAATTTCAAAATTTAATTGAACAAAAAAAACAAATTTCAAAATTTAATTTAATAAAGAGTAAAGAAATTAGTACAAATGAATTTCATGATTTTTCTATTTTTATTATTTTATAAACAATACCGAGTTTGACATGCTAATATCTATGTGTAGGACATTTTTATCTAATTTTACAAGCTTTCAGGTTAGTTTTATTCGAAGGCAAGCAAATCTTGCAGCTCATGCTCTAGCAAGGGCGTCAACATTATATGCTAGCTCTCATGTGTTTGATTTGATTCCATCCTGTATTGATACTATTTTGATTAATGAAATGTCATAAGTTTATTATTGTCAAAAAAATTATTTTATAAACAAATAAATTTTTTTCTGGTCTAATAAATATATAATTTTGACTGTAAAAAGAAATTGCTAATGAAACATATGTAGTTATGTACAGATAATGAGTTGTGTATCCTTTCAACTGTCTATACTATGTATAAATAAAATATGCTCAATTCCTTCTTAAATCTTTATCTTTATTATATATAACCGTAAATGCATACACTAGGCGTCCATGTCAATAATACGTGGATAAACACCTCATACATTACAAAAGTCCACCTCATATTTTCGTCCACCTAACATGTCCACCTTATACAGCCAGCTTAATCTAACGGTTCATACTGCTTCTGATCTAATCACATATACAATTATTTAGATCAACGGTCCTAATTTTCTAGAATTGCGGCTACGAATTTAAACCACTGGATTAAAACTGTCATAAAATGGATCCATTATTTTCGGGTTCATTAAAGTTTAATGAACATACCAAATTATTACTATAGTTAATTTCCTATTTAATAATTACAATTTGATACTCTGTTATCCAAAATACAAATTATATAATTTATATAATCAATGACATTCAGATGTTTCCATGTTTAAACAATTTTTATGTAGTAGGAATTCTTTTTTTTTGACCAGAAATTGCATAACCATGACATTTAAAAAAAATTAAATTCATAGAGACATTATGGCAATTCATAAAAAAACTAATTCATATCTGTGACAAAATACTATTTTTTTTATACAGAGAAAATACTATTTTTTTATAGAGACATTAGGCAATTCATATCTGTGACAAAAAAATTAAATTTACAGAGACATTATGGCAATTCGAAGGTCGTGGTATTCAATATTAATGCGGTTTTATTATGCCTTTATCTGTATACCTCAAATGATATTCTTTTTCAAAAACTAATTCATAGCTGTGACAAAATAATATTTTTTTTACTTAAAATACAGAATTTGTAATATTATAACTGTTTAGAATTAAGATGTTACCAACTAAATTATGACAATTATTGTCAAAATAAAAAACTAAATTATGACAATGATCAAAACAACATATGACAATTCATTAAAAAAAAATAACGCACTAAAAATGAGAACTTAAATTCACACTTGGGCATCATAAATCAAAATCAAAATGCAAACCTATTTGTAAATTTGTATGATTAATAGAAATAATCATACTTAAATTAATTTGAAATACCAAATTATTGCTATAGTATGATTAATAGAAATAATCATATTTAATTGTACCGAAAAAAAAATAATCATACTTAAATCTTGCCTCGGTTACTTTTTTCCCCCTTTTCTGATAACAACTATTTTTTATTGTAGCTTGAAATATGATTGCATAATTTTGTGAATGCATGACATGGCATGCCATAGTATAGCATGAGTCAGAGATACAAAGGTACTAAAACAATAAATAATATGCTTAAGGATCCCCTTTTATCATTTATATTAAGTGATAAAATTAAATGATAAAATCTTAAATTGAGTTTATAAAAAGAGTATAATACAATGTAAGTTATTAATATATAAAAAATATATAAAACATTTCGTCAAAATAAAAATAATATATGAAACAAATACTGATGTAGTTATGGATTTAATTTATATGCACTAATATTGTATACTTTTGTGCATTATCAACCAAATAAGGATTGTCGTGTCATTAACAATGTCAGAGATCTCTTCTTAATTATCTAAAAAGTCATTCATACAATGATCGATAGTTGGTTGTCACGTAATAAAAATTACACGATCGATTGGTGCACAACAATGTTTTTTTTGACACTCTTTAATTATTTTTTTGTACACACACTCCGTAATTATTCTATGTACAACAAATATATTGTTACTATTATATAAATGACAAGACAATGTATACCCGTGCATCGCACGGGTCATACGCACTAATATATTTTTAGTCATAGAAAGTTTAGGTCTTAAAGCTCTGGAGTTGAATCCACATCCTTGTGGAGAATGAACCAATTTTTTACCAACGGAGGCAATCTTTATTGACTCTTCTTTCTTAAATATAATTAACAAAGAAAATCTTAGTTAGGTGATTTAAAAAATATATAAATAATCTTAACTATTTATGAATGAATGACGCTAGTTTGTTGCTTTAAAAAACTAATTTTACTCCATTTAATTACATCAATTAACTGTTTTCACTTTTTAAATATTTTCTCTAAAGTGGAGTTTATACTTATAGCGTTAAGTGTTCAATTTCCACCATTCAATTAACTGTTTTCACTTTTTAAATATTTTCTTTCACTTTTTTTGGTGAGCTATTTTATTTCACTTTTTACCCTATTCAATAGAAGGTTGAGATTCCATTACACCATAAAATCACTTGAGGGGATTCATTCCTGTTGTTTTCTTCATTTCTTTGAAAAAATAAAATAAAATGAATTAATTATCTTAAATTTGTTTATGTAAGAAGCGTATTACAGGCAGGCTGTGGTTTGAAAATTAAAAATCACGCGATCCGAAATTCCGAAAGCAAGAAACGGCCACTAAATTGCTCGTCGCACAAACGTAATCTCATTCTCAAATAAACATTCATTCATCTTCCGGAAGGTGTTCACTCACTACACAAAGTAAGGTACACTCGTCATTCCCTCCTTGTTCCTTTCGCCCCTCGCTTTTTTTTTCCTCCTTCCTATTCCTATATAAGTAAACATCACACCACATCTCTCGCATCTTCTTCTCTCTTTCTCTCTCTCACGCACACACTTTCTTTCTCTGTTTCCCAAATCAGGTAACCAATCATGGTGCTCTTCAATGTCTCACGCGTTGATACCACTCCCTTCGATGGCCAGAAGCCTGGAACATCTGGTCTCCGCAAAAAGGTAATTGTTTCTTCCAAACTCTTTGTCTCGATCGATCGTTTCCTTATTTATCTCATTATTCGTTTTTTACATTTTTTTTTATGTTTTCTGATAATCACATTACTGGATCGTAATATCGTATCTTGAAATGACATCTTCTTAATCCGATCTAATTTTACGTTTCTCAATCCGATCTTCTGAATTATATTATATTACGTTTCGATCAAGTTCTGAGAAATATGAATCATAATTGGATCAGAACTAAGTTAGAGTATGTGCATAGTTTACGTCAGATTTCATATTCATTTTGAACAATTCACGATCAACCGATTTGTAGTTTGAGTCTGAGTTTCGTGTTGCAAGATCTGTTTTGCATGGATTGCTGCTTTTTCATTGTACTATCTAATAGTGGAATGGCTGGATCTTTTCAGGTGAAAGTATTCGTGCAACCTCATTACCTCGAAAACTTTGTTCAGGCAACATTCAATGCACTAACTGCGGAAAAAGTTAGAGGTAGGTGTATTATAGCTCTCGTTCATCTTTTGTTTTGCTTCAAACTGGCAATAGCGAAATATTATCAGCTTAACTGCACATGTGAAAGAATAAGCCTTTTTTATCCTAACATAAAATTATCAACATTCACTATATCTTCTCTGTCAGGCTAAATATGGAACTTACTTAATTTTTTTGGAAAAACCTATTTCCTTTCACGTGTTTTCTTTCCAAATTTCAATTATACTGCAATGCTGATTTTGAGGACTGTTCCGTCCAAATTTGTAGGTGGAACACTAGTTGTATCTGGTGATGGTCGTTATTATTCAAAGGATGCCATTCAGGTACGTTTAACCTATATGCTGTTCTTGCTTTTTAATGTAGATTTCTTGGCACCTAAAGTATCTGATTTATCGATTCTGCTATTCTGTGCTGGTAAATTTTTTGCTTTTTTTTTCTAAAATGGGGGAAGGGGGGAATTTTTTAATAATCAAAGCGGCAATGGCCAATTTACAACTGTCCTTGGTTGAACTCAGCACCTTGAGGATATAAAGCTAGCTCTTACCACTGAGCTAGCATCTCAAGTGTCTGTGCTGGTAAATGAAAAGTTTTCCAGAGAGATGGTATCTGGTAAATTGATACCATCTCTCTGGAAAACTTTTCATTTGCATTGCTTTGATGCCTTAGTAGATTTCTTTGATGTTGTCACTTTGAATTTGATCTTCTTTGGATTATGTTGATTATTACTGTCCAATACATTAACCAGGTCAGCATTTTGATGGATCTGATTGCACCTCTTGTGGTCTTTTGGATATAGTTTATGATTTTTGTCTTGACATTGACTATCTCTTTTAATTTAATTAACCGGAAAAAAAAACACATGTTGAGATTATAATAACAAGGAGATGGAATATAAAATACTATTTTCTCGCTCCAAAGTTTCTTACTCCTAAAAAAGAGACTCGTTTCTTTAACTTAATACATCATTGGTTTTGGCTATGCACCTCTTCACTTGCTATTGCAACTTTCTTGTATGAGGCGATATATTGTATCTGGCTATACATCACTTGATTGTCTGCAAAGAAATATAATATTGTACGTCATTTGTGATTTTTATCACTCTGCAGATTATAACTAAAATGGCAGCAGCGAATGGAGTAAGACGTGTTTGGGTTGGTCAAAACGGGTTGCTTTCAACTCCTGCAGTATCTGCTATTATACGTGAAAGAATTGGGGCTGACGTAAGTCATGCCTTCTGTAATTTGCTTCTCATTATTCTTCCTTTTCTCTTTGAATACAATTTTTTCGTTTTCTTCAAAATGATCCGGGATTTTTATGATTGTCTTAAGTAAATGTAACGATTGTTTTCTCCTGAATTAAAGCAAAATAGTGGATGAATTTTTTTAATCTATACAGGGAGCCAAGGCAACAGGAGCGTTTATACTAACAGCTAGTCATAATCCTGGCGGCCCTCATGAGGTGAGTTGGTATTGCCATGTTTTTACTTTTAATTATTCTTGGAGGAATTAAATTTGATTACTAAGTCTGATAATTATTATGGGATAGGATGTAATGTTTAGACCTCCTCGACAATCTACTTATGAAGTCTGTACTGAGTTGGCTGACATTTTGCCTTTAACTTAGGCATTTGAAATATTGAGATTGGCCTACATTTCTTAGATGTAGTTATGCATGGATCATGGAATTGCATGATAATTTTTGTTGTTGTTGCATTTGCCTTTATTTTCAGCATGGATAATCAAAAGATTAGTAATAATAACAGTTTTTTCCTTTCAAATTCCCCTTTAAACTTCCAAAATGGGTAAAGGTAGCTAGTGCCTAGTGGGCCTCAGATGATATTGTTTATTATGATATGTTTGGTTCTGATTGGAATGTTAAGGCCAAATAACAAGAAATAGCGGGAAAACATGTGGTCACCAGATAGGCTTTCTGCTATGCTAATTACATTTCAGTTTTGGATAATGCAAAATGACGGTGAACATAGAAATTAGCAATTTCCCGTAGATATCAATAAGACATAAGATAAAGTTAATACAAAGGGAAACTGGGAAATAGTGTTATAAAGCTCCAGCCACGTAAGGATCAGATTCATTGTGGACCAATTGTAGGTTGCATTGGGCTAATTCTACAACTCAAACCCATGATCTCCAAGTCATATGGTAGCAACTTCATTGGTTGCATAAAGGCTCCCATTTGTCAACTAGATGGGCGTTAGGCTAGGTTTTTAAATAATTAGTATTAATAAATTGATTCAAATGTAAGTTTCTCGTAGGATATGGTGATACCTTTTCTTTTTGGTGGAATTATGTTGATACCTTGTTAACATAGAAAATTAACTCGGAATGATTGTTAATGTCAATTGGTGTCCATTATGCAGGATTTTGGGATTAAATATAACATGGAAAATGGTGGACCTGCACCAGAGGGACTTACTGATAAGATATATGAATACACAACAACAATTAAGGAGTACTTGATTGCTCCAGATCTACCAGATGTACTATTCATAACCTGGCTACAGATGTTCCTTTTTATTTATTAAATTTAGGTTGCTATGTGTTTCATCTACCTAAACCTTTTTCCCAATATCAATTTACTTTCCCAGGTGGATATCACCACACCAGGTGTCACAAACTTTACAGGCTCTGAAGGACCATTTGATGTTGAGGTTTTTGACTCCGCAAGTGATTATATAAAGTTGATGAAGTAAGATTTTTTACAGGATTAACATTAGCTTGCACCCCACATTAATGCAAAAGAGATTTATGGAAGTCGATTTATTTGTAATGTCGTGATGCCACTTGACTTGCAAATTTGGAGAATGCTAAAAAGTAAAATGTTCTTAAATTGGTCATGCTGCAAAAGTATGTTTTAATAAAAATTCTTTCTTTTGCGTTTTGAGTATTCACTTTGGAGTCATTTATAAAGCAGTTGTTCTTATGATTAGAAATTTTGATTTTCATGCGATAGTCTACCTTTGTGCTTCTACTGACTCAATCCTTTATTACCCGGTGATTGAAATTTCACAGGTCAATTTTTGATTTTCAGTCTATCAGGAAACTGCTGTCATCTCCTAAATTCTCATTCTGGTATATTTCGTGAATGATGTTTTAAACTGTGATACAGAGTATTCATTTTTGTTGTTCTTTTCTTCATTCCAAAACATAATGGCAAACTTCTATAATTTTATTGAAGTTATGATGCATTACATGGAGTTGCTGGAGCTTATGCAAAGCGCATTTTTGTGGATGAGCTTGGGGCACAAGAAAGCTCTTTACTGAACTGTGTACCAAAGGTGTTATTCTCTTATGGTTACACTAATGATAAGCTTTGAGTAGTCTGAGTTTTATAGCAATAGCTTGTTTTTGATTTGTGGATGACTTTCTTGGATATAGGAAGACTTTGGAGGAGGACACCCAGACCCCAATTTGACATATGCAAAAGAGTTAGTTGCTCGCATGGGATTGGGCAAAACAGAATCTGGTGAGCCCCCAGAATTTGGTGCTGCTGCTGATGGTGATGCAGATCGCAACATGATACTTGGTAAAAGGTAGTGGAGCCATTAACTAGGGAGAAATTTAAATCTTATCCGTCATTTTGCTTTAAATCTATACTTATCCCTTGTTTGTTAGGTTTTTTGTCACTCCATCAGATTCTGTGGCCATTATTGCTGCAAATGCTGTCGAAGCAATACCATACTTTTCTGCCGGCTTAAAAGGAGTTGCCAGGTTTTCTTCGTATTTTCAAGTTTTAAGTCTCTCTCTTTCTCACACACACACACACACATCAGTGTCTGTGTTTGCAAACAAAGAAACAACACATGCATGCATGTGAAATGCAGTAATGATAGGCTTATACTTGTATGTGCTTGGTAATAATCATCTGTCTTGTAATTATCTAGATAGTTGCAGCAAAAGAGTTAATCACGGGTCTCAAACTGGACAATGAAATAGGAAGGATTTCCATTGAATTTAATAAATATAGACATTTACAATTGTTGGTATATATTGCCCCACTGACCCAGAGTTCTTTATCTGCCATTGGTCCTTGAGCTTGTTTCCTAGCAATTTGGTCTTTTGGGTAACTTAAGCTTTTGCCACTATTTTTATGGATATATCATACTTATCAATTTCAACTGCAAATATTTTGTAGGAGCATGCCAACCTCTGCTGCCCTGGATGTTGTAGCCAAACATCTGAATTTGAAATTTTTTGAGGTATATTGCTCCTAATGTTTTGAAGAATGAAAATACTCACTAGGGGAATTTGAACACGGTTATTTAATTTATTATTCAAAGCCAGGTCCCCACGGGTTGGAAGTTCTTTGGCAACTTAATGGATGCTGGGCTATGTTCAGTTTGCGGTGAAGAAAGTTTTGGGACTGGTATGTGTTTGCTATTACATTTGGAAAAGCAAACTGCAACTTCTAATCTTACTCAAACCCTGTACTACTATCAACTTTTGATTGTTATTGTGTTTGTTGATAGGTTCGGACCACATTCGTGAGAAGGATGGAATCTGGGCAGTTTTGGCCTGGCTATCTATACTGGCATATAAAAATAAAGATAAACTTGAAGACAAGCTTGTAACAGTTGAAGACATTGTTCGCCAGCATTGGGCTACTTATGGTCGTCACTATTATACTCGATATGATTACGAAGTATGATACAATTACATTTTATCTACTTTGGTATAATCTGTTTGTAAATCAGTTAACCAATTCAAAATTTTCCCACGTAAAGAATGTTGATGCAGGTGCAGCAAAGGAACTGATGGCAAATTTGGTCAAACTGCAGTCTTCACTTTCAGAAGTCAACCAGTATGTTAATATTAATACCCCCAGCATTATTTTAATTATGAGATTGCCTACTGTCAACTTTGTTGATAATTCCAAGTTGTTGAGAGTCTTCCATTGGATATGATATGACCTGCAAAAAGTTTATAAGTGGGAGGGGAGGAGATTGTCTCCCATGAGTTTTACTCCAGTGGAATCTGGGCCCTCTATTAAAAAACTGAAAAAGAATGTGTTTTAATATTAAAAATGGGAGTGTATTTT
The DNA here is from genome assembly GCA_963573325.1 of Astragalus glycyphyllos. NCBI lineage: Eukaryota > Viridiplantae > Streptophyta > Magnoliopsida > Fabales > Fabaceae > Astragalus > Astragalus glycyphyllos. The sequence goes on from OY754310.1 coordinate 83,317,432, forward strand.
ATGGTAGAGATTTCCCCACTGCAGAAATCTGGAGAGTTTTCCGCTAGAGAGGATTCATTCCCAAGTGGGAGATACCCCTCACCTTAAAATCCGATTTTGTACGTTTGAGTTTGGGTCAACCCAAATTCTAAGATAGCATTAGAGTTTATTCAAAATTTGTTGGGCCACCCGCTATCTGACCACTCGGGTCACACTCTAGTTGTCTAGTCTTGGGAATGAGGGCGTGTTGAGAGTCTCACATCGGATGTGATATGGCCTGAAAAAATGTTTATAAGTTGAAGACATATCTCACCTTACAAATTGATTTTTAGGGTTGAGTTAGGCCCAACCTAAGAATTTGACCAAAGCATGGCATTTTCTATTGTCATTGATGTTTAGATACTGATTTATTCTTCAGAGTAATGGTGGGCAAATATTTCGTTCCTTAAGTTGTGACACTTCTTATACCTTCAAAATGTTAAAACCAGCTTGTAGCTTTTTATCAATCAAGGGCGTCAAATAAGTGCTTTACAGATAGCAAACCCCCAAATAGAAAACAGAGAAAAAAGAAACACATTACCTATCAACCAAAAACTCAGCAGTTTATCTTCAAAAACAAAACTCAAGCAGTTAGAGACCAAAATGCTCTACAGTATCTGGGTTGATTTCTCCCGAGTCATTGACCTAAAACGAAACATAAATCTCAATCCATTACCCAAAGCACCTCCTGAATAAAAATACCATTGGCGTTGTCTACATAAAGTCTTTTTGACCTTTGTTTGCTGCCACTTTGAATATGTCATCGTGCTTCTGATAACCTCGGGTGCTTTTTGTCTTTTTTGTCACCTCCGAGATGAGGTGGCCAAATCAGCTGCTTTTTACGTCTGTTTGTTTTTCATTGTGGAGCCAGTTTGAAATAGAATTTGGGCAGTATTTAGAATTGGGTTCAAAAAATCTGTTAGTTGATGGAGTTCTGTATGAAAAATCTGTAACAAGTTACCTATATTTGGTAATGGGCATGTGTCCTAGGAATAACATTGAAAGGTTTAATTTGTGGGTTCGTCATAAATCTAATGAATTTTATTTACTTTCTATGTAGGATTGTGAAGGGGGTAAGGTCGGATGTTTCAAAGGTTGTCCACGGTGATGAGTTCGAATACAAAGATCCCGTGGATGGTTCCATTTCATCGCATCAGGGCATCCGATATTTGTTTGAGGATGGATCACGATTGGTAGGTTTATTGATAATTTGTTACTAGCCTCTTTAGATTGGCAAAGCTTGTAGACTTTAAGATTTGAAAAATGCATTTTGTGTAGCATTGAAATATGAATTTCAGTTCATTTTCCTATTGCTATGGATTCAATGTGGGTTCTTGTATCCATGTATATATTCCATTTTTACTTTCACGTTTTCCTTCTCACCACTTATGTTACAGATCTGCTTACTATTTTATTTTCTTACATTCACTTTATTGCCATAGATCTTCCGCCTCTCTGGAACTGGATCAGAAGGTGCAACTATTCGACTATACATTGAGCAATATGAGAAGGATCCATCAAAGATTGGGAGACTTTCACATGAAGCACTTGCTCCTCTTGTAAGATGCTTATAACTTTATGAATATAAAATTTAGTTGCCATGCAAGCAGTAATCTTGACTGGTTGAAGTACTTGATAATTACAGGTGGAGGTTGCATTGAAACTTTCAAAGATGGAGGAATTCACCGGCCGATCTGCTCCAACAGTCATTACTTGAATGCACAAGGCTTAACCAAGTCATTTCTTGCTGTGTGTCCACATTTCCATCCAATGTCAATCTTATGTGTTGCCAACCTGTACTCTGTTGGTTGTTTTCAGCCCGTACTTAGAGCATTTAAGTGGCATTTGTATTTACTTTTAACTAAATTTTGATGTGCTAAATAATTTAAAACTGCCGAGTGCTGATATTATATCTTCTCAATATATCCATCCGGCTGCATATCACTTTGAAGTTGATGGCCTAGATATTCAACTGCCAATGTGAATCAAACATTTATCCATGGGAATTTTATTTCTAGCGACGATCTTCCCTCTTTTGTTGGTTTTTGTGGGCTATGCTTTTCTCTCCTCCTTCCTTTTCTTCCGCCGCAGTTTGACTTCTCTGCTTAAAATCTCTCTTCACATAACACATGAGCTTCGCCCATTATTTTAGTCTCTTTTCAAGTATAGAGTATTATAGTATAGGTTGCACCTGGGTAGTGATCCACCCACCATAGGGAGAGAAACTAATCTTGTGAAAACTAGTTATAAATTGAATTCTTCTTTTGAGGCTTGCAACATACACCTCCCATAATTACCATATCCCTGTGTTTGGAACCTAGTTTTTCAAATTTATTAAAATGATTTTTAGAAACTAGTTTACGAAATAGAGGGAAGTGTGAGTAGAGACTATGGAAGGCGTATGCAGCAATGACCATAATTTTATGTCTGGTAGCAAGTAGAACTCAAGTATGGTGATTTCATGAAAATAAATAGGCTTGTGTTTTCGGTTTTGTTCCTATACCCTAGGTGCGATTTTGTACCCTTAATACATGTTTGGTTTCACTTATAGAGATGTTACAAGTGAGTTTGGAAGGTTAAAACTTAAAAGTGATATTTTTTACCAAAGGTTAAAAATGATTTTAATATGCTATATGGGTGTTTGGCTTTTTCACCCAAAACCAACTTTACTAATCCAGAATTGGTGTTTGGCTTTAAGTTTGAAAATGTAATTTCTAAAGTGGCCTAGAATTGATTCTATCATTGCATATTTACATCTTGTATAATTGCCATTTTACTATAGCTATCTTTGTTACTATTTTAAAATTTATTTATCATAACTAATAATTGTAGTTTCACATTCAAAGAAGGTACTGGTTCAAGGCTTGATGGTTCAACCAATAATAATTGAATCTATATTTTTTATATTACAATCATATTAAGTGATAATTAAACTTGAGATATAATTAATTATAAACAAAATAAAATAATTATTATACATATTTCATGCACATTAACACAAGGAGACTTGACTTAGCATGAACTGTATTTTTAGATCCAAACCAACCAATCGGTTCTGTTTAATGTGTTCCATCGCACTATCACAAATTGCAATTAGAATGTTAACGTCAACAAATGGACCCAATCTAATTGTGTTTAACCAAACCATGTGAGGTAGTTTCCTTCATGCATAAATCATTAATCAAGACACTAATCGTACCTATCAACTACAAAATGACATGTTTATAGTTTATACTGCATAAACACATCCTTTAATCTCCCGTGTGAGGTGCTTATCTCAAAATTATCATGAAATTTCTTTCTGCAAAAGCAAAATCAAACATGGAATTCAATGATTATTGATGATCCTAATGGCTTGTTGTTCCTAATTATTTACTCTCTCTAATCTTGAATTGTGTCAAAAAAAAAACTACCTCATGCACCTTAAAAAATTAGTTAATCTCAAATAGTTCTCTTAAAGTAATCAAAAAATAACTTGAATTTTCAAAAATTACTCTTAAGAAACCGTTTCTTAGGAATAAAAGAGTTATTAGAAAACAAAATTTAAATTAATTAAAAGGACATTTTAAACAAATATAATTAAATATATAAAGTGATGTTAGTTAGAATTTGCAGATATCTTAAAATTCTGCGAGTTAAATTGTGCAACTAATAACTAAGCAGGTCTCACTAGCTTCAATTCGTTTCTATTCTTTTTGGTCTCTGTGGTTCTCCCCTCCTAAAGGGTTTTTGCCATATTCAAGGCTTGAATTCAAACTCCAGACATTGGAGTGAGACCCGAACCCAGTTACCACTCAGACCAAACTTTATTGGTAATTAGTTTCTATACTAACTAATCATATACGACTTGACTTGAGCACTCCGCAATATTTATATTAAGCAGCGGGACCCTGACAATGAAATTGTTACTATTATTATTACTATCCATCCATCCACCAGCTATACTTGACGTGAGCAACATCAAATCAGTGGAAATTAATACAATTTTATACAATTAACTAATCAATCATACACAAATAGGCTGCTAATTAAGCTTATTTTACAACTTTATTTGAAAAACTATAAGAAGTATACTTATAACTTATCTATCTAGCTATCAACTCCCCTTCCTTTTTGACAAACGAAAATAGACACACAAAAAGTACAGCATCTTCTGTACCCTCTATACAAAGGAAAACCCAACATAAACTAAGTGACAATTAATTAACCATCGATCACTATCCCTTTTTTAAGAAAAAAAAACCCACCAACATCATATTCATGTACATCACCATATAATTGTCACATCACTTTCTTCTTTTTTTTCATAAACCTGCCTCAAACGGCACACCAGTACCAGAAATCCACGACTGACCAGCCAAAAAATCACCAACAGAAAATTTAACAGCTTCAGAAGGATTACTAATCACATGAAACCCAGGCCATTTAACTCTTCCTCCAGTATTAGCACCAGCTCCAATATTCATATATTCACCATAATAAAGTGTACTCAAAGCAAAATTTCCACTCCAAGGAAACCAACCTTGAGGATTAATTAAACCATCAAGATTACTCTTTAAAATCACTGTTCTTGAATATTTTTGCCACGGTCTACCAAGAAATGTTTTAAAAGAATTCTCAACAGGTTTCAAATCACCAGCTGCAGTTATACGACAGTTATGAAGGACAATACCTGTGTTTTCATTTGGATCTGTTCTTGCTTGTGCTGTTACGGTGTTTTGTTGATTGCTCATTGGTTTTCTAACGAAGATGTTGCAGTTTTGAAGAACTGTAACGGCGTCGCCAAAGATGAAATCTATTGTACCGTAGATATTGCAATCGCGGTAGAATTGACGTTGGGAGTAGACGTATAAAGTGTCTTGGTAGCCTTTGATGGTGCACCGGTAGAATACGGAGTGGTCGGCGCCGGAACGGAGAGCCACCGCTTGGTGTTTTTGTGGGCCCGCCGTGTTCTCGAAGGTTATGTCCCGAGCTATGAATCCCTCACCCATAACCGCTGCAATTATTGAGTAAAATTAGTTAGTTAATTTTTCTTTTATTTTTTTAGATGAAAAATATGAGTAATATTTTGCTTAGAAAAAATGTTCCAGTCAGTCAGTCACCATTAATTTTAGGTGATTACTCCCATACCCATCCATAGTTGGGTGGGTATGATACCTTCTAGGCAAAATTAGGTCAAAATTTATTTTTATTTTAAAATATTTAAATAGAAAAAATAGGTGTCATTGAGTATTTTACCTAGAAGGTATCATACCCACCCAACATTTGATGGGTATGGTAGAATTTACCTTAATTTTATGTTTTGACTTTTGAGAGTGATGTGAAAAGTACTGGATTGGATTTTACTTTGAGTCTTTTTGTAGTGCTAGCTATTAATAATATTCCTTTGACTTATCAAAAAAAATGTTAAGACATCAATATATAAAAAATTTATTTTTGGTTTGAATATGTCTTTGATACCTAATGATGTTTTTTAAGATCTGTTTCTCTTTAATTTTTATTATTTTTATCCTTGATAATATGATAATTGTGTTTTTTTTGACAAAAAAATGTTAGTTTTTTTTAAAAAAATTATGTGTTTTTAATCTCTAATAAAAAAGACCTAAATGAGAAAGTAAAACAAAAAATTAAACAAACTATTTCATTAAATAAAATACGGACCTAAAAAATAATAAAAAGATAATTAAAAATTGTTTTGTATATATATCCAAAGAGATTAAATATATATTTTTAAAATATGTTTTATTGACAAGAAATTAACATGTATGATCCGTATATCACCATGTTGTACAGAAATAAGTTCTGCTTGTCCCTGTCTCGAATGGGCCGGGGCCTAATGATATTAGTTTCCAGTCTCCATCTATATATTATTATTTTAGTACTCTTCCATTGAGAAATTCTTTATTCATATAGAGAATTAATTTGTAATTATATGAATATATAGATAAGTTATAAGGATGAATATAAATTACCAAAAGTAGCTGAACGAAAAGTAGTGGAGCCATCTTGTGAATTATCATTATTAGTGACAATAGTAGAATCCATCCCATCTCCAATAATCATTATGTTCTTCACTGTCTTCTTAATATCAACCTTTTCTTTGTAAACACCTGCTTTCACTTGAACAACAATTCTCCCTCCTTTTCCACTAAGCTTACCAGCTGCAGCCACACCCTCTGAAATGGTCTTATAGTTCCCACTACCATCTTGAGCCACCACAATATCAGCTTTTGGTGCTACAGCTTGAAGAAGCTTTCTATCTGAACGTGAAAGCCAATAGGGTAACCCTTCATTTGAAAGTAATCTTCTTCTCCCACCATTTTGTTTAGTGGATAATGATGATGATGATGATGATGATGATGATGATGATGATGATGATGATGATGATAAAGCCATGGATTTGCTAATGGATAAGGAATTACTAAGCAATTTGGAGAAGTTGGATAACATGGATGGGAAGTAGTTTAAGTGAGAAGGAAGGTTGAAATCAATGAAACCATTTTGGCAAGTTTGATGGTTGGCTATGGATGCACTTTGCCAAGTTAACTTATCATGCGGTTTACTATTTGGGTTCATTGAACGTTTGAGTTGATATATTGTGTCTTCATAAACTTCTAAACAATCTTCCCATGCTGACTTGGCATGTTTGTCTTTGAAATTATTTAATTCCATGGTTGAGACTAGTTTGTGGGCTTCAATGGCTTGTTCCATGGTGACATTAAGGGTCATGTCATGGAAGGAATAAGAAGAGTCTAGGGTTGATAATGTATTGGTGGTTGTGCCAATGTAATGGTTGCACACATGAGGGTATGGGGTTTCATTGCATGATAATTCTTTGCCATGCACAAATAGGAGAGAGAAAAGAAGAAAGTATCCAATGTAACAGTTGAATAAGAGTTTGTCCATATGGAAAAAAAAAAGTGGTGATCCAAATGTTTTTCTTATGGCTAGCTAGGAATGAGAGGATTCTTGTAATTAGAAGTGTTTTTGAGTGAGAAATAAGTGCAATGGAATGGTACTATATATAGGGGAAGATATGGCATTTGGTAGGCCAAGTAGGTATACTAATTTGTGGATGTAGCTGAGGAGGAGGGAGGACGTACATTATGTTTTACATTTCTAAAAGTTCTTGTGATGTTATTTGAAGGGTCATGCATGACTTTACATTAAAAAACAATGAAAATATTTCATTGACACTTGTATGCTATTGGACATCTTGAGAGAGATAAGTGTACCAAAATACGAATAGAGATAAGATATGAAAAGAATACATGTATAATATATTTATCTTGAGAGAGATAAATATATTATAAGCGCGTTCTCTCTGTATCTCATATGTTTGTATTTAATTTGGCACACTTTTGGTACCATTTTTTTTGTCCAAATAACATTTCTCATAAAAAAAATGAAGAGTATTATATAAATGTCTATTTTTTTGGTGGATGTTCAAAAATCAAAACTAAAAAAATAAAATTATGATTTTTGCTTTTCCCCACTTTTGGGGTGACCCATTACCTAACAAAGATCAAAGTGGCTTTTTATTTAATATGTTTTGTATTTCATTGGTGTACTACTGCTTATGTTTTTTAGTGCCTTGATAACTCAATTTATGTGCTTCCCTAAAGAAACAAAGACTCAATTTATGTGCCATTAAAAAAATTGTCTTTTAAAAAAAAATATAGCGTTTGTCAGATAATAACAAATTAGAGATAAGAGACGGAGCAAAAAATTAGAGGTAGGACACCCTAGTCACTGCGTTCGGCAGTGGATACCCTGGTTTCGACCAAAAAATTAGAGATAAAGAGAACTTCTAATTATATCAGTGTTTGGAATTATAGTTTTCTAAATTTAATTTGTATAGTTGAAGCGGCCAAGCTAAGCCACTGGTTTATACAATTATATATAGTGCGTGGTATGATTTTCTTGCCACGTAAGAATTCAAAAGGTGGAAGTGATGACGAATGCAATATAATTATGGAGAGTTCTAAAATTATATGACAATTTTAATAATGGCCCATGCATGCAAGGGTCTCTCTATTTCACAATATCACTTCTAAAGACACTAATCACTTATAGATATATAATAATGAAATAATGCCTGGCTCCCGTTCATTGATTTTGATCCTAAAATCTCCTCTAATTAAAGTTTATTTAATCTTTTATGGGTATATGAAATGTTGAGGATAGTTCAAGTATAAAAGGATCAACTTGCCATAAAAGTATAAATTAAAAGATTGGGATGTCTCTTGTGTAGCTCTTTGTAACGAGTTTACCCTTTAAATATTCGTATTTTATATATATATATATATATATAGAGAGAGAGAGAGAGAGAGAGAGAGAGAGAGAGAGAGAGAGAGAGAGAGAGAGAGAGAGAGAGAGAGAGAGAGAGAGAGAGAGAGAGAGAGAGAGAGAGAGAGAGAGAGAGAGAGAGAGAGAGAGAGAGAGAGAGAGAGAGAGAGAGAGAGAGAGAGAGAGACGTATGTGTTAATTAGTATTACTTTTCGTTGTTAAAAAAGATAACGTGGAAGACGTAGGTATTTAGTAAAACATATTATACCATATTCATTAATACCAAACCATTAAAAAGGAAAAAAAGAAAGCAAGTGATCATGCACTAATTAGTTGGCTATACCATATATAGCTTCCTTTTGTAACAACCATACAGTAGTACAACATATAGTTGTAGCTAGCTCTCCTAACACACACGAGACATGAAATAACTCGTGAAGCTTTGTGATTTTGATTATGAAATAGCATATGCTTTTTTCATCTAAACAAGAACCTGAACCAGTTATTAGATTAGGTGACCGTCATCAATATCATGAACAAAGTACACACAGAGCCAAATATGGTTTCAAATATGGTTGTTGCCTTGTTGGTGAGTCGTCTAATTTGTTCATGTATACATCTGGTACCCTTTCTATCACACCACGTAGCCCCTAGGGCTTTGCTCTTATCTACCTTTTTTATAAAAATATATATGTTGCACACGTGTCAATCTATTGTCCTTAATTTCTGATTATCATCTTCCTAAACCTAAAAAAGTATATATATGAATATGAATATGGATATGTTTCTGTTATTGTTTTGCTTCTGGATCACTCATTTATTTATATATAATTATCGTTCATAATAATGAAAATGTTAAGAAAGTCTTTGTCGTAATCTCTTTCATTAGGACAAAGACTACTCCAACTACCATGGGAAAAGGCATAATAAGAAATTGTAAGCCAATTAAAGTGGCAGACTTCCCTGCCAATAAATTTAGAACGAACCTTGCCCACATATTTTATTCGTATAATTTCTTCGACTTTTCAGTCGATTTTTTTGGCAAAAATAGAATAAAAAATTGACCAGGACTTTTTAATTAAAATAATGAGTCAACTTTTACAATTTACAACCTCTGAGTGAGCTTCATAAAGAATCACTATTCAAAATCGCTTCACATACTTTCTTTTTCTATTTTTTAGCTTAAATTACACAAGTGATTCAGTATGATTCTATGTGTTTTTTTTTTAAATTTCGAAAAGTAGTATATTGATTAGCAATTTCGCATCGCTTAGTACACAAGAAATACATTTTATAAATTATCTTTTATATTCCAGTTATTATTCTCAAGTCGGAAAATTGAGTACATTGCTTCTAGAAAGCATTAGCAAGGTCAATTGTGACTATAGTACATTCATGCAGTAGTGGGGCATCTAATTAATTAATCGAATTCCGGCACCTCTCAGATTTGAAGGTACAAGACCATATTGGGCATACAACATTTTCCAAACAACTGCAGGATTGAAAACTTTGTATAACACCTATTTATTAGGACCTTTGCTTATGTTCTCCTCCATCGGATAAGGTTTTAATGTAGCTTTTTTTGCATATATAACTATGCCGAGCTTAGTTTAGGAATATAATTTTGGTTAAGATCAGCCAAAAATCCCTTACATAAACACAAGGTCAGTTATTTTAATGCAAAAAGAAGGAAGGGAGCATCATTAAAACATTCTGATGTAAAACCATTAAGAAGGAAAAAGTGCATTTCCCTCCTAATTTTATTAAAAAATAAAGAAAGATGACATAAGAGAGTCCAATGGAGGACTAAACCAATACCCTTAGCAAGAAAAATAAATAAATAAAAATCAAAGCAATAACAGGAAGCCTCTAACTTATTACAGCGAAAGACCCATAAAACAAATCATCCAGAGACTAAATTACAACTAGCCAAATCAAAAAGTGACAGAGGCTATTTGGATCTTTTTTTTGCCGAAGTTTCTTTTTTTTGGGTCTTGGACACAAACGGTTCAAAGTTAACATCTCGCGCAACTGTTTTTTGGGTATCGATAGTCATATGATCAACATCATCTAACACATCACCCAAAACTTTTTTATTAGTCTCACGTCAGATGCTACAACTGGATTAGAAATAACATCGAACTCTGAGGTATTTAGTGAATCTAGTCTTGTAGTGGGAGGTTGAGTGGAGGATGAATCGATCATATCATTGACTACGTTGATGTTAGAGTGAACAACAAGAGTTTCAATATACACAATGCCCATTTCATATATATAATTATAAGCAAAAAAAAAAAGTAACTTCACATTTCTTAAGAAAAGTGGGTAATCTCATTTAATTTTCTCAAATTGCTAAATTGCCTCTCATAGAAATTATTATTCGATGACAATAAAATCATCATTAGAAAATAAAATCTAAATTAATTGAAAGATAATTTGAGAAAAATAACATTAAATATGGTATAAATAGTAACATTTGCTTATATTTTAGACCATTAAACGTCTTTTTTTTTCTTATATTCGAAAATGGAGGAAGTATATATATTCTCAGCCATTCAATTTCAAAATGTTGCATTATTTTTATATTGAAAATAATTAAAATTAATTGTCGTTGTTGTGTGGGGTAAGTTAGCAAAGTTGCTTCATGAGTCATGACCCAATGGGAGTAAGTTTGAATATTAAAGATTAGGAAAGTGGGAGCAGAAGCGGTTGAAATGAAAAAGCAAAGCAGGATTATGACCTACTAACAACATATCTCTCTGCATTGACTTGGTGTTTTCTAAATTATAGTCTATAGTATAATTTTTGTCGAAATATGTCTGCTGATCTCCTTTTTCTTTTTAGTTTTTGGCGTATCTGGTGAAGTCTGTTATGAAACTTAAGATTCAGTTACTCATTTACTACTAGTACTACTACACGGTACAGGGATCTTAATTTATAGGCCAACTTGCGGAGCAGTGGTTGATCACATATCAAAACTTCAAGTTTCTTTATTTATTTAAGAGCCGTGTATAAGTATAACTCTCTTAAGTAGAACAACAGGATATATTACAAGCATTAGTTATTTAGTTACAAATCTAGTAGTGTTAACTAATTGAGATAGCTACTTTTGTCCAATATATGGACAAGTTTTTGTTAGTAATTAAGCTCAATGTACATCCGGCCCATTTAGGCCCAGTTTGTCCCAAGAGGAAGCTGAAGAGAAATTAAATATTCAATAGTGTTCCGGATCCAACTTTGGTTAGATATAATGGGCCTAGGAGCCCAATTGTAAGTAGGCCCAATCGCACCACTATATATATACCACTCGACACCCTAAAATATGGGACGCTTTCTTCATTCCTTTCATATGCTCCATTTTGACTATGGACTGACTTGGGCGACGGAGTGCTTGCAGGTGGCGGCCTCCCCGTGCTTCACATCAGAGTTAATATCATCCCGGATCTCGGATTTCCATCACCACCGTGAGGTACGATTTTCTCTCAGTGAGTTCCGTTCGGAACAAATAGTATTGTAAGTTTTTTTAATTCCTCTAAGTAATTTTAGATACAAAAAAAAATACCGATGGCACTATCCATAAGGTCAGACTGGTCCCCCGAATCCCCTTGGGTATAGAGCAGCTTTAAATCCCTGGGTCGGCTGTCCCACCCTTCGAGTGCCTCCAATCCAGCGAGAGGATTAGTCACTGCGTTTGGTGGTGAATACCCTGGTCTTGACAAAAAAAGACTAGTCGCCCAAAGTTTTCATCAACAATTAGGCTTTCACTATAATAATTAAACATTTTCTGATATCATGTACGTTAGGTATTGTAACTGTCTCAGTATTTGGAGTATATGATTAGTGGTGCCTAATGCATAGTACTTTTCCCATAAACTTACATAATACAAATAAGAATTGGTATAATTTAAAACACATGATAGTTCATCCACAAAATTCTCACTTTTAAGATAAGTCAGAAATGAAATTTCATAGTAAACTGTCCTCGAAGCCAGCATCGGCTCTTCGTGCTGAGTCGAGATGCTACCGAGGTTGTATGTTGGATTTGCTCTAGAGGGGACTCTGTCGCATTGCTCCGGCGAGGGGTGGTACCTACACACACTCTAACAGCTAAGATAGCTCAGAGGAAAAGGTGTAGGGCAATATTAAATGCATACACTTGTTGCATTGATGGGACAACGTATTTATAGGGAACTGTGTCGATGACGTAGCCTGATTTCTGTCTGGCGCGTGAGCCGAAGTTGAACTCCAACCGTACAATGAGCTGCCAAATGATCTCCACCGTAGACCTCATTGTTGGGGTGCACGAGTTCCTTCGAATTATGGATATGGGCCGCTAAGGCAGACCCTAATCTACATTAGACTTGGCCCAATCCAGAACACATAGTATGTAAAGATGGACCACAAAATTAATAGGAAAAAAAATCCAAGAAAAATTAAAAACCGCTAGATTTGGCATCATAATGACTACACTTCTATGGAAACCAACCTACACAAATATAAATAAACAACCAAGTATCAAGCAACTCTTTAGCTACTACCTCAAACTGTTTTCCTCTTTCAGGATGTGTTTGGTAGAAGAAAAAGAGAGAAGAGGCTCTCTTCCCCTCTCTCTTCTACCAAATACACCCTTAGAGAATCTTTTGATCCATCTGCTATAGTAACTAAGAAAGGTAGCTTTCGAATTTACAATTGAACACTTTAACTTTATTTGCAGTAACCTACCACTCAAGTATACGTATAAAATTTTGTTAGATAGGAAGAAAATCATAAGCATAATAACAGAAAACACGATACAAGTTTAGATAATAAAAGTAACTTTATTAATTCAAATTATAAAATGCTTCCTTGAGATTAAGTGAGCAGATATTTGCAATGCAGGTATATCATGGTCTCTGGAATGAAATCTGCCTTTGTGAAATTGGAAACTCCGTAGATAAAAAAGAAGATGAGAGAATCTTTTACCAAAACGACGCAGTTTTAGTGAACGGTGAATGAATCCAAGGGCTTTTCGCTTTTGTTAACTTGACACTAATTTAGGCTCATTCGTTTTCTTTTGACAATCTTCCTTCTACTCTCCACACTCCCACCTTCCCATTTGAAATTACAAAAGTACCCCAACATTAATTAACCTCCCTCCCCCCACCTCCTACTACTGACGACTCGCGCTCTCCTCCACCTTCACTACTTGACAACAGATTATCAACCAAGGTGCATTTCATCTCCATCCACCATGTTTGTTGTAAACAAGCCTTTTTTATGCGTTTTTCTTTGCTTTGATACCTTAGTACCGAAATTGCTTAGTACAAAAATACTAGGTATGTAAAATTTGAAGGGAAAGAGAAGTGTGAGACGTGAAAGAGTGAGAGTAAGGGTCTGTTTGATTTGCAAAGGTTTTGGTACTTTCCTTTTTTTTTTCTTGGTCAAATTTTTTTGGTACTTTTCTGGGTGATAGTAAAAGTTGTATCTTAGGACAGAAAGTTAAACTATGGTATACAAAGGGAGTTGTTCGGTCCTGCTTTTTAGCAAATCAAACACACTCTAAAGTTAATTTGGAATTCTTAGAAATGTGGGGTGGTGAGTGAGGGAGTATAACGGAGTGTTAAAAGAATAGGCCTAATCTATCTCAAAAATATTTTAATCAAGGCATTACTACTCGCACCAGAATGTTTACTATCCACACCCCAACATTCGTTTAATGCTTCTCCGCGTTGCAACGCAACCGTGGGGGTTTTGTCTCTCAGAATCAGATACTCTTTACTACCCTTCTCCCTCCGAATCTCCGATCAGCTTCGCGCCCTTTCACCAGCTGCTACTCGAATTCTTTTGGTAGTCGATTACATTTGTAAGCTTCATGAGTTTTCGTTCCTTTCTATTTGATTTGGCTTGGAAATTTCACTATTGTCGGTAAAAAGAAAATTGCGTTTGCGATTCAAATCAAGGAATTACAGCAACCATTGTTAGCTTCTTCTATTTTACGATTACAATAGCAGGAAACCTAACATAACAGAATGTTATCATCTAAAAGAAAACCACATTACAGATTGCCAATCATTCCCATCTCCCTCTTTGTAATGTTCTTTTCCTTTCTAATTTTATATTACTTCTACGTCAAACCTAATTCCCAATTTTCTGGATTCTCCCAAACTTTAACATCACATTCACATTCCCTTCAATGTTCTGCCCAAGCTCTAGCCTTAAGCGAGAAATTCATGCTTTATGCGCCTCACAGCGGCTTCAGTAACCAGCTTTCGGAATTCAAGCACGCTCTTTTGATTGCAGGGATACTCAATCGAACTTTGGTTGTTCCTCCTATTTTGGATCACCATGCTATTGCTTTAGGTAGCTGCCCAAAGTTTAGGGTTGTTGATCCAAACGATATTCGAATTTCTGTTTGGGATCATGTCATTGAACTCGTTCGGGATGGAAGGTTAGTATGTTTTTTCACTGATTTTTCTTTCTCTTAAATGGCTGTGCTGAACAAGATTGGAATAAATGCTTCAGATGTTTGTCAATATCTTGTTAGGGAAAGTTTGTTTTTTTAACAAGAAATAATAAGAATGCAATTTTATCACAAGTCTTAGTAAATGATTAGTTATAAATCATGATTCATTAAGTACAAGGTGGAGCAATGTTGTGAGCTATTTTTGATTTGGCATTTAGATTCCGGCAACACAGTTGCTTTCTATTCCATAGCATTGATCCTTTGATATACTAATTTCTTATTCAAATAAGTAGTTTTCTTTTTAATTGTTGTCTATTTAGTTTCCTTCTATCTCATAATAACAATGTGTATAACTTTTATACTAAGATGTAGGAGTATGACACCTTTCGTCCATGGTTCGTGTTGTAAAACATTTAAATTTGAATTTGAGTTTTTGTGCACTCTTTTCTTGCAGGTATATCTCCATTGCTGAAGTTATGGATATCTCATCATTAGTTTCTTCTACACTTGTTAGAGTGATTGATCTTAGGGATTTTGTGTCTATATGGTGTGGCATCAGCTTAGATTTGGCTTGCTCAAATGATTTGAGGTCACAGTCATCTGTTTCTAAAAGCTTAAAGCAATGTGGATCTTTGCTTGCTGGGCTTCATGGGAATATCGAAAAGTGTATATATGCTATCAATGAAGATTGCAGAACTACAGTGTGGACCTACCATGTAGATGGTCATGAGGATGGCGTGTTAGATTCATTCCAACCGGATGAACAGCTGAGGCAGAAAAAGAAAATATCGTATGTTAGGAGACGGAGGGATGTATTTAGGACACTTGGACCTGGTTCTGAAGTTGAATCAGCTTCAATGCTAGCATTTGGAAGCCTTTTCTCCTCCCCATATAAAGGTTCTGAGCTATATGTTGATATTCATGAATCTCATCAGGACAAGAGGTTTTTATCTTTGATGGAGAAGATAAAATTTCTTCCATTTGTCCCAGAAATTACTCTTGCTGGAAAGGAGTTTGCTAAAGCAACTATAAAAGCGCCATTTCTTTGTGCACAACTTAGATTGCTGGATGGGCAGTTTAAGAATCATCATAAGGCCACATTTCATGGGTTAAGGCAAAATTTAGAATCTTTGAGGCAGAAAGGCCCTCTACCCATACATATTTTTGTAATGACTGATCTTCCCAGAGATAATTGGATTGATACTTATTTAGGTGATTTAATTAGTGATGTGCATAACTATAAGGTGCATTTCTTAAGAGAGGATGATCGGCTAGTTATGCAAGCAGCCAAAAAACTCACCGCAGCTGGTCATGGACAGAGGTTTATTCCAAATTCAGATTCCACAAGTGGTAAAAAGTATTGTTCCAATCATAGATTACCAGATGTACTTCTATATGTTGAGCAGGTTGTATGCAGTTGTGCTTCTCTTGGTTTTATTGGAACTCCTGGATCAACCATTGCTGAAAATATTGAACTACTGAGAAAATTTGGCTCTTGTTCTTCGCAAAGTTGACAACTATGAATAATCATTTTTTTTGTAAAGTACCAATTCCTTTTAGAATGATGGAGAGCAAGTTCAATCATGCTGTACCAGGAAATGATTGTATAAGCCATGTTAGTTATCCACTTTCGTTCCAAATTTTGACAATTAGTCAGCTATGCCAAGCTCTAGTCATTTGTTGCGAGACACTGTACAGTCAAGGACTTTGTCCTTATTTTAGATAGGAAAATCTACTATGGCTTGTTGGATTCCAGAAATATATGGGTTCCTACCTTGTGATTGAAAGACTTGTTTTCTCCAACTTAAAGTTGTTGAAACACTTTCGGAAAGCACATAAAAACATCTTTTTTTTTTGCTCTAAAAATTGATATTCTTAAACTTTCTTAGCAAAATGAGCACAGTTCCTTGATGCTGGAAACACATTTGGGCTTTTACACAAAAATATTGGCACACATTGTTTTTTATAACTTATATCCAAAAGGATGAATGAGAGAGGAAAGGCTAGTTTAAACCATATAAAACATTACTGCTTATTTGAGATATTAGTAAACTTTTGTTATATTACCTATTACCTCTATATAAAATCTAACCATGTTGCTGGATTATTTCCCAGAAGCCTTTACCTCTGCTCTACTATTTGCTTATCAGGTTACAATGCCCTTCTTTTCAAAAGATTCCTCATTCAAAAATGGTGCTTTTCTCTTAGGTCTTCTTACCTCGCTCGCTTTGACAGTTCCAGCCTTCTCTCCTCTCTTCACCTTCGATTCTTCTCCTCTCCACCGTGCCCACCAACTTAGCAGAAGGTTGTTTGTTTTCTGAATAACAATGTAGTTGCAGGTTGGGAGGTTAGCACTGTTAAGACTCTACAGTATATCTTCTTCGCTTAGTTTACCTGACTTGGGTTCTTTTTTTTCATTTCCCAAATTGAGTATTTAGAACCTTTTGATCTGCAGTTTGTGTGATACCTGCTACAAATCCTAGGTGCAGAGTAGATGCTAAAATGGAGGGTGAGCACTGGTGTGCTACATATTCTCTAAAATGGTGGTCCAATGGCTGAAGCTGATAACAAATGCCCATTCTATGATACAGAATTTGTTGGCGTAATGGACAACATAAGGGACCAGAATTATGCTATTCATTTGGGATCAGCCTGGTGTTCGCACTCTATTCCCCATTCTGTCTTGGCTTGAAGGGTGCTTTCAGCTCAGGAGTGGAAAAAGAGGTTGATCAAAGAAATTACATAACTACCATTGAAATTCCTGCCCGTGATGGTTTAATACATCCCTTTCCTCTTAACCTTCAATGCATTCCTTTCCTTTTATCATTAAGTTTAATTAGATTTTTTACTTTGTGCATTAGTATCCTTTTATCATTAGCTTTACATGAAACTGTTATGTTTGGAAGTCGTCAGTTGATTATTTGATTAGTTGACAAGGCAAAGGAGTAAATAGACCACAAGTACTGTACTTTATCTGATATCCGACAAGTTATTGTTATTTTCAATACATGATCTGAATCTGCTGTTTGTTAGTCCATAGCTGGGTTTTTTGGTGGGAGGAGTTATGGGGTGATTTAGAATAGTTGCTACTTGGTACCATTGACTAAATGGTGTGCAAAAGAAAATGTGTGCAATTCCACTTCATTAAATGTTGTCATTGGCAAACTACAATGATATCAGTAACAGTATCAAGCAGTGTTGTCCATAGCAGATTGCAGAAAGTAGCATTTTGTTAGTTCTATAGTGCCGCTGTTTGACAGATAACACCATCAAGGCTTTCACAGCTTTATATCCTTAAACCTGCTCTATTAAATTTCATGATTATTCTCCATCATGAGTGACCATATTGAATCTGTCAAGTGAGAATGTAAAACTGATACTCAGTAAAGACCATACTAAATCTATTATTGAGTCTCTGATTTTGTTCCCCAACGACTTTGATGCTCTCACCAGAGTTCTAAAAATGTGTGTTGTCTTGTTTTTATTCAATGACCCGTTTTTAGGAGATGAGTTCTTTATAATTCATCCATATTCTTTACTTATTATGTACTAATGACTTACATAAAAACGTATTATTTTGTTCAACACACTCCACCTACAACCATTTTATGCCATGCGTTTGTGTATTTTCTAAGAAATAACCGCAAAATACTAAATTTTTATTGAATATAATGATGCATGCCCCTTTTTCTCATAGAATATTCTCAACATCAACATCCTCCACAATTTGTTGCTTGTAATCTTAATTATGTTTCAATTAGAGATACAATTCTTATATTTTGTGAAATTTATGCTGTAGAATACAAACAAAATTTCTTATCATTTTTATTTTAGAAACAAGACTAGACAACTAAAATATTTCTCTGGAAGAAAATTAAAATATTTCACTATAGAATTGTTTTCTTAATTGATAGTATCAATATTGATAAGGTTCTTCTGATTTCTTACATTATTATACTCTTTTCCGTCACAATATAAGAGACAAATAATATTTTTAAGTAGTTCACAATATAAGAAATAAGGACAATTTTTAAAGTGTATTAAATGATCAATGCCTAGTTTACCCTTATTTAAGTGAAGTTAAAAATGATGTCATTAATTAGGAATATAATCATTATATAATGAAAAGGGTAATTTTGGGGGCAAAATGTAAGCTTTTAGCCTTATTAGATGAGAATAATTGATTTTAATTTCATTCATTGATCTATGTAATATACATATAGGATTTTGTCTTTTATACCGTGGAATAAAGATAGTAATAATTTGTCTCCGGAAGGTAGCTCAGTTGGCGAGTTAAGGGACAAGAAGGAGATCCAGAGTTCAAACCCCGGAAACTAACATTCCCCCACCCCCACTAACATTTGCTTATAAAAAAAAATATAGTAATAATTTAAAAAGTGTGACAAAATCATTCTTACTAAAAAAACAAATTGACCATAGTCCATGATAAATATAAGTTAAATGAATGATATGAACAGTTCACATACACCCGTGAAGCAAAGAACTTTATACTTGGGGACCATAAAAGCTAAATAAATAAATTGGTCCCAGCAAATTGGATGTTTTAAAATAAAAAATATGAATTTTGTCCTTGACAATCTTAATTCTTAAAGGTAGGTTAAAATTAATAATTCGTATTTAAAATTGTTGGTGACCATATTAATATTTTTCAGTTGTGTTCATATTTAAAATTGAATAGTTTATTTCATATGTAAAAATTGAATTTTTTTATTGGAACTTTTTTTTGTCTACTTAGATGAAATGACAAATAAGCATTACACACACTACCACTGCTCACACTAAGTTCGGACTCGGGAGCCGACGTCCCCCATCATTGAAATTGCCAATGCAACTACCAATGAGAGACAATTTTTTTATTGGGAACCTATTTAAGTATTCACCAATTGTTAGGTTTTAATTATAATGTGAAACAAACGCTATTTGCTCCCGTGAACCTCTAACAAGCTGTCCACCCACGAGGGAAGAGTGTCGTTTTTGTATTTATGGCTTTTGAGCTAAATAAATAGCTATAGATGATGCCGTTATTTAGTTTCTGGTCTTTTCGTATCACGGGATGCTTCTGTCCCCAACCTTAATTCCAAAACTCTACGTAAAATAAAGCCAAACAATTCCCTACCTTGTCTCCTGCTATCACTTTCATACCTATTTCTTCCTGTTGATCATGCATATTTTATCTGGGTAAGAGGAGAGAGGTATCAATATCACGACTAATGTAGTTGAAACTTTTAGACAGATTCACATCTTTTTTTTTTTTTATCTTACACAGAAACGGAGTGGTAAGTGCTTCTTGAAAGTCACACACAACTGCGAAGTTCTAAGTTTGAACCCAGGTGATAATACTAACTTACCTTAACAATTTCTTATTTATCTTTTTTAATAAAATCAAGAGATCGTAAGTTTTCTCTTTCTTATTTTTACATCAGAATGTTTTAATAAAGTTTTCTTCCTTCTTTTTGCCCAAAAGAAACAGCTAGGTCTTTACGGATATTGACATCTCATTTTTGCATTCACGAATTACGTTGGTCTCTATGCCTATGTTTGGAGTAGGCCTGGACAAAAAACCCAACCCAACCCGAAAACCGAAAAACCGAAAATAAATGGGTAGCAACGGGCGGGTCCTGACGGGTTAACGGGTCAGCGGGTTGAAAAAACGGGTATACGTGAGTTGAGATGGGCGGGTGCGGTTGCTAATTATAGGCCCATCGGTGACCAACCCGCCCGATGGTATGCAAGTTTGGTTTATATTTGTTTATATTCCTCTGTCTCACTCTCTCAGTACTGAGTCACATCACACAAACACGTTTCGCCTTCCCAGTGGTTGCACAGAGTTCAGAGCAAAGCAACAGTCAACAAACACAGACTTGTCCCATCTCTCTCTCACACACGCAGCACGCTTACCACACAGACAGACTTGTCCCATCTCTCTCTCTCTCACACGCTTACCACACGTGACATTCAATTTCATTCACTCTCACATTCTCACAAACAAAAACAACTACTCACTCACAATTTCATTCATTTTTCACTCAAACGAAAACAACCCAACACACAGACAGCTCTCGCCTCTCTCTGTCTCTGAAACTGAAACGAAGAAACCCTAAGTCACACACACACACCTTACTAGCGCCGCTCCGACCTTCCATGGCTTCTCATTCATCTCTCCATCTCTCACTCACTTGAAGGGTTTAAAGGTTTGATCTTTATTTTATCTCTTTGATTTTGTATTTCTTTGAATCATCTTTCTTTCATTTGTTGGGTTTTGTATTTCACCTCCATGGCTTCTCATTCATCTCTCCATATCTTAGATTAGGGTTTTGTATCACTCGGTGAAATGATTTTTCTCTTAGGGTTTTGTGACAATCTGTTTTGGTGTTGGTTTTTTTATTAGTTTTGGTTTTTTCTATATTAGTTTTGTTATATGTTCTGCTTTATCTCTCAGTGGTATGGATTTGACCCTGTTTTGGTTTTGTGTTTTTCGATTTATTTAGTTGTCTCTGATATGGCTTCTAGTAGTTTTTAGATTAGGGTTTTGTGATTATCTATGATATAATCTGTTGTGATATGGCTTTGACCCTATTTTTTATTTTCATGGATGATAAAGCTTGGTGAGTTGGTGTCTTGTGGAGCAACTACAAAACTACAGGACAATTTGCTTGTGGGTTGGCTACTGATCTCTTGTTCAGGTTTTTACTTTTATGAATTTATGAATGAATGCTTGTTGATAGTTGTAAAACATGTGAACTTTGAGTGCTTATTCCTTTTAAGCACTAACTAATTAATTTGATTTGCTATATGTAACTGATAATGTAAAACTAGAACAAGTTATAGACTCTAAAATGGCAACGTGATTGATTTCTAGCCATGTGTTCTATACTTTAAAAATGAGATAATCTTGTCTCTACATGCCTCAACCATGTTTTATATAAGGTAGCTAGTCTTACTTGTTAAAACCACTACATGTCTAACGGATTGCAGCCCAAAGACATATATGACAGTTTCATGTGAAATGGGATCTCATAAGTTGCCTTCAGATTTTGTTATAGGTATTAAACTTACTGTTTTGTGTTTCTGAATGGAGTAATTACTGTTTTACAACTAACTGGTATTAGAACTTACTGTTTTTGTTTCTATTCAGTTGATGTATGCTTCACTTTGGTGGAAATGGAATAGCATCCCATAAGTTGCCTTATTCTCTTCATGGTATTTTATTTTTAGGCACTTTATTTTTAAAAAATTCTGCATCTGCACTCTATTTAAGCACTTTAAAAGAATGTGCTAGCTGTGGAATTATGTGTTATTTAAAATTCTGTGTTTGTTTCTGTTCAGTTGGTGTATGCTTCACTTTGGTGGTAATGAAAGAGCATCTCCTAAGCTGCCTTCTTATTCTCTTGATGGTATATTTCTTATTCTCTTGATGATATCTTATTTTTAAGCACTTTTATAGTTTTATTATTATTATTATTACAAAATTCTACATCTGGTATTCTTAAAGCATTTAAAACATTTTGACATGAACCTAAAATCTTCAGCTATGTATGTATTCCAGTGTTCTTGCAATGCATCATCCATGTCAAATTCATTCAGGAGAGTGGAAGAAAGAAGGAATGTTGGACTACAACTGGTTCACACCTGAAGGATTCACATATCTAACACTGTCTATATTGTTTAAACTTGTTTTTTGAAGTATAAATTGGGCTGTAATTAATACTGGGGCTATAATTAGATATTTGGGACAAACTTGTTTTACTTAAACTATTATGGCTGCTGCCTGCTGGTATTGCTTAATGACTGTTTAGTAATATAGTTTTAGACTTTGTTTGGTAATTGGCTGATTGAATGCTTAATGATACAGCTATTAGGCTGTTGGATTGTTTAATGAGACAGCCAAATGGTGATGGAAGTTAATGACATTTTCTGCAGGTTGTGTATTTAGAGTGATTGTTGAATCAGTTTCAGTCAAGCAAACAGGTTTATATTGTTGAAAATAAGTTGTTGGATTGTTTAATGAGACAACCAAATGGTGATGGAATTTATATTTATATTGTGAACCTGATTGTTGAATCAGTTTCACTGTCAAGCAGGTTTATATTGTTGAAAACTTTAAGCAGTTTCACTGTATGTTTATATTTTCATTGTTAAAAATATTAAGCAGGTTTATATTTGGGGAATTGAATGTGTAAAGCCCTTTTTTTTATTGTCATTGCTTCAATTAGATTTTGTAAAATAACAGTTTTTTTGGGTATAAGAACATCAAGTTTTTTGAATTAACAAAAACACAATTTGGGCCGGTTATGGCCCAACCCGAGTTTAACCACCCAATATACCCGCACAATTCGAAAACCCGAACCCGCACCAACCGAACTTCAAAATGGGCGGTTTTGGGCCTGGCATTATCAACCGCGGTTTAGTCCAGATGTCCACTTTGGGCCCGTAACCGCCCATACCCGCCCGATGTCCGGGCCTAGTTTGGAGGACTGGCAGCATTTCCACGTATAATTAAAACCACGACGATATTTCACGGCAATGCAGAAGCTATGTATTGGAGCTTCTAGATTTTAGCGGCAAGATAATATCACGATGTGTGTCTAGGGGCTGGCACGTCAAACCAAATATACACTACATCCAATAGATTACTTTGCTCTTTACCTAAATTTAAGTGTTGTAAATTTATTTGGCTTAAATACAGTTTTGGTCCTCCAAGTTCACCAACTCACGATTTTGATCCCCAAGTTTTAATTTCACGAATTTGATCTCCCAAGTTTCCCAATTTGTAAAATCGGGGTCCTCAACTAATCTGGTCATAATTGATGCTGACCTGTCTGCCACTTAAACTACGTGAGAGCCACGCTGACATGCAAAGTGGCTTTTTTATATTAAAATTTGTTATTTTTATTTTAGCTTTTTGTTTATATATATTTATATTATATTTAAGAAATTAGAAATTAAAAAAAAATGAATCAAAATGGATATAAAAAGGTAAAATGTTAAAATATAATATAAAAAAACCACTTTGGCATGCCAGCGTGGCTGCCACTTAGTTTAAGTGGTGGACAGGTCAGCATCAATTTTGACCAGATTAGTGGGGGACCCTGATTTTACAAATTGGAAAACTTAGGGGATCAAATTCGTGAAATTAAAACTTGGGGGATCAAAATCGTGAGTTGATAAAATTTGGGGGACCAAAACTGTATTTAAGCCAATTTATTTTTATCAAACTTCTACAAAACCATACTTTCATAAAAAGATAGTGTTTTCTAAATTAAGACATTGACTAAGGTCATCAATGGTGAGAAAGTAAAGTCGTGATGTATGAGTTATTGGATCAATTAGCCCTGCCAGATTTTACTATGCACTTACTACATTAAATATTTTTTCTTTCTTCTCTTACTCTCTTTTTAGTATGTCGGAGTCACCACCACCGAGAACCACCACCTAAATTGATAACTAAAGAAAGTATCTTCTCCTTCTTTTCTTTCCTCTCTTACACTCTCTTTGATAGGGTGGAACTCCCATCATGAGCTAGCGCCAAGATTGCCAACAAACAAAACATCTTCTTGATATAGGACAGTCGTAAGCGAGACACTGCAAACCACTACCCAAGATCTCTTAATACATATTTAGAAATTCATAAGAAATCGATAAACGGGAAATAAGTTAGTACTAAATTTTATCTTTTAAGTTGTAAATTTTAAGAAGTTTTGATATTTTAGAGTATTGTTTTTTTGGTAAACCAATGTATCATCCACGGTGGCTGTCATGAAATATCTTTAAAGGCTTTTTTTTAGAAAATATAATACACTATTTTACTTAGTCCTCACTATTGAAAATTTCTTTTGTTGCCAGGTCTCATTCATATCTTCACATAATGCATTTTTAATATTAGATTATTAGCTTACTAAAAGAGAGATCAAAATTAGGTTTTACAAACATCATGATTGAAGGGAAAATGCAAATATTCGTGCATGCGAAACATAATCAAGAAGATCACATCCAGTTCTGTTGGTGGAATCCGATTGATAAAAATTTTGTGGACCCTCATCATGTCATTTGCGTATTGAATAAACATGATTCAATTAATGATGATCAAAAGAGTAATTGCATGGTTACAATTTTTAATTAATCTTATTCAATACTTTTACAACTAGCTAGCTGGCTAGGTATCTTTAGTGGTAATTTCGATATGTGTTGTCCCTCTTTAAAAATGGTTAATTGGATAAATTTTATAAAGAATATTGCTTAATATAGTAGTAGTATTTTACCTTTTATCTATAGACTCAACTAAACTGTTTGTTATTTATTGGAAACAAACATATCTACTAATACTTTACTGAAAATTTAAAACAACAGTAATTATAACAATTTGATTTTTGTTAAAAGACAAACAATATGGGATTAAATTAGGAGTAATATATTTCATAGTTTTTTATATTGATTTATTTTGAAGTTTGAGTATACGTTTATCCCAAGTCTTCGCTAGTATAAGGACATTTGTTCTTTTTATTTAACTTGTAAAGATAATAGCAAGGGAATACCACCCTATGAATGTCACATTCATGATTGTAATAGAGATCCTATCCAAAGTCAGCCTAATGGGAAGTAAATAATACCTTTAGGCCTCAAAATTGGTGTTTTTTGGTACAAGGCCTCTGTAGAGTTTATTGGTTTAGGCTTTAGTAAGTGTGTGCTGCAGTGTAGTGCCGCAGCATCGTGGTGCTATAGCACCTGTCACAGCACCTGTGAGCTGTGTTTCTGTTATTCAGTTAGATTCTGTTATTGGTAGTTGTATAGGTAATTAGTTCAGTTACACCTTGTAACTGCTATGTGAAGCTATCCTAATGTACCTATATATAATCATGTAATGTGGGAACTGAATATTACAATCAATACATTCAATTTCCAAATAATTCTTAGTTCATTTTCTTAATTCTCTCTCAAATTCATAACTGAAATTGATCACTCTCAGTCTTCTTGAGGATTGAATCATAACAACTGGTATCAGAGCACAAGGTTCGCATTTCTTGGGCAAAGGTGAAGGCGTGGCGTGTAATCCTCGAGGAAGATTCAATAATGGGTTTTGTGAAATTCGAGGTGGAGAAATTCACGGGGAAGAATGATTTCAGTCTTTGGTGAATGAAGATGATGGCGTTTCTGGTTCAACAGGGTATTGAGAAGGCACTTGCAGGTGAAGCCAAATTGCCTGATACGTTATCAAAAGAGAAGAAGCAAGACATGCTTGAAAGAGCATACAGTGCTTTGATTCTGTCATTGGGAGATAAGGTGCTAAGAGAAGTCTCGAAGGAGAAGACAGCTGCAGGAATTTGGCTCAAATTTGAGAACCTATACATGACCAAATCAATGGCTAATAGGTTGTATTTGAAGCAGAAGTTGTTTACCTTCAAGATGGCATCTGGAAGGAAATTGGAGGATCATATTGATGATTTTAACAAGGTGATACTTGATCTTGAAAATATTGAGATCAAGGTGGATAATGAAGATCAAGCCCTCTTGTTTGCTTAAGTCACTGTCAAATGAGTATAGAAATCTTGCAGATACACTCATCTATGGAAGATACACTGTCACTTGAAGAAGTTCAGAATGCCTTATTCTCAAAGGAACTCACAAGAAGGTCAGAAACTATTGATGATCAACAAGTTGAGGCACTTAATGTTAGAGGAAGAACTGAGAAAAGAGAATTCAAGAACAAGCAGAATGCAAGGTCAAAATCTAGAGAATTCAAGAAAAGGACATGCTTCATTTGTAAAAGTGAGGATCATCTCAAGAAGGATTGCCCAAAATTCAAGAAAAAGAAGAAGAAGGGTGGAGAGCACAAGAATCACAATGGAGATGCTGATGTAGTCTCTGAAGGATATGAAAGTGCTGATGTGATGTGTGTGACTGAAGCACCTTGCAAGTGTAAAAGATACAGAAAGCACAAGAACCATTATGGGGTTGATAATATAGACTTGAATAGTTATGTGAGTGCTGAGGTATTATGCATTTCTGATGTGAAACTCTACTTGCAATGGATCCTTGACACAGGATGTACTTTTCACATGTGCCACATGAGAGAATGGTTCTCTACATTCACTGAAATTCATGGTGGAAAGGTACTATTGGGGAACAACCAGACATGTAGAGTGCAAGGTATAGGAACCATCAGGTTCAAATTGGCAGATGGTTCTATAAAGGTGCTGCAAGGTGTGAGATATGTACTTGATTTGAAGAGAAATTTAATTTCTCTCTCAATGCTTGATTCACAAGGTTTTGACTACAAAGGAGGAGGTGGAGCTATCAAGGTGATAAAGGGATCTATGATAATGATGAAAGGAGAACTGGTGAATGGTCTTTACAAGTTGCTGGGGAGTGCTCTAGAAGGAGCATCAAATAATGTCACAGGTGCTGAGATCACTAAATGCAGCCTATGGCATAGGAGGCTGGGGCATGTGAGTGAGAAAGGGCTCAAGGAGTTAAGCAAACAGAAATTTCTAGGTGATGATTCCATTCAATCACTGGATTTCTCTAAGCAATGCATCTTTGGCAAGGCAAAGAAACTGAAGTTCAACACTGCAACACATTGTACCAAGGAAAGATTGGATTACATCTATAGTGATCTTTGGGGACCAGCTAGGATTCAATCTCATCAAGGATCCAGATACTTCATGACACTGATTGATGACCACTCAAGAAAGGTATGGGTTTACATGCTTAAACATAAAAGTGATGCTTTTGAAAAGTTTAAGGAATGGTGTACTCTTGTGGAAAATCAAACTGGTAGAAAGGTTAAGAAACTAAGAACAGACAATGGTCTTGAGTTTTGCTCTGAGGAGTTCAATCAATTCTGTAAAATGAAAGGAATTGATAGACATAAGACTGTTAGTGGAACACCTCAACAAAATGGATTGGCTGAAAGAATGAATAGGACAATTATGGAGAGAGTTAGATGTATGATGTTGAATGCTAACTTGACTCATCAATTTTGGGCTGAGACTGTCTCTACTGCTGTATACTTGATAAATAGATGCCCATGGTCAGCTATTGATATGAAAACACCTGAAGAGGTGTGGTCTGGGCACCCTCCTGACTTGTCAAATTTGAAAGTTTATGGCTGCATTGCTTATGCACATATTAAGCAATGTAAACTTGATCCAAGAGTTGTGAAATGCATGTTTATAGGGTATCCTACAGGTGTAAAGGGCTATAGACTGTGGTGTGTGGACAAGCAACTACCTAGGATCATCATTAGCAGGAATGTTGTGTTCAGAGAAAATGAAATGTTTTTCACTGAGAAGGTGGCAGAAAAGAAACAAGGTGAACATGATAATGATGATAGAGTTGAGTTTGAGGTGGAGACCTTACAGCAACAAATAGGTAGTGTTGTAGCACCAGAAACAACACCAGAAACTGTACAGTCAGAAAGTGAATAAACCATGAATGATCAAGATGATTTGTAGGACTATCTTCTAGCTAGAGACAGACCTAGAAGGACAATTAGAGCTCCAGAAAGATTTGGTCATGCTGAAATGGTGGCATTTGCCTTGAATGTGGCTGAAGAGGTGGATAGTGAAGAACCAGCCAGTTACAAGGAAGCTATGAAAGCAAGGCAGTAAATGAGTGGTATGCAGCTATGCAAGATGAGATGCATTCACTCCACAAGAACAAGACTTGGATTTTGGTAGACAAACCAAAAGGGCAGAAGCTTGTTGGATGTAGATGGCTTTTAAAGTTGAAAGAAGAGATACCTGGTGTTGCAAAGGCTATGTTCAAAGCTAGATTGGTGGCTAGGAGTTTTACTCAAAGGGAAGGAATAGATTATCATGAAGTGTTCTCACCTGTGGTAAAGCATACATCTATTAGAATGATCCTGTCACTTGTTGCACAAGAGAATTTGGAGCTTGAACAGTTAGATGTGAAGACTGCATTCCTTCATGGAGAGCTAGATGAGCAAATTTTCATGACACAATGACACACGTTTTGAAAGCTGTTTTCTTATTTAAAAATAAGAAGGGTTTCTGCTTGGAAAAAAAATCAAACTGGCCATAAATTAACAATTTAAAATCTGCGTTCCTAAGACTTGATTTGAATCCAGAACATTAATTAAGCTGAAATAGACTCCTACCATCTCATTCAATTGCTTTAAGTCAATTTAAAATTAAATTAGAGCAAACTTATGTGAAAAGAAGTTTAGAAGACCATTTTTTTTGTCGAGACCAAGGTATCCACCGCCGAACGTAATAACTAATCCCCTCACTGCATTGGAGGCACTTCGAAAGGTGGGATTTAGAAGACCATTTGAGTATTTGAGTGTTGATATTAAAGGTGAAAAATTAGACGGAATATATAAAAGTAGAATTTTTGCATTTACAATTATGACCTTCAAATTCAATGGTGTGTACGCATAAAAAAAAACTATGAACTTTAATGGATTAATTGGTAAAAAAACAAAAAATATTGATATAACACAAACCTAAAAATATTTATCTTTTCTTTAAAGCTACAATAACAAAAACTCACCCAAACGCCAATTTACTTTCACACAATACTAAAGACACATAACTTCACATCAACAGAATTTTAATTGAAGCTAGTTTCACTTATTATATTTTTTTGGATATCTACACTCTCTATTCTGCCACACAAGTGTTTCATTTCATTTCATGCTAAAAAACAAAGCTAAAGCAAAACCGAAATTTACATTGAGAATTCACATTCAAGTCTTTCTTGTTCACACACTACACTTTTCACACTTTTCCGTTGCACACAGTAAACTAAAACCTATTCTTTAATCAATCTGAACTTAGAAGAAAAAAAGTAATCAAATCAAACGGTCACAAATTCAAGGCATTCCTTTCCTAGCGTAGCCATTAACGAGCGCCAAAGCGTTGCTGGTAAATTTCTTCACATTCGTTACACGTTTGCTTATATCTTTCTTCATCGGACAATCCGGTACATCTTGGAATCCATCCGTACAAGTTTCTTCATCGGTGAGCGCCGCGCTCATCCACGTCTGGACGTTACTCATCTGAAACAGAAACGATCCTCCGCCGGCGCCGGCGGCTCCTATCTGCCGCATCTGTTTAAGCGAGCCGCGGATTTCATCGACGGCATCGTCGAGGTTAGAGAAGCAGTCGTGAAGTGCGAGAGCGCCGCGGGAATTGCTGCTGTAATCGGCTATGCGAGTGAGGTTGGAGATGTAGGAGGCGGTACGGTGGACTTTTGAGAGGCTGACGGCTATGGCGATGCGAGCGAGTTGGCCGGGATTTTGTTGAACTGCATTGGCGTAGCGAGAGAGGGAAGTATAGCAGACGTCGGGATAGAGCGTTGAGTTGCAGCTAGAGCGGATAAATTCTGCGTCGCCGTCGTCGCCGGTGGTAGGAGGTTCATCTCCGGTGGTGGATGCCGGGAGGAAAGTGGAGAATGCGGCTGTGAAGAAGAGGAGAGATAGGAGGAGATGGTGAGGCCGTTGGGGTGTCATTGTTAGTTATCTTTTAATTGAGAGTTTGTTACTGCGTGTGTGTGACTGTGCTATGTTGTGTGAGAGAGAGAGAAGAAGGAGGGGGTTTTGTAGGCAACAATTCTTTGGAATTACTTCATGACCATTGTCTTTAGGTATAATAACCAGAATGCCATCTAACTATAAAAGAAATGCGACAAACTTCTTTAATCATTGCCTATTTAAAAAGAATTCCCATTTTTTTTGGGTATAATAATGCCATTTTTCTTTTTCTTTTGGTAAAAAAATGCCAATTTTCTAGCTAACAGAAAAGGTATTCAGGTGCAAAATATTCATAAAGCTTATATTTATTTCATTTTAACAGGGTCCGAAACAAAAAAAAAAATTGAGCATTAGGGTTGTCTGGGTATTGTGATTGTGTGATTTTGGTCCTTTATTTAATTGAGCGAATTGGGTCATTCAAATATTGTGATTGTTTGTTTTTGGTTTCCCTGAATTTTAATTTTGTAAATTAGGTCATCCAAGTATTGCTATTGTACAATTTTGGTCATTCCATCCAATTGTCAATTTTTAACCAAAAATGTTGATTTGCCACATGTGAGTATACCTGGAATCTTGAGGAACCAAATTTCTAGATAAAATTCCACAATCACACAAACCCAGAATTTATGCGATGACATTTTCAATTAAAAATAGGTCATTGAAAGTTAGGGGGACCAAAATTGCACAATTTTGATAATTTTAAGACTTAGATCGCGCAATTTTTTTTAGCCAAAAAATGAAGAAAGTCTTGCTAAAATCGCGTAATTGGGACCCATTAAAATTGGATAATCGAGATATTTAGAGAACTTAGTTCATTCAATTTAAAACTCGATGGATCAAAATTGTACAATTTTTTTTGGTTAAAAAAACTTTAGAGTGAGGGAATGTCGCCCCAATTCAAGGCTAAAAATTTTTTTTGGCTAAAAATTGGAATAGTTTTTAATATTTGGGACCAAGACTAACTCAAAAAATCTTCTTATAATAAGGACCGGAGGGAGCATGCCTAATTAATAGTCATCTTCTCACATCATTAATGAGTTGATATAAAGGTAATTGTGGAAAAATATCATTATATATAGGTAGATTATAATTGAGTCTAGAGTAGTACTAAAATAATAATTAAGTTTGGTAAGACAAAAAAATGCAGATTAAGTAACATTTCTCGTGAGCATTAGATTTCAACAAGTCAAAACTTTTTTTCAAATATATTTATTATAGGTCTTAATTACCTTCGGTTATAACTCTATGAAATTTTCTTTCGAAATGCATTCAATTCAGCGAGAGGATTAGTCACTATGTTCGACGGTGAATAATCTGGTCTCGAAAAAAAAACAACTCTGAAGTTTTAATGAGAAAAAAGATAAGGAATCATTCAGTTTGGTTCCAAAAACGAAAGAAACAAAAAGAGGGAGTCATGTGTAAGTAATAATAGGTGTAAGGGAAAGGCATTCTTTGGCGTGGGGACGCTACTTTTTTTTGTAACAATAATAAATAATAATAATGATAATTTTTGCGACAATGAGTGGAAGCAACGAAATCCTTTTTTATCAATTAAATAAAACGATAATTTTACACAAAAAACTACTGTCTTTTATATAAATAAATTATGTGTCTAAATTATCAAAAAAAAATTTACAAACTCAGTGGTTCCAAACAATGAAAGAGACAGCAAAATTGATATTGTATCCTTGGCAATGGCATCTACCATCTAGCCATCCACAATGTCCACTTAAATTTTGCGGCTAGTGCAGAATCGTACTTGCTATGTCACTTTCCAGTCCGTGATGAAATTAACGGCGTTCATTACACACATTTTTATTACTATAAAATTAAGATAATATACCCCTTCATCATTTTGTAGTGCTCTAATCTAACTATATTTTAATGACATAATATATATAGTCACAGCCATAACCTTAGAGTTAGAAGTTATCAATTTGATTGCTAAGTAGTATATTTATTTGAATATTAAAAATCCCATGAAGCGAATTGTAATATCGGTGGTGTATATTTTATACATTGTGATGTGATGAACTCCACCACAGTCCACAACCACAAACAAGATGAATGGGCAAGAACCTAATAAAGGAGCACACTGCACAGACTTAGCCGTGCAAGCGAGAGCACTTTCTGGCCAAGTCGGTTGGGAAATTGGGTTGTTGGTTAGGAATTTGGACAATGGGGCTGTGCATAATACAAGGCAAAAGCATATTGTTTGTCACACTTGCCCACTACTATGCCCCATGCGTGAAACTTTTGATTACTATACCACCTTTTTCTAACACAAAATCCCTTGCTTTCCCTTCCTTACACACTATACAAACAAAACTCAATCATTGTGCATCTTGTGGGAGATAACCTTCCCCACTACCATTATTCAAAATGGGAGAGAGTCCCGATAACATAGCTCAGTTGACAAGTTAAAGGACATTAAGGAGTTGCAAGAAGGAGATCCAGAGTTTATGTTGTAGAAACTAACATTTCCCAACCCCCTAAACTAATTATGGATGTGAATTCTTTGCAGTAACTTATCTCTATCTCTCTCTCCTATTTACATTTTTACTTTATTTTATTTATAAATAAAGTGGAGAGTTGAGATTACATGTTAGGTAATCCAATGGATGTTGTTTCTTTGACTGCAGTCACTGTTGAGAGCAGTGACTGCGGTGGATCGTAGTCCTCTAATTACTAATACTAATATTGCCTATAAAAAAAGGATAGGGTTCCTTTCTCGTATTGGAGTTTTTTTTGGAGAGAAATAGAGACCATTACTATTAAAATAATAATAATATTTTCAAAATAACTTTTTTATAAGTAAATTTTAATTGTAAATTATTAGGAGAAGAGGAAATATTAGTATTGTGGATTTGAACTCTAACTTCTTTCTTATAGTATTCTTTTGGTGTCTTTTAACTTGCTAATTGAGCTACCTATTTGAAATTTAGAAATTACTTGTGTGATAAAGCTTGAGAATTGAGATAAGTTATTGCATTTGGCCTCCATCTTTTCGAACCTGTCTGAAAAGGGAAACATAAAAGAAAAAGCGAGAGTTCATAAATTATGATGCCCACCATTCAAGCAACTATTTGCTCAAAGATTTCAAGGACAACATGAGTATGTAACATTTTTTTCTCAAAAATAAAAAACTACAGGATGATTATTGTGGCATGTTCCTTCATTGAAACGACGCTCTAATTCCACCATGTTAGCGTTAACTAACTTAACCTTGTGACTTTTAAGAGGTCAAACAAGAAACAGTTAATTAGTAGTTAGTAAAAGAGGAAAAAACAGAACCTCATCATAATTTTGATTTGAAAAACAGTCACCCTCTTGCTGTAGGTAGGTAGGTGAATCCATTTGACAGGGACATATTTACTCCAAATAACGGGCTCAACGGCGTAATTGACTCTTTTTTATCCAAAAAAATAAAATTATGCCAAAAAAATCCAAAAAGTAAAAGAGAGGCGTGGGAAAAGAATTTCCCATTTTCATGTAATTTTTTTTCCAAAATCATTACTTGCGATTGAAAGAAAAAACCTCATCATCATTCATTATGGACATATACTGTGTCAAGATAAATAATTTTATTTTGATATTCAATGAAAATACACCACAGGTGGAAAAACTCTAGTTGGAAAAACTATGGGAGTATGTCATACTATGGCTCTCTTTGCTAAGACAAATCTAATATCTTATAGTAGATAAACTAGGGTTTGTTTGTTGATACCCTCCTAATGAAGGATGTACTAAACTCAATGTTGACGGAGCTCTTATGATAATCCTAGCATGTCAGGTCAAGCTTCTGGGATTCTCTAGCTCGTGTGGCACGACAATTAACATTTACATCAAGTTGTAGGAAGTTGCTATGAAATTAAAACTAGCTTGGGATAATGGGTTTATAGACATTATTTATGAGTTAGATACGTTTGGTAGAAGAGAAAGAAGAAATATAGAAGAAATTTTCTCTCTTTCCTCTTTCTATTCTCTTCTCTCTTTTTCTCTCTTTTTTTCTCTTTTAGGCCTAATCTACTCTATTTCTCCCCTCTTTCTGTCTTCCCTCCCTCTCTCTTCCCTCTTTCTCTCTTCCCACTTTCTCTCCTAATCCAAACACACCCTTACCCTCCTCGCTTTTCTCTCTTTCTCATCT